>CM028357.1:32961458-33561458 GCA_016618105.1 Dendrobium huoshanense
AACACTTTAACTTAATATTATGCTTCTCAATTTAATGGCCAACATTTTTGCAACATAAGGCATATGCAGGTCTCACCACGATCTTATAGAATTTTCTCTTAAGTTTGAGTGGAATTTTTCTATCACACAACAAACTTGGTGCATTTCTCCATTTCAAGCATCCAACTTGAATTCTGGCAATAATATCTCCATTTATTTCACCATCACTCTAAACAATAGATCCAAGATATCTAAAATGTGCATTCTTATGAATGACAAAAAATTTAAATTTAAACCTATCTTTATCCAAAAAAAGATTACCTTATAAAATAGTACAAATTAAAAAATAAAAGAAATTCGGTCATAAATGAAAAATGAGCTTAAAAAGTCTAGAAAGCTGCCTTGTTCCGATTTATTATTTTCTAATTTGACATATTGTAATTGACCTATGACGGCTTGGATTTTTTTGAACTGATTTGTACTGTTAGAATAATGCTGCATTGCATCAAAATCTCAATAGTGTTTTTATTTATTTATTATTATTATTATTATTTTTTTACAATAGTGCTTATTCTGTTGATCATTTCAAAATTTGTAATTCTTGATTTTTGTACTCATATCTGAACGATGATTGGATTTTTATGGTTCTATATTTTCTATGATCCTGATCATATAATCATTACAATTGTCATTAACCTTCTCTTAACTTTTTGTGGCTGGGCTATTATGATTGGCCTGTTGTCTTTAATGTTCATTCTGTTAAGTTCTGTACGAGTTATTAACTTTAATTTATGAGTTTTTTGTCAAAATCCTAGTTTTATTACCTTTGGTTCGTTTTCCTTTGTTCCTTTTACATAAATGCTGCCTCTTTTTGATAGAATGGTATGCTGAATTAATTTTCTTACAGGTTCATCCATGCGGTCAATATCGTAAAAATACTATCGTTGGGATTCTCCAGGCAGAACATGGCGTTGCTCCATTATTTCGTATCCTATATTTGTTTGATAATATAAAATTCAGACTACTCATTGATTTGCCTATATTTTGTTTTCTTGCTTAGTTTTGTTTTGCCAAACTTTGCTTAATATTCCTGTTAGCTATCTCAGGCATGCTTCGTGCTTCTTATCTTCTTTAACACTCTTCACTAGCTATTCATAGGCTTGATCGTCTTGTTTCCGGTCTACTTATTTTTGCTCGAAATGCTGGCAAAGCAGAACAGTTTAGGCAACAGGTAACAAGGCCATACTGCTATTATAAGTCCGATGATGTTATTTAGTTTTTTGTAATGATAAATGTTACTTTATTGTAAAAAATGGAAGTCTAGAGGAAAGCCCCTAACCCCATTGCAAGGAAAAGAGCAAACTTTAAAGTGTGAAGCATAAAGCTTCATGAGTATACATATTTAATTAGCGATAGTGCACGTGACATATATTGGTTAGGTCAATACGAACAATCTCATTCAAAATAATGATGGAGACAAATATACTCTCATAGTCATATACGCAACTCCTAGTAAGTTATATATTTTGGTTTATTAAGATGAAACATGAAACTGAAATTGATGCAGGACTACAATGTTTTAATGGTATGCGATAAGAATTTGCACGATTTCTTGAATAAAATAATTAAGATTAAAACTATTAGTAGTCAAAATGCCAAAAGAAAACAAAAGAGGAGTGCCTACGTTTAGGCTAAGCCACTTGCCAAACGCTTGAATTGTCAAATAACTTAGAATCTCAATAGTAAGCAAATGTAGTAGCTTTCAACAAAATCCCTACGCTAACAATGAGATTAGAAGCATAGAAATTTACACTCAATTCCTACGATTACTAGGCTTGGCAAAGATAGGTGAACAAGACCTTCATGAATCAAAGCAAACCACAAGAGAGAGTTAAACTACGAAAATACAAGAGTAGGAAGATTGGAAGACCTTTGTCACGGTTTGGTTATAATCTGTCATTGAACGACACCAAGTTGCTCATCTATGGCTTCGGTGAGAGTATCTAAAATGCGCTCAACGTACTCTTCGACAGTGTGGTCAATATTCGGATTGACATCCAAGAAAGTGGAGTGAAGGATGTGAATGAACCCTTGTTCGTCGTAGGAGATGCCGTAATCATGATCTGGATCGGCCATGCATCACGTTCGTAGGATTGATGTGTTGTAGACGACGTCCTTTTGCCTTCCTTAAAGATTTCCCTTGAAAGCAGGGTGTTCTTTCAAGCCTTCAAATGGTGGAGAAAGAATGAAGGAGCTCCCTTGTCAAAATCTGAGAGTAAAGTTCAGATTTTTTTTGGAGGGAAATAGGGTTGAGAAAATTTGAACTCTAGCGAAAGGGGGAAGGAGGGAAACTTGTCTTTGTGGAGAAATTTGATTGGGATGCAAAAAGGAAGAGGATTTATTGTGGGGAGGAAACTTTGAGAGCGGGAGGGGGCGGATATGACTATATGAGAGAGGGCCAGCAACATTAATGAGGGGAAAGGGGTTTGGGGAATCGTTTTATTACTTGCCTCTTTGAGAGTTCCCAAATTAAAGAGGAGAAATTTATTCCAATCTAATTTAATTTTGATTTGGATTAGATTGGAGGAGTTTCCTAAAATAAAACTCTATTTAAGGAAACAATTCAAATTTCAAATTTTGATTGAGTGATTGAATTGGAATTTTTCCCAAATTAATTTATATGGAAAAGAAAGAAATAAAGAGGAAAAATTTGAATTGTGGAAGTAAGAGGGAGATGGGTGGCCTAGGGTTAGGTTGGGTTTTGTATTTTGAGGATGTGGAGGTAGGGATGCGTATGTATGAAAGTTGGAGGGAGGTAGTAGTGGATCAAGATTAATGGGTTGGGCTTAGAGGAGGCCGGTGGTGGTGGAGCTTGAAGTGGCTAGTGGTTTTGGGATGTAGGAAAGAGGACAAGGAGATAGTGAAGAAGAACCACGAATCCGGCCATCTCCAAGGTTGGTGAGTGATCCAAATTTTCCCGTTCTAAGGATCTCTCTCTTCAAGCACACTCAAGATCTCACATAGAACTCAAGCAATAATAAAATTTTATCATTTAATCATTAACATGAAAAGAGAACAAGAGGGCTATATATAGCCTCGTACAAATGACTCAAGAAAATAAAAGATGACGATGCCCTCTGGGCTTACATACAACTTCCCTTAAGTAAGGGGTAAAAACAGAAACACTAATAAAACAAATACAACATAAAATAATAATAAAGAAAATATATAATATGACTCAGAAGTACATCGACTCAATCGTGGCCGTAGATCGACGGCCACGTCTCTGATAGATTTTCGAAGCTCTAATGTCTCTATCATTTTCCCGGTATGGGAGAAAGCTCGACTCCGTCGAGTAAGCATCCCGGGTGTTCTCATAGATCTCTAATGCGTCGAAGTCAATCTGCTGCAGCTCCTCGCAGTCCAGCCATGTATCTTTTGACTTGGGCTTTCCTTTCCACCTGATCAAGTATTCAAGAACTCCCGTCATCCACCTTCCCTTGTGGAGATGATGTCATCACTCAGAATTGAATCCAACTTTTTTGCCATGGGTGATTTGGGAATATTTAGTAGTGGAGGTAGGTTTGGTTTCTCACATGGTGGGGTCACCCAAGGTTGCTGTATGAGGTGATTTGGTGGTTGAAATCAGGAACTTTATATTCAACTAGATCTTCTATGTTAAAGGAGGGATTGATGTTGAATTCCGCAGACAGATCTACTACATAAGCATTATCATTGATTTTCTTAATTATTTTGAATGGTCCAGCACTCTTAGCATGCAGCTTCTTAATTGTTCCCTGCGGGAACCATTCCAGACGAATCCGCACCATCAGGAAGTCACCAACATCAAAAGTTTTAAATTTTCATTTAAGATCAGCATACATTTTATAATCATTATTGCTCTTTTTAATTTGTCGTGCAATTTCTTTATGAAGTTCATGCATATATGATGCAAATAATGATGCAGACTCAGAAATCTTATACCTAGAGCACATGGGTATGAGATCTAATGACTGTCTAGGTTTGAACCCGTAAACAATTTCAGAAAGACTTAGGCCAGTGGTTTGGTTCACAGAATTATTATAGACAAACTCAGCTGTAGGGAGAATAGAATCCCAATCCTTAATATGCTCGCCGACTAGGGATCGTAATAAATTGCCTAAGCTCCTATTGACTATCTCGGTCTGACCATCAGTTTGTGGATGAAAGGCTGTGGAACATTGCAATTTAGTGCCCATTTTCATCCAATAGGTCTTCCAAAAATAGCTAGTGAATTTAACATCCCTATCCGATATAATGGTTTTGGGTAACCCATGTAAATAAACGACCCATTGAAATAGAGTTTGATAATGTGGGAGGCATCAAATGTATTGGAGCAAGAAAGGAAATGGGCCATTTTGGAAAAAACGATTTACGACAACACAGATGGCATCATTCCTATAGATAGTTTTGGGCAGGCCTAAGATAAAATCCATACTAATGTCCTGCCAAGGGCAACTGTGGATAAGCAAAGGAGTGTACAAACTAGTGTTTTTCTTGTGTTGTTTGGCTAGTTGGCAGGTGTAACACCTGCTGACCATCCGACCGACATCTCTCTTTAGGCTGGGCCAATAAAAATGATACTCCATGGCTTCTATCGTTTTGTCCCGTCAGAAGTGCCTAGCGAGACCTCCGGTCTGGAGTTCCTAGACAAGAAATTCCCTCAGGGAGGTGCTAGGGATGGAAAGCTTTTGAGGTTTGAAAAGATATCCATCCTCCAAAAGAAAATCATCCACGAGGCGCGTACTTCCTATGGACAAGAGAGAGTTGGTCTCCTTGAAGTCAGGGCATTCCAAATAGTCCCTCTTTATTTGGTCAAAACCCACGACTTCAACTCTCATTTCAGTGGTAGTCATCATACGATGACTGAGAGCATCAGCAACTTTATTGTCTACTCCCGCCTTATGTCTAAGGGTATAAGTGTACTCCTAAAGGAATTCTACCCATCGACCGTGACGTGCATTCAACTTATTTTGGGAGTTGATATAATTCAGAGCCTCATGATCTGAGAAAATGACGAACTCTTGTGGGAGCAAGTAGTGTCGCCAATAACGAAGAGATTTGATCACAACATTAAACTCTTAGTTATATGTGGAATATCGCTGCCGAATGTCATTTAGCTTCTCAATGAAGTAAGCTACTGGTGACCTTCCTGGGATAGGACTCCAATTTCGACCCCCGAAGATCACATGTCACTTCGAAGACTTTGGAGAAGTCAAGAAGTCTCATCACTAGGGCTTCCACCATTCTTTTCTTAATCTCATCAAAAGCTCTGATGGCGGCCGGGGTCCAGTGGAAATCACCCTTCTTCAGACAATCGGTGATAGGAGGTACAATGGTGCTGAAATTGCAGTTAAATCTCTTATAGAAGATCGCTAGTCCGTGGAAGCTGCAGACTTCCCGGATGTTATGAGGAACATGCCATTCTATAATGGCCCTCACCTTCTTGAGATCTGCAGAGATCCCTTGGGCTAACACGATGAAGGCCAAAAAGATAACACAATCTACAAGGAAGGTACATTTCTTAGGATTGTCATAAAATTGTTCCTTCCTTAAGACCCCACAAACTTGCCTTAAGTGGTCCAAGTGCTGACTCGCCGATTGACTATAAATAAGAATGTCGTCAAAGTAGAAGACGACAAACATTCCCATAAAAGGGCGCAACACTCGAGTCATGATCCTCATGAAAGTACTCGAGGCATTACTCAACTTGAAAGGCATAATTAACCACTCGTAGAACCATCCTTGGTCTTGAAAGCTGTTTTCCACTCATATCTGGGTCAGATTCGGATCTGGTGGTATCCACTCTTGAGATCGATCTTGGAGAGTAGAGTCGCACCCATCATCATATCTAGCATATCGTCCAACCTTAGAATAATGAACCGATATTTGACAGTGATTTTGTTGATAACACGACTATCAACGCACATTCATCAAGATCCGTCCTTCTTAGGAGTAAGAAGGGCTGGCACTGCACAGGGACTAAGACTCTCTTTAATGGAACCTCGTTGTAGTAACTTATCTACCTGGTTCTTAAGTTCAACATGTTCAGTGGGGTTTATGTGATAGTGTGGCAGGTTAGGGAGGGAGGCTCCCGGGACGAAGTCTATGGCATGTTGAATGTCTCTAAGCGGAGGTAATTGACCTGGGAGATCATCAGGGAAGATATCAACAAACTGTCTCAAAATGGATTGGGCTTCCTGAGGGATAGGTTCGTCAGATTCGATGGGAATCGCACGACCAACTAAAGCGTATAGAGGTGCATCTTGAGCGATCTAAGAATCCAAAACCTTGGCAGTGACCAGGTTCAGTCCTTTCTTGGACTTAACAGGGTTGGATTTGGAGTCATCCTTAACCCAGGGCTGCGATGGTAAAAGCTTGATCTTTTTACCCGCATGTTTGAACACACAGGTGTTCAAATGCCCATAGATGTAGACATCTTTATCAAAAATCCAGGGGCAACCCAAAAGAATTTGTCCAACATCCATAATCAGCACATTGCACCAAATATTCTCCTAATAGTCAACGAAGGAGATATGTACGATGCTTCGTTCTTTCACCTCCAAGGCAGTGGAGTTAACCCACGCTACCTTATACGGGTTGGGGTGAGGAACGGCAGAAAGACCCAACTTGGATACCATGCTGGAGGATACAACATTTATGCAGCTATCACTATCCATGATGACCTTATAGTTCTTATCCTTGATCTTGGTGTAGGTATGAAAAATTGCCGTCCTATGCCAGTCATCAATGGGTTTAGGGTGTGATAGCGCGCATCTCACCACACATATGAGAGAGGTATTCAGTTTCTGAAGGCAATGGAGGGTAGTAGTGTCATCATTCTCCTAGAAGAATTCACCTTTGTCCTCTACTTCATGGATCTGATCAACCTCGGGCTCAAGATCGTCCTCAATGATCGAGATTTTATAGGGATTGAAGCACTAAGAAGCGATATGCCCATACCCCTTCCATCGAAAGCACTTGGTCCCGGGACTGGAACGAGGGGTATTCGGGGTGGGAGGTTTACTCGTAAAATCAGATCGAGGTGAAGGAGGACCCATGGGTGGTCGGGTAGTGCTCCCTGGGGTCGGTCGGGCAGCAGGAAAGTGAGGGGTGGAACTACCAGACAGTATATAGGAAGGCCTATAGTCATGTGAACGGCTTGGGTGCTGGGAATGGGTCTCCTCCAAATCTAGTTCTAGGTTGTAGGCGTTCTCCAGAGTAGTGACGTTTCGGGCAAACAGCTCGTTGCGAAGATCCTCTTGCAACCCGGTACGAAACATAAACAAGATCTGTGTGGGGGTGGTAGAGGTCTCTCATTTTCAGCGAATCAGGTAGTCATCGAAGGATGCGATGTACTCCTTAACTGATTTGTTGCCCTGAGTCAGCCTATTCCATCTATCCAACAATCTAGAGAAGTACGAGGGAGGCAAGTACTTCAGCTTAACTTCATGCTTCATGAAACATCAATCGGTGATGGGATACTCATTCCTGACTTCTCTAAGGCTCTCTAGATTGGACAAAAACTGACTCGCCATACCCGTGAGCTTCATCTCGGCAAAACTAAATTTTTTAGCCTTAGAGATATTATACCTCTTAAAGAAGCTGTCCATACCTTTAACCCAGTCCAAGAAGAGCTGGGGATCAAGTGTGCCATCAAAGGTAGGAGCATCGGCTTTGATGTTCTTCATAAGTGGTATGTCAAGGTCATGGTGTGGGTTGTGTCCATACCGAGGAGCTCGATGATTGGCACGATGTTGCCTCTCATCTTGATAGGTTTCATCCCCATACATAGAAGGAGGTCTAGATGCGGTGTAGGGGGTTGGATGTTCCCTAGATCGTTCAAGTATGTCAAAGCATTCGGTTGTGTACCTATGAAATTCAGCTATGTTGGCTTGATTCTCTTTGAGTTGATGGCTAATGTTGTTCATTTGGCCTACCAACAAGTCTAGAGTCCTACTGAGTTATTCCGGGTCCATAGTGAGACACTAGGAGACACTTGGGGATGAATCTAGATAGAGGACAACACTTGATGCAATGATAGACTCCCTAGAATGACACTAAATGATGCAGAAAGTACTTAGACAGCAAACTACAATAAGGGATTAAGTAATCTAGGCAACTAGGATGGTTGTTATATTAAGGACAGCACCTAGATACTTAAGAAACTACCCTAAAGCTCACTAAATGAATGCAGAAATCTACTGTACAACAAGAACAAAAGTGATTTAGAATGATTTAAATGATGATATGCATGCAAAATTATATAAGAATGGTTAAACAACAACCTAGGATGATTTCTAGCATGAATATCCTAAGCTAACCATGCTCTGATACTAGATGATGCAGGACTACAATGTTTTAATGGTATGCGATAAGAATTTGCACGATTTCTTGAATAAAATAATTAGGATTAAAACTATTAGTAGTCAAAATGCCAAAAGAAAACAAAAGAGGAGTGCCTACGTTTAGGCTAAGCCACTTGCCAAACGCTTGAATTGTCAAATAACTTAGAATCTCAATAGTAAGCAAATGTAGTAGCTTTCAACAAAATCCCTACGCTAACAATGAGATTAGAAGCATAGAAATTTACACTCAATTCCTACGATTACTAGGCTTGGCAAAGATAGGTGAACAAGACCTTCATGAATCAAAGCAAACCACAAGAGAGAGTTAAACTACGAAAATACAAGAGTAGGAAGATTGGAAGACCTTTGTCACGGTTTGGACATAATCTGTCATTGAACGACACCAAGTTGCTCATCTATGGCTTCAGTGAGAGTATCTAAAATGCGCTCAACGTACTCTTCGACAGTGTGGTCAATATTCGGATTGACATCCAAGAAAGTGGAGTGAAGGATGTGAACGAACCCTTGTTCGTCGTAGGCGATGCCGTAATCATGATCTGGATCGGCCATGCATCACGTTCGTAGGATTGATGTGTTGTAGACGACGTCCTTTTGCCTTCCTTAAAGATTTCCCTTGAAAGCAGGGTGTTCTTTCAAGCCTTCAAATGGTGGAGAAAGAATGAAGGAGCTCCCTTGTCAAAATCTGAGAGTAAAGTTCAGATTTTTTTTTGGAGGAAAATAAGGTTGAGAAAATTTGAACTCTAGCGAAAGGGGGAAGGAGGGAAACTTGCCTTTGTGGAGAACTTTGATTGGGATGCAAAAGGGAAGAGGATTTATTGTGGGGAGGGAAATTTGAGTGCGAGAGGGGGCGGATATGAGAGAGGGCCGGTGGCATTAATGAGGGGAAAGGGGTGTGGGCTCCAAAAATTCGGCCCCGGCCTCCCCGCCGCGCATTGATTTGCTGCTTTTTTCTGGCGAGAGAGTTTTAACAGACTAAGTTTCGGGGTAAATTTTGGAAGGCAGATGGATTTGTAGATAAGACACTAACCAGAGATTTCGGCCTCATTTTGCGAGGACCTTATAATCTGAGTTCTGGTTTCCTATAGGCGCAAGCCCCTATAGTTAATTATCCCTCCCGATCACGAGAGAGAACTTTCGATTAAGGCTAGTCATTGATCAGATACATATAGAATACGTGGTATCTGGCATATAGTAGCAGCAATTGGCATAGGGATTGGAGAATTTGGAGATTTTGATATTTAAAAATAGAAATTTCCACCATCTTTCACTTAAAGCGGATGGTAGGGGGGAGTGGATGATAGACCCGATCAAGATCCCACGGTTCCGTCGTCCCGGACCATCGTGGTCCCTAGTCTGCTTAGTCAGAGGAGGTAGTTGACCCAACCTGACAGAAGGATCCTTGTCGGCAGCCATGGGTTGCTTCGTCCAAGGGGATCTTGTAGACCTGGGTTGGATGTTTGCCTAAGGGGACAAATTTGAATCCACCTTAGCTGACAGAGAGCTTTTTGCCCTATCAATCATATCCTATTGATTCATATCTTAAGGATTTGATGCCAATAAGGAACGTAACGGCGCTGACCATAACCGCTATCTGTGGTGCCATTTGGCGACAAAACCACTCGGTTCAGAGGGCCCCGGGTCATAACTTTTTATCCTGCGGTGCCATTTGGCGGCAAACCGCCGGTCAGAGGACACGTACCACGTCCTTACTGGCAGGAGACTGTTTTGAGAATGAATCCTAGTGATATTTTCGACTAGGCAATTGGCTCTTTGTGAGCTAGAGTAGTTTTTATTTTTGTCCACCTTGGCAAACTATTGCGGAGGGTGGATGAATTTTCTTTAAGTGATTGATGGATTGATTTCAGTTTTAAATATCCGGACTTTAGTTTTTCTGGAATTTGGATTTTGAATTGACTTTTGGGAGGCATTTAAAAATGTTTGTGAACCCCTCCGGTTGAGATAAACATTCAACACGGCCATCATCGAGGTGTTTGGGATTATTTCCATTTGATTGAACCTTGTCGACCCTATCAACTTACCGATAGGGGATCAGGTTTCATAGGCTTTGTGCCCTTGTTTATGAATTTTCTTTGTTAAAGGCCTTGAAGGCCTAATATGAATGTATAAGATAAATATTCCGGTCAAATTCATGACCGCATATTTATCCGAGAGTTTGAACCCTGTCTACTCCTATTTATCTGCTTAGGAGGATCGGATTTCGTAGGTTTCATGCATTTGTTTAGCGAATTATCTTGATTATAAGCCTTGAAGACCTAATATGAATGTATTAAAACAAATACACCGGTCGCCACAACCGTGTATTTTTTTGAGGGTTCGAACCATGTCGACTTCTATTGATCCGTATAGAAGGATCAGGTTCGAATTTGAATTCACTTATTGACCCGCGCAGCATTCCTAGGCGTCACGTGTGTACCAATAACACGCTCGTCGGGGCCCATACGGGTGTTTGGAAATTTCATTGATTTGATATACCCCTTTGTGTACCTATGTGTATACAAGTTACGGTACACGTGTAGGGGTAGCTTGAAATAGTTGTAGTTGTGTAGGTAATTGTCATTTGGATGCACAGAACTTTTCATTTGAGATCTTATACACGCCTTCCGTCCGCTAATACGAGTGTTGCGGATCCGGTGGCGATATGGTCTTGATGTTATGAGGCATCTCCTCATCTTGATGTTGACTCCCCCCTTTCTCATTCACCGGGGAGGTCTTTCTTGAAATCCATGACTACTGCCTTGAAACAGACTCCTTTTAAGATCTTCAATGTAATGGACTTGTCATTTTCGGTGTTTGTAGAAGACTCATTGTTCTTGCATCACATCCACCTTTCACCAATCTCAGGTGGGTCTTGATTGTACTTGTTTGTAGGAGACTAAATCATCATTATCGATTGACAGTGTTGCCATCTTCAATCAACAAACAACATCGATTGTGTTGGAGATATCAATAGCGCATGTAAGACACATGCATGCATTATGCAACCATATCTTCATTGCAAGTACGGTGCATTTGACCTCACAGGGATCGTCGTAGGAGTCTATTATATCTGCATCATGTCCACCATAACTCTTTTGTTTGTCTATTGATGCTCAACATTTGATTCAAATTAGAATTTATTGATTCTTGTTGAGGTTAGATCCAGTTTGGTCTGCAAGTTCAAATATGATTTTTGCAAGTTCCATCCGAGTTCGTATCCACTTTACTTAATCTGGATCAAGTTCCAGTGTTCAAGTTTACATATTCTTGTATTCAACCCGGTTTGAGTTCAAAGTGCATGTTCGAGTACTTGTTTCATTGCACTGGAAATCTCGTTCCATAGCTTACAGGTAGAAATTCTTGCCCATTTCTCAAGCAAGTTGCACTTAGGATTTTAGTTTGAGTTGGAACTTTTGTATGATTGTTCAGACCAAGTTTGGATCGAACTTGAGTTCAAGTCTGAGTCCAAGCTCAAATTAGACCCTTTATTGCTTGTATGATTTGAGTTCATTTAAGTACAAGTCCACGAGTCTTCTTGTATATGATTCAAGTTTGTTCTTTATATATGCTTGAGTCCAACTTAAGTTTCATTTAGACTTGAGTTCATCGAGTCTATAACTCCCACTTAATGTTGTATAGCACGAGTTCAAGTGCGAGTTCAAGTGCTTTGTCCGGATTCAGATCCAGTCCAAATCAAAGTCTTTGTTTAATGTTTTAATATTGTTCAAGTCCCCTGCAGTCCTTTGAGTTCAATTGCATATTCAATCTGGTTTGAATTTCAGTTCTGGCTTGATTTTATTTCATTTGGGTTTGACCTTTAGAAATAATTTAAATTTTGTTCAGGTTTAGGTGCACAAGTCCACTGTTCATTTGAGTCCAAGTTCTATGCTTTCAGTTCAAGTATGAGTCCTTTGTTGTCCTTCGTATTGCTGCTCAAATAATGTCTTCTTGTTGTTCAGGTCTTGTGCACTTCAATGAAAATTTCGGCAGCTGTCACGACCCAACCCGATCGGGACGGATCCCGCTCGCATCGGGTCGCTGACAAACTCAAACTGACCGAACTGATTCCAGGATCTGGCTTTGGAATTTTTTTCAGAACTTTCTTCCAAATAGAACAGACACAAACAGAGCTACTATAAACATCAAATGCAGCCGAACATATCATCTATCTTTTCATTCATCAGAAAGAGAATCATATACAAATACATATCATGATTTTCACAGACAGAAAGAAAGACAGAACAGAAAATCCATGACTGTACAAAAATCAAAAGTCCAAAATACCTATAACAGATCAGACTCTGAACTCGGAACTCTTACTCCAAGACTTCCTTCCCTCTCCCAGAACCTGAAAACCACGCAGAAAACAAGGATGAGCTACAACAGCTCAGCAAGACATCAAACCTCCAATCAAAATCCTCAGAATCCACATCCACACATCAGACAGAAATCCGTACAGAAATCAGAGCAACAGAATCGTATATCGAATCAGAACAGAATCATACAGATTAGATCAAATCAGAACATAACAGAATCGTGCAGATCAGAATCAGAAATCACATCAAAACCGTATCAAAACATACCTTTTTCGAACATATCACATCAGAACAGATTAAATCAGAACAGATCAAAAGTCAGAACAGATTCCTTGACCCTGACAGAATCTCAACGGATTCTGGCCCCTTATGCCTCCCTTCCCAGACACTGACAGAATCTCTCGGATTCTGACCCCTTATAACTCCCTTTGTGCTCATGGCACCAGAACAGATGTGCTTATAGCACCAGAAATCATTGATCCGGGACAGAACTTGTTTTCAGATTTTTAGAGCTCATTTCAAATTTTTCAGATTTCCCTGACACAGACAGGATCTCACAGGATCCTGACCCCTTATAACTCTCTTTTCATAGCACACAATCATATCATATCATTTCAGAACAAATCCGGACAATTTCAGAAATCGTACGAAAATCAAGCGGCATAACGGCAGTATACGGAATTTACACAAAAATTCCTAATTTCACAAATTACCAAATTAGCACAGAACATTCACAACAACATTGCAAGACTTTTATTCTACTGCCCAGACAATTTTAGACTTTATCAGAATTTACAGTCAAAATAAAACACAGCTGAGTCAAAATTATCCGGAAAAAATTCTCCAGAAAATAATCAAAACGTGCACACTCGGCACTTCAGAAATATACCAAAAGTTACACGGTAAAAACTGAACCAATCGGAAAATACGGACGAAATTCGCTAACGAAAACGAAATCCGGACAGAATAATCGTTCAAACTTCACCGTTCTGAAAATTGAGAAAGGCGGAATGTGCCTTACCTTGCGTACACCACTTTCTTGAACTGTCTCGTCGGACGAAAACGGACCGACGTTGCCCAAAAATCAACTTTTGTTCTTTTCCTCTTTTCCTTTCTCGCTCCTCAGAATTTCAGATATTTTTATAAAAATCTTATGATTTTTCTCTCTCTTCAAAACGACTGATTTCGCTTATATTTACTTGAGATCGGCCCGGCCGATCGCACGATCGTCCTGGACGATCTTACCAATTTCACATCGTCCTGGGATGATTTCACGGGACGATAATTAATTTCCTTGGACGATAAAAACCCTTATTCTCTGACTTGTGCCATGCTCTGATCGTCCCGGGACGATCCCAGATCGGCCCGGACGATCCCTACAGGAAATCTTTCCTGTAACTTCTGTACAGAATCTGGAATAAAATTTGCACTAATCATCCCGGGACGATCCACGATCGGCCCGGACGATCCTGGAGCAGATCTGATATTACAGCAGCACCCCGGCATATCCCCCGTTTGGGGGAAATGTAGGGGAGCTGGGCCTTCCCACCACGCTACTGGAGCTTGTATGGTAGGTGTCCTTAGGCACCGTGGCCGTACAAATTTTCTTCCAACCATGCTACAAGAGCGTGTATGGGGCCTTCAGTAGTACCCGTACCAGAACACCAGTGGCTCTCCCCACCACGCTACAAGAGCGTGTATAGGGCTTACCCTTCTTGCCGTATGCGTCGCACCGAGCTCCCTCCTACCGTGCTACAAGAGCGCATATAGGTGATTCTCCTGTCCACCGCAAACATCGAGAATGGGATTTGGAGTTTTGGGTGGTTACCCACCTCGTCGTAGGCGCCAGACTGGGTTTCCTCCCACTGTGCTACGAGAGGGTGTATAGGGGGTTTGCCGGTCCGTCGCGAACAACGAAACGGGAACCTGAGTTTTAGAGATTATACCTTGCGTATCAATTGCTGGCAGTGCTGAAGTCAAGGTCGAGGTCGAGGACTGTCCCCACCACGCTACAAGAGCGTGTATAGGGCTTACTCGCCTCGTCGCACCTGTCGCACTGGATTCCCTCCCACCGTGCTATAATAATGCGTATAGGGGGTCCGCCGGCACGTCAAGCGCGTCGAGAACGGAATTTGAGTTAAAAATGTATACCTTAGAGACCAGCGGTGGCTCGTGGATCGAGGCAAAGGGGGGTCCTTCTATCTTCTTTTTTTTGAATTAATTATAATTAATATTAATTAATTATAAATTAATTAATAAATTATTTTTTAATTAATTAAACTAATTAATTAAATTTTATTAAATTTAATTAAATTATTAGGTATAATTAATTCATAATTAATTATAACTAATTAATTTTAATTAATTAAAATTAATTAATAATACTTAATCTTATTATAATTAATTAAAATTAAATCTAATTAAAATTAATTAAATTAATTATAATAATTTAATTAGAATTAAATATAATTAGTTATAAGAGTTATAATTAATTAAAAATAATAATTTTAATTAATTATATTTAATTAATATAAGTATAATTAAATATATATTATAAAAATAATAATAATAATAAAATAACCCTCCCTCTCTCTTTCTCTCAGTTTGGCAGATACGGGATTTGGCCGAGAAGTGCACCAAAGGGAGAAAGAAACCTTCATAGCCGCAAGCTCCCGTTTGCTTTCGATCAAAATGTTAACTTCTGATCCAGTAGAAAGGAATGTCGTCGGAGAGCAAAGTCGAAGGGTCGAAGAAGTTCAGCGGCTTCACTGGATTTGGCCGAAGAAGCTTGCGATTGGGAGAAAGTTACCTTCTCAGCCATCGAGCTCTCGTTGGTTCTTCCGATCAAAATGATGGAACTTCCGCTCCAACAGGAAGGAAATGGCGTCGAATGAGCGAAGTCGAACAACCACGAGGGAGCTCAAGAAGCAACGGGAAGGGAGAAAGTTACTGTCATAATGAGTGAGCTCCCTTTATAGCTTCCGATCAAGTTGTCGTTGCTTCCGATCCAAATGTCGTAACTTCCGGCCGAACAGGAAGGGAAATCCATGGAAGGAGCAAAGCCGAACAGCGGCAACGGGGATAGAGAGAGAGAAAGCTCGGGATTAGAGAGGCAACGAGAGAGATAGGGAGAGAGCGGGCGTGAGAATGAGAGGGAACCAGCCAGCAGCCTCATTCCTTCGGGTACTTAACGACGAGGCGAGGAGATAGTGCGACGTGGGGAGAGCATCGCGATCGTGTCCGAACATGTGGTGGCAGAGAGTAGGCAAGCAAATTTCTCTTTTTTTTTGTTTCGGTACGGCAGGTCAACAAGGGGTTTGGGGAATTGTTTTATTACTTGCCTCTTTGAGAGTTCCCAAATTAAAGAGGAGAAATTGATTCCAATCTAATTTAATTTTGATTTGGATTAGATTTGAGGAGTTTCCTATTATAGAACTCTATTTAAGGAAACAATTCAAATTTCAAATTTTGATTGTGTGATTGAATTGGAATTTTTCCCAAATTAATTTAAATGGAAAAGGAAAGAAATAAATGGGGAAATTTTGAATTGTGGAAGTAAGAGGGAGACGGGTGGCCGACGGGTAGGGCTAAGTTTAGGTTGGGTTTTGTATTTTGAGGATGTGGTGGTAGGGATGCGTATGTATAAAGTTGAAGGGAGGTAGTAGTGGATTGAGATTAATGGGTTGGGCTTAGAGGAGGCGGTGGTGGTGGAGCTTGAAGTGGCCGGCAGTTTTGGGATGTAGGAAAGAGGACAAGGAGATAGTGAAGAAGAACCACGAACCTCCGTCTCCAAGGTTGGTGGGTGATCCAAATTTCTCTCTACTAGGGATCTCTCTCTCCAAGCTCACTCAAGATCTCACATAGAACTCAAGCAATAACAAAATTTTATCATTCAATCATTAAAATGAAAAGAGAACAAGAGGGCTATATATAGACTCGTACAAATGACTTAAGAAAATAAAAGATGACGATGTCCTCTGGGCTTACATACGACCTCCCTTAAGGGGTAAAAGCGGAAACACTAATAAAACAAATATAACATAAAATAATAATAAAGAAAGTACATAATATGACTCAGAAGTACATTGACTCAATCTTGGCCATAGATCGACGGCCACGTCTCTGATAGACTTTCCTAGCTTTGATGTCCCCATCAGGAACTTATGGTGTAAATAATTTTCTTATATGAGTTTGCATAACTATTTTTATTCGGCAATTGTTCTCATTAAGTTTTATGTTTGTCTTATGATTTACTGATGAATTTATATATGTGATTTATTACTTAGTGGCTTGGATTTAAACTAGCAAAGTTCAAAACTTTTATTCTTGTTACAAGGAGTTTTCATTAGAACTTTTTCTATTTTAAAATAAACTTATGTTTGTGATTTTTTATTGATTTGAATTTAAGTTAAATTCGAAATTCAATTTTTTGCTGCTTATGAAGAATTTCAATAGGGATTTTCGTTGAATAATTACATTAATATTTAATATTTAAGAAATTAGGTTAATAATGAATGGATACGCTAAGATTTCTACTACGTGAAATTTCAAGTGACTGATAGTAGTATAGAATAGTTAATAGTATTTAAATGGTGTATGGAGGTTTTCGTATTAAACAAATGTTAGATTTTCAAAACGAAATTATCGAAAATAATTTAAACATCATTTATGGAAACTAATGTGTTATTTCACTATTCCTATACGTACGTAGCAGAGATTAGACTCTACATCAAGCTTGATTTTATTTAGTCTCGGATAAGAAAAAATTGAGCAAAAGAAACGAATTAAACAAATTATTGGATATGACTCCACAATTTTTTATAGTAAGAAATCTAAACTTTTAAACTTGTATTTATTACAAATAATTGGCAAATTTTGAATGGTTATCAGTTATGTCTGTTTTATTGAATAAACTGAGACAAAACTACGAAAAAGAGTGGAGTTAATTAATATCGAATAAATATGCACCTACTTTGTGGAGGGACTTATGAGCTGATTATTTATTCATTGATGCATAAGTTTTTCAAATTTAAATGTGAAATGGGAAGCATAGGCTTCAAAGTTTTCAAACACATCAAGCTTCTCCCTGATATTTAGCTAATATACAGCTATTCCAACACAAAAAGAGCGATTTTTGAAGAAAGAATTTTAGTGCATTGTTTATTATCTTCATTTATGTTTATTTTCATGTTGGTTGCACTTTTGACATGGAGTGCTTTATCACATCCTAAAGCAGTTGCTTTGATACAGATCGATGCTGGCTTAGTCCATAAAGAGTACATTGCCAGGGTTGTTGGGGTTTTCCCTGATGGAGAGGTATTTGAATGTTTAGTTCTCAAATAACACTTAAATTATTCTTAATCATGAAAATAGTGGTCGAGAAAGATTTTACGTACTTTGAATAGCTTTTTTACTCTAACATGGGAGTCATGGGACCCATTCTATTATCTTCCTTATATTCACTTTGTAGGATTATTATGCTTTATGTTGAAATAAAGGGTGATTTTGACAATTGTCAAATCAGAAAATTGGGATAGAGAGAAACAAGACAATAAATGGTTATTTTGCGTGCGCAATGGTTTGCCATCCTTTTTGGACCCCACTCAAACTATTTTGGGTTTTTCTTTGTAAATAATGCAATTTAGATCCTACCTTCCATAGGCAGAGGAAGTGTAGAGACAGTTGGGCTCTTAGAGAACATCAAAGGTGTAATAACTGGTTTAGTCGATCGGCCACCTATTAATTTCCGTGAATAGAAACGAGCGAACAAGACAGATGCAATAGGGAGCGGACGAACGCGTGTGCAGAAGAGGTTGGAGAGTTCATTTCGCCATTTTTAGCAATTGATCGTGTTTAGGGATAAGAATCACCACCACCTTTTCATTCTTATCACTAAAGAAGTGGAAAATCGGAAGAAATCTCAATGAGCGAGAAAAACGATCTGGAGGAAGAGGGAAGAAGGCTTGTTGAGTTTTTTCTTTTCATTTTCGTATAAATTCCCTTGTTTTGCTTCATCTAAAGCAAGTGATGTTTTAATAAAGGAAAATGAAGAGATTGAAAGCGAGGAGAAAGGATTTTGGGAGAAAAAGAAGGATTTTGAGATTTTGAGAAAATTCCTACTTGTGAGTGAATTTCTTAGTGTATAACTTTTATTAATTTTTTTTATTAAATCATATTTTAATGAAAGTTTATATTGTATGAATTTAGGAATTTTAGAAAGGGAGAGTTCAAGTTATAATAGTTCGATTCTTTAAGAATTCAACAGGGAAAAGATAAATTTAGATTTGTGGTAATTATTAATTAAATGAATATTTATGAAAAATTTTATGAAAGGTAAATGATAAATTTTCATGGTTATGAATTTCTTTAGGTTGTACCAAGGACCGAGGACTTGAAAGAATCAAAGTGAGTATTTATAGAATTTCTCTTTATTGTATTTTTCTCTTTCATTTTGAAAGAAGTATGTTATTTAAGTGTTTTAAGACATGCTTTATTTTTGGAAACTATTACGTATAAAATAAGCAAATTTATTATACAAATACGAAAATTTGAAAAAAATTATATGTAAAGAGACTACATATAAGGGAAAGAGAAAGTAAAATTAGAAAATATATATATGTATGTATATATACATATATATATATATATATATATATATATATATATATATATATATATATATATATATATATATATATATATATATATATATATATATATATATATATATATATATATATATATATATAATATATATATATAAAATCAAAAGTATATATGAATAAGTGATATATGAATGAATGAAAAATAAATAAAAAGAAAAGGAAAAGAAAAAATATATGCATGCAAATTTACAGGAGTTTACCCCCGTATGGTACTGACTGGGGAAGAAATGTACCCATGTACGTTAAAAAGCAAAAGGAAATAGAAATAAAAATAAAAATAGTTGTACCTTAATTGGTACATTTAGACGGTACTCATGTACAAATGGAAATAGCTATGAAAATGAATTGATGTCAAATATGTTAAAAGACATGTTATATGGAAATGGACTATTTTTATTGAATATAAAAGGACCTATGTAAATTATAAGGCTTATAATACATGAAAGATGTATTTATATAAATTTTTGTTAAGAAAGAAAGAAGTATATGAAGATATATAATTATATGTATTTGCTATGCATGTGTTATTATTTCATGATTGATAATGATTACCCACTGAGTTTACATGATAAACTCAAACCACTAAGTTAATATTTTAGGTAGATCTCTAAAGAAATAAAAAAGATATAAATTGAAGAGTATGTTTATAGAAGATGACGCATCAATAAAAACAGGTAAATTATGATTGATGAAATCATTAGCTTTGATAAGTGGAAAAATAATAGATTTAATGGAATATTTATTGTATTAGTGGCTCTCCTGTTGGATAGAGTAGTCTTTATGTTACTTTACTTATAAAAGGAATGAAAAGTTACTACCATCTGATTTCCGTTCCCACTTCGTTAGTTCGCGCATCCGGGCTAGGTCGTGACAAAAGTGGTATCATAGACCAATTAAGATATGAATCATATTGAAAGGGCCATTATGATGACTATTAATGTAAAATGAGCTATCTTATTGAAAACAAGAATCAAAATTATTCTGAAAAAGAGGAGGAAGTGGAAATGATAGTACCTAATGTTATGGTTAACCTTGATGCACTGATACAAATGATGATAGTTATGACTCAGTTGATTCAAGACTCGAAGAATCAAATATCAGGGAATAGTAGTGGTGGTGGAATGACTATGGATAAGTATTTAAAGTTATTTCAGGATAAAAGACCACCCTTATTTAAGGGAATAGATGGACTAATTCAGACTAAAAACTGGTTGTTAAGGATTGGGAGGATTTTAGAAGGAATATTCTGTCCAGAGGAGAGGAAAGTTTTCTTGACAACCTTTGTGCTTGATGGAGAAGATGAAAGGTGGTGCAGAGGTCAGCATCAAAACAAAATTGGAGGAATCCCTGACATGCAAATTAAGTGGGATGACTTTACTCAGGTGTTCAGAGATTGGTTTGTGCCTCTTTTTGTGAAGAGAGATGTATGATGAGTTTATGAGATTGGTGCAAGGAGATAGATCAGTTATACAGTATGAGGCTGAATTTACAACATTATCCAGATATGCTCCTCAATTAATACATACTGCAGAGGAAAAGTATCACCAATTCTTATCTAGATTGAAGGATGCAATAGGCAGTCTCTTGTTTCAATTGGAATTGAAGACTATTCAGTATTGGTGGAGAGAGCTAGGAGGGTAGAAATGGACATGCAAAATACTCGAAGGAGTCGTGAATTTTAGAAGAGGATAAGTGACGAGGTCATGGGAGCTTCTCATGATTCATATAGCAAATCTCTTTCATAAGATGGGAATTTTAATTGGAAGAAAATAAAGTCCAATAGCAGTGATAGTTCAATGAGCATGAGCAGTTGCATCAAGTGTGGAAAGCAACATAAAGGAGAATGTCTATTTGGTACAAACACTTGCTTCTGGTGTCATCAATCAGGTCACATGGCGAAGAACTATCCTACTTTGGGGCAAAGACTAGCATGAGAATCAATGATGATTACTGGATCTCAGAAAAAGGTTGGAAGACCAGGAATGTTGGAATCAATTGCTTCTACTTCAGGACCAAGTCAAACCTGACAGAATATTCAGCCTAGGGTTCTCAATGCACCTTAAACATGGATTCCCAATAAACCTACGATCTAGGATTCCCAATCCAGATTTAGATTCAATCAACAAATGCAACAAATATGCAGTTTTTGCAGGCAAATCAATTATAAATCTTAAAGATTTGCTTATTTCTTTTAATGAAAGCTAAAAATTATAAAGTTCTAATTGTTCTTAAAACAATTTCATCTTTTTCTCAAAGTTAATGACATAAGTTGAGGATTGGAATTGCATGCAAACAATTGAAATTTCATGCAAAAGAAGAAAATTATATCCATTAAAAATTATTGCACTTTTAATCAATAATAATAAATGAAGAGAATAAGAGGAAAAGTAAGGATGGGTAAGACATCACTTGTAGGTAAGCCTTATGGTTTAATAAAGAGTTGGTCTCTCTTAGTATATGTCAAATTTCACACTTTATTCAAGGCTCATACCCAGTGTTTAAAATTGCGTATTCTGGTATTGAAGCGTTTTTCATTCGTGAGGCGAGGCGTAAGCCTCAAGGCGTTTTGAGGCGTAAGCCTCAAAATCAAAAGATTGCGTAAACATAAAATAATAAATTTTTTATATACTAATGAGTGAATAATATAAAACATAAAAAAGCATATGATATGAAGTGAAATCAAAATATCCCAATAATAAGACAACATGAAATATAGTTCAACTCAAAATTCTATCTTTCCTAAATCCCAGTATTCTTTTCATTAACATATAATTCCAATTTCCAAAAACAAATAGCAATGACATATCACATAAGAACTCATAAGTCATCAACACTGTCATCTCTAAGGGGTTCTTCATTTGAATCATCATTATGATGAACTGCTCTCTCCCCTTCCTCCTCTCTTATAGAGTCCAATGTCGGGCATTTACTTCAAGATTTATGTAAGTTTTAATATATAAAGCGTGAGGCGTAAGCCTCATGCTAGTGAGGCGAGGCGGGCCTCAACCAAGTTGAGGCGCAAGCCTCATAAAAAAACTCGAGGCGTTTTTTACTAGAATTGCGCAAATACGGGCCTCAAGGCGAGCCTCATATTGTGCAATTTTAAACATAAGAGAATGATTTTCATATAATTATTTTCTTCTACGCCTCAGCAAACCTATTTATAAAATTCATGAAAAAACTACTAAGATATGTATCATAGTAGGAAGAAGTCTTAGAACCACAATAACTACTCATAAGAATTAAGAAGTGCACTGCCTACAAGGAATAGGAGTCACAGGAATGACCAAGAACCTCCAAGGAGAAGTTGCAGATATAACCACAAGACCATAAGAATAGTCCAGTGAAGGAGAATAGTAATCATCCATTCCAAAAGCCATGATCAAAGGGCTCACTACAATAACCAGTAAACTATAGGCTCGCTAGAATCCACTTGAAGAAGACATAAGTAGTGCCCATGATAACGAGCCATCAACAATTTTTACTTGATAAGAGTTATAATAGAGAGCTGGTGTTTGTAAGAAGTGCAGAACCTGCAAGATAAGAAGCCAGAGGAATGATCATAAACTGCAAATAATAATTACAGAAACAACAACAAAAAGGTTTTAAGAATAGTCCGGTGAAGGAAGAGAGTAGCTACTAGTTCTAAAAGCCATAATGGAAGGACTTGCGACAATAGCCAACAAGCTTTAGCCCCAGTAGAACCTGCAAGAAGAAGACATAAGTTGTGCTCTTGCTGATGTGTCATTCACTTGATAAGTGTCAGAATACGGAGTTAGGATAAGTAGGAGAACCGTGAACGAATCTTCTTCAAGTTGGTGCCGAGTGGAGCAAATGAATTGCGAGAGTAGTGAATCGTGAGAGAAAATTGAAATTAGGTCTTAGCATCAAGCATAGCATCCAATCGCAAAAGGAAATAGAAATTAGTCTTTTTTTTTGGAAACTAAAGTAGGTTTGCCGCTCACGAAAATTAGACGCGGTTCTTTCTAAATTTCGGGGAGGGGCACGTGCCCCGTAGGCCCCCCTTTATCCGCTCCTGCTCCTTAAGATTAATATCAAGTGTTATGTGAATCATATTCAATTTACTTACTAGAATGTTTTTTTTTCCATATGATGAAGTATTCATTTGAACTTTTTAAGCTTTTATAATTATTATTTTGTTTGTTATTACATAAACTTATGTTTTCTCTATATGAGCATCATGTTTGCCCACAAAATGAGAAAAGTTACACTTTCTTGCTTGTTTGTTGTAGACGGTGGTGAGGTTATTAACGTGATATCAATACACTTAAATTTATGCTTTGGCTGTGTATTGGGTGTGTTTGCTATGTACTGAACATTCTAAAATGTTTAGTGTACAACATACATACCCAATAAAAATTATAATGCACACCATCCACACCAAACACTGCCATTGTCAGGTCCCAAGTCCTGGATGAGAAAAGTGGAGGGTTGCGTTAGGTAGTCGACAGCCAGCGTAAAACTTGTCGAACAATAATGACATGAATCCTTTAAGAAATTGTGTTAATGCTAGGGCGTCCTCTGGAAGCGACGCGCTGTATGGCCTGAATACAGTAACAAGTGTGCAAGGGCCGCTGCACCGGCGCCCGGGTGCAGTGTTAAATAGGAAAGGGTTGCCACATCAAGGACGGATGTGGGCAAAGAAGCTAGTCCATGAAACTAAAATTAGGATAGGAACTTGGAATATAAAGTGGGAAATATATAAAGTGGCTCGTAAGGATGCTAAGAAAGCAATATGCGATGCAAAGACATTAGCTTTTAGTGATTTATATAATAGATTAGATACTAAAGGGGGAGAAAGATATATGTATAAGTTAGCCAAACAAAGAGATAGGAGTAGTAAGGATTTAGTTCAAGTGAAGTGTATTAAAGATGAAGATAAAAAAATACTTTTCTTAGAAGATGATATTCAACAAAGATGGATGAGATATTTTGCTAAACTTTTTAATGAAGATTGTTAAAATAAGATTGATTATAATGACGTTAGCACCCTAAATGAAAATAAAGATTTTTGTTTTTATCGGCGTATGAATGAAAAGGGTATTAAGTTAATGTGTCATACTTTAAAACTTTGGGAGCGAGTTATGGAGCATAGGTTGCGGCGTGATACTAATGTTTCTCAAAATCAATTTGGATTCATGCCGGGTAGGTTGACTATGGAAGCCATACATTTATTAAGAGGTTTGATGGAGAAATATAGAGAAAATTAGGAGGATCTACATTTATTGATTTAGAAAAAGCATATGATAAAGTTCCAAGAGAAGTGCTATGGAGAGTTCTTAAAAAGAAAGGAGTCAATAATACTTATATTCAAATCATTAAAGATATGTATGCAGGAGCTATTACATGTGTTCAAACACAAGGTGGATTGACCAAGTATTTCCTTATTTCGGTTGGGTTACATCAAGGTTCAGCCTTAAGCCCATATCTTTTATCTTTAGTCATGGATGTTCTCACTAGACATTTGCAAGAGGATGTACCTTGGTGTATGCTTTTTGCTGATGATATTCTTCTTGTTGATAAGACTAGAGAGGGAGTTGAAGGTAAACTTGAATTATGGAGGTCAACCTTAGAGTCTAAGGGTTTTCCCTTGAGTAGATCTAAAACAGAATATATGGAGTGTAATTTTAGTAGTAATAGACCTAGTGAGGGTATTGTGACTTTGGGAGATCAAGTTATTAATAAGAGTACACGTTTTAGATATCTTGGATCTATTGTTCAGAGTGATGGTGAAATAGATGGGGATATTATCAGCAGAATTTAAGTTGGATGGTTGAAGTGGAGGAATGCATCGAGCTTGTTATGTGATAGAAATGTACCCCTCAAACTTAATAGAAAATTCTATAAGATGGTAGTGAGGCCTGCAATGCTTTATGGTGCCGAATGTTGGCCATTAAAAGAGAAGCATAATACTAAGTTAAGTGTGGCAGAGATGAGGATGCTCAGGTGGATGAGTGGCTTTACCCTTAGAGATAGGATACGAAATGAGCATATACGTGAAAAGGTTGGAGTAGCTCTAGTAGAAGATAAGATTAGAGAGAATCGCCTTAGATGGGTTGGTCACATAAAACGGCGGCCTTCTGATGACCCGGTTAGGAGAGTAGAGGTATTAGATTTGACTTATGTTAAGAAAGGTAGGGGTAGACCTAAAAAGACTTGGTTAGAAAATATTAGGAATGACCTTTCTTTATTAGATTTAAACGAGAATGACTTTTAATAGGACACAATGGAGAAAAATGATTCATGTAGCCGATCCCACGTAGTGGGATAAATGCTTGATGTTGTTGTTGTTATTGTACCATCCACACCAAGAAATAGTTGTGTTGAGTGCACCTGATAATTCTCTTAAAATTTGATAGCATTCAACCTTCTTCAAGTTTTTTTGTTGGAACTTTGACTTCACTTGTAGTTCTTCCCTTACTTTTGAGGGAAGGTTACAATTCACTTTCAAAATAAACATGTTCGGCTATTTTCTTGTATTCTTTATTATCCAGTCCATTTTAGCATTCTCCTTTCATTTTATAGGTATTTCCAGTTTTAAAATTGTTATCCAAAATATAAATAAGTCTAAATCTGGTGCAGCTAATTTCAGAGGAAACAAAGACGCCTCTAAAGAAATGGTCATATAAGGTTATTCTTTTCTTAACTTTGAGTCATAATGGCCATTTGAGTTTTTAACAGGGTGATTTGAAACTTACAAGGTTGTGCTTTACTTCACTAGTTGTAAGAACTAGTTAGACTAATTCAGTTGAACCGGCCCTAACCAAAGTGTGGGCGAAGAACTTATGCGAGCCGACAAACAGCACGAGCGAGCGGCGTGCAATGGGCTAGTTTGATCGCGCTAATGTGCGAGCAGCGTATTCGAAAATGAAAAGTAATGACTTCTCATGTGAGATAACTTCAATTCACTCACTTCAATTGAACTTTATGATTAGAAGAGACTCTTAACGAGAGGAGGCTGACTGTTAGGAAGAAGAAGGACAAGGAAGGCAAAGGAAAGAAATAGAGAGAGTTCTTGTATTTTCATTACTGGCGACGAGGGAGATCGAGAGAAAGAAAGGAAGAGAGCAAGGGAGACGAGACTTACGAGCGATCTGCCAGTAGGAATCGATTTCGACCGAACAAGTCGTGTGCGTGCGGGTTAGCGCTCGGAGAAGAGGCAAAAGGTAATGCTTTATCTTTTTTCTAAAATTTAAGTTATATTTTGATTAAAAATTGTTTAATCAATACATTAAATTCCTAATTATTAATTATTAAGATTGAAGAAGTAATTTTTTATGAAGTATTTTTTTATGAAATATCTTAATAAATAAGATTATACAGATTATGTTTTTCTTTTCCATTCATTTAGTAGAAGAAAAGAGAATGTATACGTAGGCGAGATGCTTTGAGAGAGGTATTTATATCATTTTTATTTTAAATGTTTTGAAGTTTTTAGTAGCTCTTTCAGTTTATTGATGATAGTTCTAACAAATGAAAATGTAATCATCCGTCTAACTTTTTGTTCCTGCCTCATTAATTCGAACCCCCAGGCTGGATCGTGACACCAGCGCACCAAATTTTCTTTTCACACTGCATTTTGTAGAAGAGAACTTTGGATAAGTTCTCTTTGCGCATTGTGTGCTTTGATATCATCATTTCCACTTTGACTTGTTAAATGTATCATTATTTACCTCATGTAAACATTGGTGCTTGCCTTTTCTTTTTACCTATCAATCGTTTTGCCATGATAGGAATCCATCTGAGCTTTTCAGTTGTCAAGGACAACCAGATATCTTTATCTTTCATATGTTCACTGATTTATTATAAACCGTACAATTTCTTTTCATTTCCCACGTTATGACAGAGAGTTACTTTTGAGATGTAATCGGAACTAAATGACTGGAAAAGTAACTTCCTCATTTGTACAATAAATTGTGGGATCAAACCTTCTTGAGCTGATGCTATCATTGTTTTACTATTAACCTTGATTTTCTTTTCAGCAAGTTGTTGATGCAAATGTAAATTATGATGCAAGAGAAGGAAGGAGCTCGGTGGAGGTATAGCTTGTTAAACCTGTATCTGATTACTAGATATTATGATTCCATATTATCTGAAGAATGTCCATTATGATGATCATCTCAACTATTTATGATTATTGATCTGCCATTCATGCTTGAAAATTGAAATGTGCTGCTTTGGTGTTAACTTCAGCTTAGAAGAAATATTATGTTTTGCCTGGTTTCCCTTGTCTATCCCTTTCAAATAATTCTTACTTTCCATCTCGCAGTTTTTATAATACTTTCTGGTTTGCGTATGTAAACTGTCTTGATGCAGGATTGTTTAGGGTCAGAATTTTTTAATGCAACCAGAATGACTAATTTCAATTTATGTGGATCACACTAGGGAATTTAGGATTCACATATGAAGAATCACTAAATATGCCAAAAGTTCACTTTCTTTAGATGCAAAAATAAATATGAGAATTAAAACTTAAAAATAATAATATAATGACTACGCAAATCCGAAGAAAGGAATGAGAATTTTGAACCATAAATATGTAATGAACATTGTAAATTATTGACCACAATCATAATCCTAATTTTATCAAATTTGAACAAAATGAAAAACATTAGAAAGCCAATAACAAGATGTGTAAAAAAATAGATTAAGGAAAGAATTCACTTCACCAAAGTACAAATTCAGGTGGTAAGCATACAAAGAGACGACTACCCCCGAATATGGGTATTTAGTTGTACTTGTACCATATTTTAAGGAATCACACATCCACCTTATACACAAAATTGAAACTAGAAGTTTCATTTAATCGAAGTTTAAGTACATTCATTAGATCTTTTATTTATAGACTTCTTATCCTTTGATTGTATATTTTGCTAACACTAGATAAGCTGAGTTCAAGTGAAGATAATCATCAAAGTTAGCTTTGATTTTATCCATAATTCAAAATTGTAAAAAATTATGACTAATATGGAAGTTAAGGCATAGAAATTATGGATAAGGGGAATTGTAGCAATAATTGGGAAAGGGCATAATAATACCTACGTAATAGTAGTGAACCATAGAAACAATGATAATAACATTAACTTAGCCTTTTCACCTATCAAAAAAGAATGTCACAGTAGGTATCAGGTGACATTGTGACCAAAATTTTATTCCCCGCCTGCCAAGAATGACAGTCACGTTCCACCTGCTAAGAAAAATGATCACGGATACTTAGTTTCATGCAAATAATTTTTCCCTCTTGCTAAGAAAGTGGTCACGAGTACTTATTTCATGCAAATAAAATTTTCTGCCTATTAAGAAAAACGACCACGTGAGCTTATTTCATGCAAACAAATTTTCTCGCTTGTTAAGAAAAGCAGTCATAGGTACTTATTTTCATGCATACGAAATTTAAAATAGCTAGTGTCTGGGTTATACCTTAGGTGCGTGGCGGAAGCGGCGGTGAGAGCGGGTTGATGTGATGTACGAAACCTGCGATGACAAATATTATTATTATTTTTTTATGATTATCATTTATTTTATTTAATTAGATGCTTTTTTTGGTTAGAGGGAGGAGTGGGTGCAACATCTCTTTCTAGAGAGAGAAAGAGAGGGAAATAGGGGATTTGGTTAGGGTTTTGGGTGAAAATATGTAGGAATATGATGGTGGTGAGGAGTGTGGTGTTAGAGAAAAAATTATTCTCACTCAAAATTAAGAGAGAGAAAGAGGGGAAATTTTCTCTCTCTAGGAAAGGAGATAAAAAACGAATGAGAGTGGGAGGTGTAGGAAGTAAAGAATGAGGTGTTTGAATGATGAAATCATTATCTCTTTTTAGAGAGAGAATTTTCACTTTCTAGGTCTGAAAGAGAGTGTTGGATGATAGGGGTTTTTGGTTGAGGTGGAGAGAAGGATTTTTTGTGAAGGAGGATGTGAGATTTGAGGGATGTAGTGAGAGAAATAAAAAAATTAGGGTTGGGTTAAGGTTAGGTTTTGGGAAGGCGGAGGAAGAAGGTGAAGGAGAATAAGTGAGGAAGAAGAAGAGAAAATATGGAAAGGAAGAAAGAAGTGGAGGAAGAAAAAAGAAAGGAGAGGAAGAAGAAGAAGAAGAAGTAGGAGTTGGAGGAGGAGAATGTTACCTAAGGTGGTTGATAGCGGGAGGAATGGGTAGTGGCGGCTTGCATGAGAGAGGGGAAGTCGAGAGAGCAGAGGGAGTTCAGGCTTTGCGTGAATGTGAGGCGGGGGGGGGGGGGGGGGGTCGGTTGGAGTGTTATGTGAGTGGATGAGGGGTTTAGTTAGGATTTAGAGATTTTTTCTTTTATTAAAATACTATTTGTAATTAGTTTTCTTTTAAATATAAATATGATATCATTTTTTTTATTAATTGTGCATCGGCAATCTCGTCACATTGTCATTGTTATTCACGTTTGCGCACGTTAATGTCGACTCATTTCGTGCGTGCAAAATTTAAATTTTCACCGATCGAAGACCCTAATCAATATGGGTGTCGATCTTAGCTGTTTTCGTTGTTCCAGATGCACTCGCCAACGGAGGCCATTTGGACGATTTTGGTTTTTGGTCAACGCGTGTCTGGTGATTTTCACGCTACTTTGAGATATTTCGCTTTCAAAATTCACTGTGCGCGGTCGACTCATCCCGACCCTAGTATTGAGGTCAACATATGCACCATGGCAATATATGCAATTTTGTGATAGATAGCGGAAGTTGTAAAAATGTGGTATCCACCATTATGATAAAAAAGTTAAACCTTCATGCTACTCCGCATCCGAGACCATATCAGCTTTTGTTTGTGGCTCAAGAATGGCTCAAAAAAGGCATTGAAATCAATGTAAGAAAATAGTGTTTTGGTCCATTTTCCATTGGGGGCAAGTTACAAGAACAAGTTCTATGTTATGTTATTCCTATGGTCATTTGTCAACTTTTTCTTGGAAATAAGACTGTCAGATTAAGCATGATGGATTCAACAACACCTATTCCTTTTACAAAAGGTTAATTAGTGGTGCTTCTACCTATTAAATAATAAATCAAACAAATAGAAACCAATCATGAAATGTTGCCACAGCACAAACCACCAGCAAATGTCCAAGATCTTATCCAACAATTGCGGCTTCAGATTATCCCGAAGCCTCTCCCAGTCGGGGAGAATGACGTTGGTGCTACCAAGACCAGTTGGTTTAGCAATCAGCCCAATTTGGGGTTTTTTATTTTTCATCCTATTGGTAGTTATCCTAATATTAATAAGTTATCTCTTATCCTACCTAGTTTTCAATGGGGTCAATTCTTATAAATAGATCTCTCTCTCTCTCTCTCTCTCTCTCTCTCTCCTCCTCTCTCTCTCTCTCTCTCCTCTCTCTCTCTCTCTCTCTCTCTCTCTCTATTGTAGGCAGTATTTTTATTAGAAATAAATTTTCAAAAATTAGTTTCTTGCCTTTGTCCTTTTTATATCCTGGAATAATTTCCAGTGATGTCCACCCTCCTCTGTCTTCCCCTCTAGGCTGTCTTTCCAACCGCCGGGCCTACAATGCTCTCTTTCGGTTTCTTCCCAACTCTGCCGCTAAAGGTTCATCCTCCTACCACTGTTGAAGAACCTTGGTCTTCTCCTTCCACCAACCAATCCTCCTATGCATAGTAACCAACCGCATTGTCTATCAGTAGGTGTTCTACTGTGGATTCCATGAAGGATTGTAGATTGCTGCTGTTCAGAGCCTTGAAGAGCTGTACATTTTTGTCCAGAATTCAGTTTTGCTGTTCTTGCTGATTTTTTTCTCCCCGGAATTATCATCTGTCCCCTGCAACAGCCTCACGTGGTTGCCTAGCTATTGTCAATCTTCTCCATACATCGGGTTTTGTTTCTTCTCTTAAAATTGTGTACAATTCCAATATCAAAATGTGGGCCATTCATTAAATAGTTCATTAAGAATTGCATTCTCTCATTTGATTCATCAATTATAATAGATATGATTAATTCTATTTCACATGCAAACATAAGTTTGATTTTAATAATGAGTTCAGGTTCAAATATAATCCTATGCTTAATTTTACTTATAAATTCTAATTCTGATTCTTGATGAAGTAATATCTTTAGATTCATGAATAGATGCAAATTCAGATCCAATAATATTATATATTGATATTACAATTACAAATTGTTTTTTGCGTCCACTACATCTGTTGACCTCTAAGTATTAATCAATAAAACAAAAAAAAGAAGAGAGAGCAACTCACCTCGTAGCTCGTCGAATCACTGAAATACCGCATACCTCGTACGTCGTCGAAGTCCTGCTCGGATCCCGGATATCCTGCTGAGCACCTCGGACTGTCGAACCCACAAAGCCCGCAAGAAATCCCGCATACCTGACATGGTTCGGCGCTGACATCGCTCAGTTCACGCGATTTCTGCTTAAATCCCGCGGCAGCTCCTCGATCATCGCCTCGTTCGCGTCGTTAAATACCGCACCAGCTGAAAGGTTTTGACTGCTCTGACGCTGCTCTCCTCCTTCCACGAATTCCACGACTGAACTCTGCTCCTCCGATCCCTCTCTTACCCGATCTCTTCCACCTCAAACCATAGCCCCCGATACCTCTGCTCTGCTCCCGTCGCTGTTTCCCTCCGATCCTCACTACCCGAAGCCGATCGGAAGCCCCAACCTCCACGCCTCCTCCGACCGATCCCGTCCGACCTCCCTGCCTTCGACTCCTAGCCCGACGTCAACCTACAGAGCCGCACATCCCATTGCACACTCCATCTCCCCTTCTCTACCCGAGCTCCTAGCCGAACCCGTCGCTCCTCCTCCGACTGCCAGTGTCGGTCCTTTGTGCCAGCCGAGAGAGAGAGAGAGAGAGAGAGAGAGAGAGAGAGAGACCGACTTACCTCCATTGTTGTCCGTCTTCGCACCTTCTCCGACTTTCCCTTTCTACCGAATCGGAAGTCACAACATTCCGATCGGAAGTAACAACTGAGAGCCCGCTTGCTGTAAAGGTAAATTCTCCCTTTCGTGTGCCTATTCGGCCTAATCCAGTGAGCAAGCCGAGCCAAGAGAGAAAGAAAGGGAGGAGGAGAGATTAGTTGATTTTAATTAAAACTAATTTTAATTAGTTTTAATTATTATTAATATTTTTTACTTTTAATTAATTATAATTAGTATAATTAATTAGAGTTAACATTAAATTAATTTTAATTAGTTTTAATTAAAGATTATTTTAATCAATCATAATTAATTTTAATTAACTATGATTATTAAATTTAATTATAATTATTATAATTAATTATGATTAATTTTAAGTAATTAATCATAATTAAATTTAACTAATTATGGTTAACTTTAATCAAAGTTAATATTAATTAAATATGATTAATTATTATATTTTTAAATTAAGATTAATTAAAATTAATCTATTTATAATTAATCAAGGTCATTTATAATTAATTATTTTAATTAATTATAATAACTTATGATTAATTATAATTAAAAAAAAAGAAAAAAAATGCAAATGCTCCCCCCCACTCTCCTTCCTCGATGTTCGTGTCGGACCGGCAAACCACCTAAGCACTCCTTTAGTGGCCGTGGTAGGAGGGAACCCGGTGCGACACCTACGACGAGGTAGGCGAGTGACCCCTCGATCCACGTGTCAACCACTACAACCCCGCGGAGGTATGAACCTTTCTAAACTCAAAACCCTACTTCAATATTCGTGGCAAACTGGAGAACTGTCCTAAGCATGCCTTTATTGGCCGTGGTAGGACGGAACCCCGGTGCGGCACGTACGGCGAAGCGGGGTCACTTATAAGTACCCCCGGGTGGGGGGAAATCAAAAACTGCATATCAAAAATGCTTTTTATAAAATCCCATGCACGCCTTTATTGCGCGTGGTGGGAGAAAACAAAAAAATACAACTGCCGCGGTGTCTCACCAACACCAACCGTGCACGTCTTTATTGACGTGGCGGGTAGGCGGTCTCTTGGTTTTTCCCCTTAACGGGGGAGACGCCGGGAGGCTGCCGAAATTTTGTCTGAAATACAGACAAGGACTTGGAGCATAATAAGATTTATGGACTTGACTTAATCTACTTAATCAAACTTGAATCCAAATAAAAAATGTGCAAATGAGCTTGAACTCAAGTGAACTTGAGCTTGACTTGAACTTGCAAGATGAACTTTTACATTGGACTCAAAACAAGATATGGACTACTTGAACTCAAAGGAGATTGGTGCAATGAGTTTTGAACATGCACTTGAACTTGCACATTGATTTGAACTTAAACGAACGATCAAAAAAGACATGAGTTGAACTTGTGCTTCGAACTCAACAAAGACATGAATTGGGACTAAGTTTGGTTGGAACATCAAATGAGCTAATTGTTGTGGATATGAGCTCAAATTGGCCTCATGCTTGAATTTTACAAGCTTTGGACTCAAAGAAATGAGCTTGAGTTAAACTCAATTTGGACTTGAGCTTAATTCAAAGAAGTTCTATACAATGAAATTAAAATTGGAATAAGCAATAATCTATAACTTTAAATTCAATTTGGATTAAAGCTTAATGTCTAAAATAAAAATCATGATTCATTTGAATGATAAAATCAAAGATTTATGCCTGAATTAATCATATGCTCCAATATGAGATTTTTGGACAATAAAAATTTTGCAATCGTCATCTCAATTGAAATGGAAATATCAATGAGCACATAAAAAGAGAATTGTGAAAGGTATGGCTTGGTTACAAAGCCATCCATATGAGAACTTTGGAGCACGAAAATCAATTTGTAATATTGGGTATAATTCACTCCTAAGTGATAATTGATTGAACAAAAAATGAGGCATGTCATGAATAGAAGCAATATATCTATATTGTGCTCTTAAGTGATTGAAAGTGAATTGAAGATGATTGGTGCCAAGCAATCGACACAAGGTGCTTAGTAAGATTATCATCCAAAAAGAAGTCCCTTTCAAACTACAAGTTATGTTCAAGGATAATGAAGATTGTGTGACATGTAACATCATTCATTCACAAATGATAGTGAAGGGTCATGCAAATTGTTTAGCTTGAATAACCCATAAAAAGTATGAATGATTGTGACAATTCATACTCAAGCATATGCTAAGGATTTGTGGGCTTTAATGTAATTTGCTTGAATTAGTTCATACAAGTCGTACAACTCAAATGAAGGTGGTGAATGTCAGAACACTCCTACAATCAACCATATTCAACCTTACAAGCAATATAATAGAAGAAGATTTCGTACAAGTCATGGAGTAGAATGTGGAAGTTCGTATGATCAGCAACAATTCAACTCTAAAAGATCTGCAATCCATACAAATCATCTATGAATACGAATGTATGTACAACATCCATCCATGGGTAGATGCATAAAGACTACAGTAAATGCAGTATCCTGTAGTCAACTTCCGTCTAAGGATGAATATTTACCTCCAACAGTAATGGTTGTATTGCAAAGACCAAAATCATAGCATAATGCATAAACAATACGAGTTCCTATAAGCTTCTACAACCCAAGGCAGGAGATTAGTTAGTGCACTATGACCCGCCTACGAAAATCAACAAGTAGTGCACGACAGTCTACCTGTAAGAAGCAGCGAACAATTATATCCAGAAGCTGCTACGCCACCGGATCTGCAACCTCCGTACAAGCAGACAGAAGGCGTCTATTCCAAGTACCCCTGCACGTGCACTATAAATTGTATACACATAGGAACACTAAAAGGGATAAAAATAATTATAAAACCCGCATGGGCCCCGACGAGCGTGTTATTGGTACACATGTGACGTCTAGGGATGTTGTGCGGGTTGACAAGTGAATTCTAGTTCGAACCCGATCCTCCTATATGGGTCAATAGGAGTCGACAAGGTTCGAGCTCTCAAACAAATATACGGTTGCTACGACCGGTATATTTGTCTTAATACATTCATGTTAGGCCTTTAAGGCCTATAACAAAGAGAATTTACTGATGAGGGCATAAAGCCTACGAAATCCAATCCTCTGTCGACAGCCCCGACAGAGTTGACAAGGTTCGATCCATAAAGAGAAATGACCCCCGAACACCCCGATGATGGCCGTGTTGAATGCAGATCTCAACCGGAGGGGTTCACAAAATATTTTTCAAATGTCATTCCAAATACTTTCAATTATCTTCCAAATATCCATATTCCAAAGCTCCACCCAAAATACCCATAAAAATCCAAAAAACTTCACAAAAATCCACAATTTCCAAAATCTAAAAAAAAATCTAAAATTCCAAAAATATTTAAAATTTGAAATCCAATCCATCAAAAAACTTAAAGCAAAATCCATCCATCCTCCGCAACAGTCTGTCGGGGTGGACAAATTCAAATAAACTCTAGCTCACAAAGAGCCAAATGCCTAGTCGAAAATATCACTAGGATCCATTCTCAAACAATCTCTTGCCAGTAAGGACGTGGTACGTGTCCTCTAACCGGCAGTTTCGCCACCAAATGGCACTGCAGGTAAACGATTATGACCCGGGGCCCTCTGAACCGAGTGGTTTTGCCGCCAAATGGCACCATAGATAGCGGTTATGGCCAGAGCCAATACGCTCCTTAATGGCGTTAAATCCTTGAGATATGAATCAATATGATATGATCGATAGGGCACAAAAAACCCTCTGTTAGCTAAGGTGGATTCATATTTGTCCCCTTAGACAAACATTCACCCCAGGTCTACAAGGTCCCCTTGGACGAAGCAACCCATGGCTGCCGACAAGGATCCTTCTGTCAGGTTGGGTCGACTATCTCCTCTAACTAAGTAGACCAGGGACCACGATGGCCCGGGACGACGGAACCATGGGATCTTGATCGGGTCTATCATCCATTCCCCCACAATCCGCTTTAAGTGCAAGATGGTGCCATTTCTGTTTTAAATATCAACTATATCCAAATATCCAATCTTTCCAAATTCCCAAATCCAAACCCAATTTTCAAATCCAATTCCTACCAATACCCAAACCCTATGCTGCTACTATATGCCAGATACACGTATGTTCTACGTATCTGATTGACGATTAGCCTTAATCGAAAGTTCTCTCTCATTATTGGGAGGGGTAATTAACTATAGGGGCTTGCGCCTATAGGAAACCAGAACTCAGATCATAAAGTTCTCGCAAAATGAGGGCGAAATCTCTGGGTAGTGTCTTATCTACAAAACCCATCTGCCTTCCAAAATTTACCCCGGAACTTAGTTCGTTAAAACTCCCTCGCCGAATAAGAAAAGCGAGCAGAGGCCGGGGCCGAATTTTCGGAGCCCACAACATCTTTAAAAGAATATTCATTAAATATCATTTCTTTAAATGTATCAAACCATACATGATTCTTATATTAGTGTATTTTTCATTGAATTTAAATGAGTTGCTATTGAGCTTTCCTTGGGAATTAACATAGATGCAATAAGCCTAATAGAATGCTTGTAACATGGCTCAATGCTTAAAAATATAAATAAAGCCTCGTGTTATTTTTATTTTTTTGGTGTATTATAGCATAGTTCATTCTTAAACTCTCACCCAAGACCTTTATTGAATAAAGTAGCATAAAAAATAATCTAAGGGGAAATCATATATTGCTATAATAATTGTACTAATCTTGCATGATATTCAAATATGCTAGGACGTTTTTGTTTACCAAATTATGTTTATTATATTTAAGATTTTTTTTCTTATAAAATTCACCCTGATTTTCGCCAAAACAGTAAATGTCTCCTTAAACTAATCTTGCGTGAAAGCCAGTGTTGATTTATTTTATTTGAAACATTCCACCAAAATAATGAAGCATATCTCACTAATTTTGTTCCAACAATTTTAAATTTTTTTAATCAAATAAATTCTAAGTTTTTTCTATTGAATATAAGAATGAAATTTTGAACCTTTTAGTTAGTTATGCTGTTGATGTTAAGAACTGTAACTTATTGCAATAGCCCGTAAAGGTAATTGTTTCACCTATTGGTTTTATTCTATTTCCTTACCAATCTTGGCAGATATTTAGTTAATCTGCCAAATTGTCAAGAATGCTCTTGTGTTTGTTTCTAACCCTTGCTCATCACAACTATGCCTTAGACCCGGTCTAAGAATTTGTAGGAACGTTCATAAATGCATCTATTGAGAAAACTTTTTTGTGGTTCAAACTCGTGACATCTGCATCACATCTGGTTCAAACTACCACTTGACATTACCAAATGGGGAAAATTTTTTTATTTGAATCGTTAGCAGCATTATACATTCTGCTTCTAGTAAGTTTTGTATGCTTCTTGCGCAAGATAATCTACTAGATGATGGTATCCTCTAGATGCCTAAAAAGAAGCTTTGATACAAACATGTGATTATGTTCGTTCCTTTGAGGGTCTGTTTGGTTTGAAGAAAATGTGACTAAAGTATTCCAAATGCGGGGTTTTAAAAATATTGGTATTTGGCTTGAAGCGATAGAAGTGAGAGTAAAATTTTTAAGTATTTGAAATTCACCATCTAGTTCAATTTTAGTGTATTTGAAAATAATTAGATTTGAATGAGTTTTGAAAACATTGTAATTTATTTTTCATGGTTGTCTCGGCCGTGGCAGCTACCTATCGCCAGCTGTTGCCGCTTCCCAATTGGCTTCCACCTCTCATCAGCCACTCGCTGTCGCCACCATCGGCCGGTCGTTGTCCTTTTTCCGTCGCTTGCCCTTGGTCATCGGCGCTCGCTGCTACCATACTCGCCAACCTCCGCTCTCCACCACCACCACCATCATTGACAACAGCTACTGCCGTTGGACATTGACCTCCTCCATCATTGACTTTATATTGCATTTATTTTACTTAAAGCAAAAAAAAAAAAATAACGTATTTATTTTACACATCCGAATAGATCCAAAATGTTTCAAATACATTGCATTTATTTTACACTATATTTCTTTTACTCTGCATTCCTTTTTCGGCGAACCAATCAGCCCCTTATTAATATTAGTGTATTTCCCTACACAGTACAACACAATCTCTGAATTTTTGTCTGGTGTTAGGCTTAATTAAGGCGGTATTCTTTGAATTCATTTATTCCCTGCTTCCTGAAATTTTTTTCTTTTTGGCATGTCCCATTCAAGTCTCGTTGAATTGTAAAATCCAAGTATCAGATGTAGGAGAATTAAATCTTTCTTTTTCCCTTTATGGCAGGTTGGAGACCCAAGACATAATGCTTTGGAGGGAAAGGCTGCATGCACAAGATTCTTAAGAATCAGTACGAATGGAACTCATAGTGTGGTCTTATGTAAACCTGTTACTGGTCGTACTCATCAGGTAATATTGCACTAAGGTTCTCAGTAAATAATTCAGAGAAGAAATTATTGTGGATCCCCTCTGATAGATAAATGATAAAGTTGTGCTTTTTTACCTTTCAAAAAGCTAATTGGAACCCATTTGGATCAGGAGGAAATCCGAACTATAGTTATATAAAACAATTGTATAGGGCTCGCACAACTTGAATTCCTAGAGTTAGAGGTTTTGTTTGGGACGGCTTTCTTACTGCTTTCTAAAGCAACTTCTTAGTACAAAAATTTTTAGTTCAAAAAATTTTTGTACTAAAAAGCTGTTTTATAAAGAAATAAAAAAACAGTCCCACACGAAACCATAATCTATATTCATGCCGATATTTATGCATTTGACTACTAATGATAAGGTTTTGGTCTGTAAATATAAGGGGTAGTGAGGTATGGACTTGTCATAACTTCCCAATGAAATTCTTAGTAGCATCCCGACCATTGGATCGCTTATCCAATTTATAACCATATGTATACGATTTGTACATACACAATGCACAGTTCTAACATAATATATTATTAGAGGTATGGACTTGTCATTGATGCAGCCAAATGGTCAAAGAACGTGAATGTTTGTACAGAAGATGTTATCCAATTAAATTACTCTAAACTATGAATCAATTTCAATGGAAGTAAACTATTAGAAGAAAAGGGTGATAGCAAATGAAATAAGCAGCTAAATGAATTGATGATGATTTTGGTGGCAGAAAGCAAAGGAGATTACCAATCAAGGCCATAGCAATGTTTCATTAACATACAGAAATGATGAGGGGAGCATAACAAGTCATGATCAGTTTATTGAAAATATATGACGTAAAATATTTATACTTTATACTATATGCAGTATCGATGATAATGCATTTGTCAATATTAGTTATTTTATAGAAATTTTTGAGATTAAAATTATTAGATGGTAGTCAGTATTAGTTTAAATCTGTTTTGATGATCAATGGATGGGATTCTTGCAACTAAGAAAAAAAGTACAGATAGATTCTAATGGAAATCCATGTCAAATATGGTTCAAGCTACTCAGAGTCGATATGAAATCAGTCTGTTTGTCATTCGTGCTATTATATATCAATAGTACACGTAACTGAATCAGTTTTTTGGTTCCCGATTTGAGGATTCCCTAGAAAGTGCCAAAAGATCTGTGGTCTCCACTTCATAGTTGAATTTTTCAACCCTTAGTCATGCCCAACTTTGGCCAACACTGACTGTGAGGAATGGCCTCATAATTTATTGATGATGGAGGAAAGTTGTTTGATGCATGCTGGGGGCTGGGGCGAGTGATCTTCTTTTTTCCTTTTTGTTTTTCTCATTTCAATACATTGAAAATAACTTGAAAAATTGGAATAGTTTCAGAAGAGATCAACATTAAATGTTCTAATAATAGTTTTATGCATTCGAGCTTCAAAATTATTGATATTTAAAGCTACACACCCGTATAAAATTTCAAAAATATATTTTTCCCTTGATTTGAAAAGTTGAAAATTGATTCCTATTGAAACTTCTAAAACTAGGATTTTAATGGAATAGTTGATGAAAATGTCGTAGAAGGGAAGTGGAAGATGATAGATAAGCTCAAATAGAGGAGTTTTCATTGAAACGAAAATTTTGGATATTCTAATAATAGTTTTATGCATTCAAGCTTCAAAATTTTGGATATTTAAAACTATCATTCGTATAAAATCTTAAAAATGCCTTTTTGCCCTTGATTTGAAAAATTGAGAATTGATTCCTATTGAAACTTCTAAAAATTAGGGTTTTATTTGACTGGGTGATGACAATGTTGTACAAGGGAAGTGAAAGATGACATATAAGCTCAAAAAGATGAGTTTTTCTTGAAATGGAAATTTTGTTGAAGGTTAGCGGAGTTTTCCTTGAAATGACAATGTTGTTGAAGGTAAGTGGAGGCTGACTTGACTCTCCCGAGAAAAGAGTGTGTTGACCTCTAAACAATAACCAAAGGAATGAAATGGAGAAGAAAGCAACGAAGAAATCCTATGGGACATACCCGTCGGATCCACGAAAGCCTCCGAGAATCCTGCTGTTCGGCGCTGTCTGCGTCGTTTCTCCGAAAAATCTGCGGAAATCCTGCCTAAAACCTGCGAACCGCCTTGATCGCAAGCCTGAATCGCGTCTATAAAACGAGCGCTGCTTCTCTTTCACGCTCGGCTCTCTCCCATTCGCAAATCCCACGACCTCCATTCCTCTCCTCCGACTTCTTCCTCTCTCGCTCTCTGCTGCTCCACGCGAAAGACCCAAGCAAGGTTCTGACTCCAACCTCACGACCGAACTCCTCCACTGTGCCAAGCTTAAGAGCCCTGACGCCCTTCTCTCTTGCCGCCTCCGATCTCCACTGTGCCGATCCAGAAGGCCGTAAGCCTTGCCCAATCAGTTCGGTCCATACAAAGAGAGAGAGAGAGAGAGAGAGAGAGAGAGAGAGAGAGAACCCTACCTGGCTGGCGCCTCCTTTGCCCGAGCTCCCTCCTTTCTCCATTGCTCCAGCCCGATCTCCTTCCCCTAGCCGCAGCCTCCAACTCATTTGACCTGTACCGAACTCCTCTTGCCCTAGCCGTGAGTTTCCTTCCCTATTTAGCTTCTCCTCCGGCGTTCCTTCCAGCCCGATCGGAAGCAACGACGAGAGCTCGCTAGCTGAGAAAGTAACTTTCTCCCTCTCATGCCCTCTGCTTCGGCCGAATCCAATGAAGCCGCCCGAGCAGGAAAGGAAGAGAAAGAGAGCATGTGTAGTTTTGATTAAAATTAATATTGATTAATTTTAATCAAAATTAATAATAATTATTAATTAATTTTAATTAGTTTTAATTTAAAAATTATTATTATTAATTATAATTAATTTTAATTAACTTAAATTATTAAATTAATTATAATTATTTATAATAATTATAATTAATTTTTTAGATTAATTATAATTAATTATAATTAATCTTAATTAAAGTTAATATTAATTAATTATGATTAATTAGTATTTTTTAATTAAATATTAATTAATATTAATTATTTATAATTAGTTAAAGTTATTTATAATTAATTATAATGACTTTTTATTAATTATAATTATTATAAAAAAATGCTGCTCTCCCTTCCCTCGATCTACACCGTCGACGACCGTACAGGTATAACTCTCTAACCCTAAAACTCCGAGAACCTATTTCAACGCATTCGTCGGGACAAAACGACCACCTATACACGCTTTTCTTAGCGTGGTGGGAGGGAGTGCGTCGCGACGCTTGCGACGAAGCGGGTAATCACCTAAATTCTTTCTTCGAAGTTCGTATCGCCTTGGAAACCCCGCCTATACACGCTTTTCTTAGCATGGTGGGAAGGGATCCCGGTGCGATGCGCACGATGAAGCGGGGATACCCATAAGTACCCGCTTGCAGGGAAATAATTGCCTTTCTTGCAAAAATACTTTCAAAAAATGATTTTCTTGCAAAATGTTTAAAAAAAAAAACCCCATACATGCTTTTCTTAGCGTGGTGGGGGATCAAAAAATACACGGCCGCGATGTTCTCGAAAGAGGGCACCTACCATACACGTTTTTCTTAGCGTGGTGGGAAAGGCCCAGTTTTCCGTAGTTTTCCTCTAAACAGGGGAGACGTCGGAAGGCTGCCGAAATTTCGGGTGAACGCAATGTTACACTTGGACTTGATTACACTCGAATGACATGCAAGAACAAAGAGCTAGAACTTGGTTGAACTCAAAGGACGATCGAACTTGGACTCAGCTTGTGAACATTTGGACTTGATTGAACGGTGGACTCGGACTTATAAACTTGATTCAATCGACCTAAGTGAACTCAAACCCAAACAAATTTGAAAATATGAGATTTCAAATTACATTTGATTTAAAAATCAAAGGAGAAGAACAATTTGGGACCTGGACTTGATTGAACACAGAAGAACAGCAGAGGACTACACTCGAACATGACTTGAACTTTTACATTGAACTCAAAACAAGATATGGACTACTTGAACTCTTGCAAAGGACTTGATTTGAACCAATGTTTAAAATTGCGTATTCGGGTATTGAGGCGTTTTTCATTCGTGAGGCGAGGCGTAAGCCTCAAGGCGTTTTGAGGCGTAAGCCTCAAAATCAAAAGATTGCGTAAACATAAAATGATAAATTTTTTATATACCAATAAGTGAATAATATAAAACATAAAAAAACATAAGATATGAAATGAAATCAAAATATCCCAATAATAAGACAACATGAAATATAGTTCAACTCAAAATTCTATCTTTCCAAAATCCCAGTATTCTTTTCATTAACATATAATTCAAATTTCCAAAAAAAAATAGCAATGACATATCACATAAGAACTCATAAGTCATCAGCATTGTCATCACTAAGGGGTTCTTCATTTGAATCATCATTATGATGAACTGTTCTCTCCCCTTCCTCCTCTCCTATAGAGTCCAATGTCGGGCATTTACTTCAAGATTTATGTAAGTTTTAATATATATACCATGAGGCGTAAGCCTCATGCCAGTGAGACGAGGCGGGCCTCAAGGCGGGCCTCAACTAAGTTGAGGCGCGGGCCTCAACTAAGTTGAGGCGCGGGCCTCAACTAAGTTGAGGCGCGGGCCTCAACTAAGTTGAGGCGCGGGCCTCATAAAAAAAACTCGAGGCGTAAGCATCGAGGCGTTTTTTACTGGAATTGCGCAAAGGCGGGCCTCAAGGCGAGCCTCATATTGCGCAATTTTAAACCATGATTTGAACTCAAGTGAGCTTACAATTGGGACATGCATTTGAACTTGATTTAAACCAAGTGGAAGGGACTTATGAACTTCAAAATGACATAAAGAGTTTTAAATCAATTTGAACCTAAATGAAAAATACAAAATGACACGCTATAATTTGAGCCTCATTTGATCATGATTTGAACAATAATGAGGACTCATAATTTGGCCAAGGACTTAAATCAAAGCTCAATCAAAAGAACTTCATTCAAGCTTGACTTGAATAGTTGAACCCAAGCAAGGAATTTGTACTTTAATTACTAAGGACTTGGACTCGAATCCATAAGAGAACTAAAGGAGCATGAGCTCAAATCAAACTTGAACGAGCTGAGGACTTGAATCAAGTCTGATCAAGAAAGATTGAACTTGAACAATCATGAGAAGTTGAATCATATGCAAGAGAATCCAAACTCAAGAAAATACAATGAGCTTAAGTTTGAATCCAAGTGGATAATGAAAGGAGACTCAACCGAACTACAAAAGACTTGAATTTTCATTCAAACTCATACTAAAATTTGAGCTCGAGATCAAGCCTATTTCGAATTTGAATCCAAATCGAACAGTAGAAGGTTGTGCTTGCTAGCTATTGGACTTCAATGAACTAGAACTAAGATGATGAAAGGTGCAAATTAAATACACGAGAATGTGTGAAGGCTTGTGATGAGCCAAAGGACCATAAATACAAATCATTTGTGAGCAAATGAAGGGGCATAATGAATGAGAGTAATTCTTATATCTCATTCACAAGCAGCAAACAATATGAGTATACAACTTGATTGTAGAAATTATTGTTGAATCTCTAATCCACATAGAAACAATATGGAACTAATGGTGTTAATGTCAACTTACAAGTCTATGTTAGAAGAGTTTGAAAGCGTTAAAAGGGAAAGTTGTTGGTGGATGTGATTGTTGATGTGCAAAGAAAAGGAACGACCCACACATGGTTGTGAGTACGAATAAAAGATTTTCATGAAGCACAACAACTCATTTGTGGGGACAAGATGAGTATGATGTACACGAATCATAAGCAGAACGCAGAAGAGGTATGACAATTACAACACCCATACAACCAATTACCATTCAATGGTCAGCAAATACGGTGGTCCAATTCACTGCAAGTAGAAGCAGACAACATGCAATAGATATAGGCTCCCACAACCTGTTGTAAAAGACCCATTATGCATCTAATGTATTGGTCATAAGCAAAATGCAGAATAACTATAGCAAATTCAAATGCTTACAGTCAGTTCCAGAAGACTTGTATGCAAAGCAACGACCACGAACAAAAATATTATGAGAATGCATCTACAAATTTAAAGGCAAGAGATTAGTTAGTGCACTATGACCCGCCTACAAAAATCAACGATAGTGCACGACAGTCTACCTGTATGAAGCAGCGAACAATTCTATTCAGAAGCTGCTACGCCACCGGATCTGCAACATTTGTACAAGCAGACAGAAGGCGTCCATGACTACAACGTCACGCCACTGGATCTGCAACATTCGTACTAGCAGACAGAAAGCGTCTACAACTGTTTCAAAATACCCCATGCACGTGCACTATAAATTGTATACACATAGGTACACTAAAGGGAGAAATATATTCTCAACCCGCATGGGCCCCGACGAGCGTGTTATTGGTACACACGTGACGTCTAGGGATGCTGCGCGGGTCAATAAGTGAATTCTAGTTTGAACATGATCCTCTTATATGGATCAATAGGAGTCGACAAGGTTCGAACCTTCAAATAAATACACGGTTGTGGTAACTGGTGTATTTATTTTAATCCATTTATATTAGGTCTTCAAGGCCTATAATCAAGAGAATTCACTGATAAAGGCACGAAGCCTATACGAAACCCGATCCTCTGTCGATAGCCAAACAGAGTCGACAAGGTTCAAGCTTTAAATGGAAATGATCCCAAACACCCCGATGATGGCCGTGTTGAATGCAGATCTCTACCGGAGGGGTTCATAAATATTTTTTAAATGTCGTTCCAAATATCCAAAAATCCCAGAAAAAATCTCAAAAACCCAAAAATATTTAAATTTAAAATAAATCCATTAACTCGCTTAAAGCAAAATCCATCCACCCTCCGCAACAGTTTGCCGAGGTGGACAAATTAAAATTTACTTTAGCTCACAAAGATCCAAATGCCTAGTCGAAAATATCATTAGGATCCATTCTCAAACAATCTCTTGCCAGTAAGGACGCGGTACGTGTCCTCTAACCGGCAATTTCGCCGCCAAATGGCACTGCAGATAAACGGTTATGACCCGGGGCCCTCTGAACCGAGTGGTTTTGCCGCCAAATGGCACCACAGATAGCGGTTATGGCCAGAGCCAATACGCTCCTTAATGGCGTTAAATCCTTGAGATATGAATCAATAGGATATGATCGATAGGGCACAAAGCCCTTTGTTAGCTAAGGTGGATTTAAATTTATCCCCTTAGACAAACATTCAATCTCGGTCTACAAGGTCCCCTTGGACGAAGCAACCCATGGCTGCCGACAAGGATCCTTCTGTCAGGTTGGGTCGACAACCTCCTCTGACTAAGTAGACCAGGGACCACGATGGCCCGGGACGACAGAACCATGGGATCTTGATCGGGTCTATCATCCATTCCCCCACCATCCGCTTTAAGTGCACGATGGTGAAATTTCTACTTTTAAATATCAATTTTTCCAAATCTCCAAATCTTTCAATCTTCCAAATTCTCCAAATTTCCAAATCCATTGCTGCTACTATATGCCAGATAACACATATTTTCTACGTATCTGATTGACGACTAGCCTTAATCGAAAGTTCTCTCTCGTGATCGGGAGAGGTAATTAACTGTAGGGGCTTGCGCCTATAGGAAACCAGAACTCAGATCATAAAGTCCTCACAAAATGAGGGCGAAATCTCTGGGTAGTGTCTTATCTACAAACTCATCTGCCTTCCAAAATTTACCTCAGAACTTAGTTCGTTAAAACTCCCTCGCCGAAAAAGGAAAGCGAGCGGAGGCCGAGGCCGAATTTTCGGAGCCCACAGAGTGTTTTTTTTAAGGAATCCATTTCAATTTATTTTTCAAGAAGCTTTTGTATCAATTATATATTCTTCATAACTTTTTCTGTAATTGCAATTTCATATCAACGAAAACTGATGAGGACATAAACACGAGATTCTGGCATGTCTATTAGAGAAGCCATCGAAGATCGACGATTACGATTAGGAGTCTTTATTTGTGATGCATTTTATGTATTTCTTTTATTTATGTTCTAGTTTTTACCATTGTAGTTCTGAGAGGGATTTGTTCGTGTTGTAGCCCAGAGGGCAATTTAGTCTTTGTTTATTTATCTTTTAAGGCCTATATATGAAGGCCCTAGTTTTTGTATTGGATTTTTTTTTATGATTTGAATGAAAATTTCAGCACTTGTTCCTTTTCTTTGTTGTGAGCTATTGAGAGATGAGATAACCCTAAGAGAGGGCCATGCAATTCCCTTTAGCTGCCGATAGAGTATGGGCTCGTGGTTTGTGTCCATTCTTATTCCTTATTTCCTCTTCCTCTTCCCCATACCGCCGGTTACCCACCTCCCCCTCCTAAAATTCGGTCGAGACCTCTCCCTCCACCCAAACCCGCCGACTAAGCCCTTCCCATCCCAAACCGCCCAATCCCCTCCTCCCTTCCCCTACTCGCGGACCAAGAAACCCTAGCCTGCCGCCGACCAACCTATCAATCCTCCGAGGCTCCAATTTCCAATCATCCATTTATTACTTTCCTAATTTAGAGCATTTTAATTTGGAAGGTCCCTTAATTCAAAATTCAATTTAATTAGAGTTTCAAAAACTTTCCAAATTAAAATAAACCTATTTTGGAAGTTCCCCAAATCACTACAATCTGAAATTAATTTGGATTTAATTCCACATTCAATGTATGTGGCCCCATACATTGTATGTGGATACCCCTCCCTTCTCTCCTTTGGCCAGCCCCCCTCTCTCTCTCTCTTAATTAATTCCTTCCCTTATTGCTCTCAATCAACCCCTCCCCCCCAATCAAGATGTGCTGCTCCACATTCCCAGTTAAAGGAGATTTGAATTTCGAATTATTTCCTCCTTCACCTTGAATCTGAAATTACATTTCATTTTTAAATTGGTTTTCTCCTCCCCACATTAAACCCTAAAATCTGAAATTAAGGCTAGCCTCTCTCCTAGCCTTGGTCGACCACCCAAACCCCTCCCTCCTCCCTTCTATCTCTTCTCCCTTGCTTCATACACCATCCAAGGAAGAAGATATATCATCCCTCGGCCTACTTCTTTATGTATGGCCGATCCCGAGCAAGATCATGAATTTGTCTACGATAATCAAGAATTAGTGGATGTTCTTCGTTCTCCTTCTTCGACATCAACCGGGAGATTGACTAATCCGCCGAAGACTACGTTAACTGTATAATACCCAAGATTTGGTCAAAGGTAGGCATACAATTTTCCCTGTGTTTACACACATATAGAAAAACATTAAATATATTTTCATCAAATTCGATATTTAATTTTGAATAATTTTGATATATATAAGTATATCATTAGATGTATATGTATCTTTTAAAGAATTGTTTAATATTATAGTTAATGAATAACATCTAAATAATTATAGTTTATTAATGTTACTGTAGCATCCACTACCATTCCCACTAATCAGGACATGCATTGGCCGGATAGGATCAAGTGGCTGGTAAGCTCTATAAGGACATAGTGGAGAGTTAGTGGATATTTAATCATAATGAGATACCCAACATTACATAGAAATAATAAAAAGTTTATATAATTGCAAATTGATATTTATCTTGTTTATAATAGCATTTCTTTTCCTATGATAGCATGTCTTTCAAATAGTTTAATTACTTCCTATGTGAATTACATGTAGTTGATTCCAATTTATATAATTGTTGGAAATGATAATAAAAATGTATCTGAAATGAAGGAGAGTATAAGTGCCTTTAAGTCATATATTGGGGGATAAGCCCGCATCAGTAAGGGCGAAAGACCTTACGAGGTAAGCATATACTCTCTCATTAAAAGTTGGGAATTTGGACCCAACCTTGAATGAGAAAGTAACTTCAATTCTAAAAGTTGAGAATCTAGTCTCAACCTTGAATTGAAAGATTAAAAAGGGCGCACAAGCTTATAGACATCAATACATCATATGACTTGTTTGAAGTTGTTAATTAGACAACAAAATGGAAAGCAACGCTATGCATTTCTTACTATCAGTATGGAATTTCAATATGTTCTATCTATGTTATGAAATTCTTAATTGTTAAACAATGTTATTATTATTTCTTTTACATTGCTGGTGTATTTCATTGAACCCTAGCTCATTAGTAGTGATTATACTACAGGTAAGGGAAAGGAGCCCGTAGGGCAGTAGGCGAGTAAGAGGTGACCGTTTATTTTTGGTGTAAATATGTTTTGGTGTATAAAGAGATCTTAGAGGAGATCTGAAGGATAGCAGTTTAATTTTTTTTGGTATGTAAGTAAGTTTTTAAGATTTTAGTAGAGCTCTGTATTTGCTTAATTAGCTTTGATATTCAGTAAGGTATATTACATGCTTCCTATTATTAAGTGTGGAGTTTGATATGTTGAATTCCTTCTCTGTTATACTCTAGTTTGAATGTTAGAGGGTGAGGCAAACTGGATTGTGACAGAAATTGGTATCAGAGCCTAATTAAAATCAAATGGAAGCATAATCGGATTTAGACTATGAAGTAGGATGAGATCTTATGAATCTGATATATACAGAGATATAGGTGAATCAAGTTTTAATGAAAGTATGCATAATATTTTAGTACAATAGCACATATGTATAACAAGCTTATTTAATACTTTGAAATGATTATGTTTATTAATATTAGTATATGTATTATATGAATTATTTATATGTTACAGATAAATATGTCTGAGGAGTTGCCATAAAGAATGACTGGTCAGTCTTCCAGGACAGATGCGGAAACAGGAATGCATGAGGGAAACAAGTCTAAGGAGTTTCAAGATATTGTGCAATTGATTTCACAAGTAGTAGATAAAATGGCTTCTATAGAGAAATCTTCTAGCAGCAGTAGACCTAGATTTGAAAGTGACAGTGAGGTGGATGGACATTTAAAATTATTCCAGACTTTTAAACCTCTAGCATTTAAAGGTGCAAGTGATCCAATAGTGGCTGATGACTGGTTGTTGAAGATTGGAAAGATTCTAGATTGTATGATATGTCCTGAAAACAGAGAGGTACCATTGGCTACATTTATGCTAGAAGGAGAAGCGGAAAGGTGGTGGCAAGCACAACATAGAGAAAAATTTGGACAGATGTCTATCACTAGTATACTTTAGGATGATTTTGTAAGGGTATTCAGAGACTGGTTTATTCCTCCTTCAGCCAGACTAGCTTTGCAAGACAAATTCTTCAATCTGACTCAGGGTTCCAAGGCAGTTATGTAATATGAAGCTGAGTTCACTTCTTTGTCCTGTTATGCGTCACACTATGTCAGCACCTAGGAGGAAAAGTGTCACAGATTTTTGAAAGGCCTGAGGGATCAGCTACGGCTTGCATTGGCGCCTTTTGATATCAGTGAATTTTCATTCTTTGTGGAGAGAGCCAGGAGGGTTGAAAATGAGCTGAATTTTCCTAAGTACAATTTGGAGCAACAATAAATAGGAAAAAAGAAGATATTTGAAAAGGATGATCGATTTAGAAATAAGAGGCCAAAGTTGGAGGATAAGCAAAAACAGAGTCAGCTTGAAAAACCTTTGTGTGTGCAGTGTGGGAAGCGACATTTTTGGTCAATGCTTGGTGGGATCTGGCCGATGTTTCAGTTGTGGTGAGTTAGGTCATTGCAACGTAGACTGCCCTCAAGAGAGAAAACTCAATGCCAGGCCACAAGGATATCAGGGGTATCAGGAGCAGATACAACATAAGAGATATCAGGAAGGCAATTAGACAGGAAAAACTCAATTTCAAGGAAGGCCAACAGTACAAGGAAGACCACCATTTAAGCTTAAAGGAGAAGTATCAGATGTTAAAGGCAATCAACCTGTGAAGGCCAGAGTGCTTGCTATTATACCCCAAGAGGCTAAAGATTCAAAGGAGGTGGTGACAGGTATACTTTTGATTTCTAACAAGTTTGGTAGAGTTCTTTTTATTTCTGATGTATCTCATTCGTTTATTTCTGGAGAATTCTGTTCTGATTTATCTGTTAAGACTGCATGTTTTACGCCTACCTTATTTGTTAAGATGCCAACGGGGGATAGTTTGCCTACCAATAGGATGTGCCTTATAAATTTGAATATTCAGGGTTATAAATTTCCAACAGAATTGATTATAGTGCCTATTAAAATGTTTGACATCATCTTGGGAATGAAATGGTTAGTTAAACATTTTGCTATAATTGAATGTTGGAAGAAAATAATAAAATTTAATTTATCAAATGAGAAGTCATTATATTTTCCCTGTGAAAAAAATGCAACTTCCTCTCTTGTGAGTGCATTGAAGATGGGTAAGTATTTAAGGAGGGGTGAGTTAGTATTCTTAGCCAAAATAGAGGTCTTAAATAAAGATGTTCAGGCATTACAGAATGTTTTAATTGTCTCTGAATTTTTAGAAGTATTTCCTGAAGAGTTACCTGGATTACCACCTGAAAGAAGTTGAATTTGACATAAAATTGCAACCAGGAACATCAGCAATTTACAAATCTCCTTATAGGATGGTCCCAAAAGAATTGCAGGAGCTAAAAACGCGGTTACAGGAATTGATGGATAAATGATTTATCAGGGCTAGTCATTTCCCTTAGAGTGCACATGTACTTTTTGTTAAGAAGAAAGATGGATCCATGAGAATGTGTATTGACTATAGAGAGCTGAACAAAGTGGCAATCAAGAACAAATATCCACTACCCTGCATAGATGACCTGTTTGATTAGTTAGCTGGTTCCATAGTATTTTCTAGAATTGATTTAAGATCAGATACAATCAAGTAAGAGTTAAAGAAACAGATGTCAGTAAGACAGTTTTTGGGACCAGGTATGGTCAGTTTGAGTTTAGAGTTATGCCTTTTGGGTTGAAAAATGATTATGCTATCTTTATGTATATGATGAATCGGATTTTCAAAGAATACAAAGATAAGTTTGTGATTATTTTCATTGATGACATTCTGATATACTCGAAGACGGATGATGAGCATGCTAAACATTTAAAGATAGTTTTTTAGACACTGAGGAAAAATTGGTTGTATGCAAAATATTCAAAATGTAAATTTTGGTTAAGATATTTCCTTATTGGGGTATATATTATTAGTGGTGAAGGAATTCAGTAGACCCACAGAAAGTGAAAGCAATTATGGAATGACCTACACCAAAGAATATTACTGAGGTTCGTAGTTTTCTTGGACTAACAAAATGTTATAGAAGGTTTGTTAAAGAATTTTCACAGATTGTTATGCCTTTGTCTATTGAGGAAGGAGTTAAAATTTGAATGGACAATTGAATGTGAGAACATCTTTCAGGCATTGAAAAAGTATCTGACTATAGCACCAGTATTGACACTTCCCTCAGGAACAGAAAGATTTCAGATTTACAGTGATGCATCTTTAAAAGGTTTGGGATGTGTTCTAATGCAGAATAGAAGAGTGATTGCTTATGCATCTCGACAGGTGAAGCCCCATGAAATAAATTATCCCAATCATGATTTGGAGCTGGCTATAGTGGTATTTGCTTTGAAGATTTGGAGACATTATCTATATGGGGTAAGATGTGAAATTTTCATTGATCATCAGAGTCTAAAATACATATTTTCGCAAAAATAATTAAACTTACGAAAAAGAAGATGGTTGGAACTCATTAAAGATTATGATTTGGAGATTCAGTATTGTCCAGGAAAAGCTAATATTGTGGCTGATGCTTTAAGTCGCAAGTCTACAGGGATGATGAACTGGATGATTACTCAGGAGGTTCAATTGATCAAGAAAATGGAAATTTGCAATTGGTGATTAGAAACTTCTGGTTGATGCTTTAAGTCGCAAGTCTACAGGGATGATGAACTGGATGATTACTCAGGAGGTTCAATTGATCAAGGAAATGAAAAATTTGCAATTGGATATTAGAAACTTCAAAAATGTGGAATATTTACATCAAATGACCGTAAAGCCCACTTTAACAGATCGTATCAAAGAAGTTCAAGAGCTTAGTAATGAATCCTCAAAATTGATAGAGCAGGTCCAGTCAGGGAAAAGACCCCATCTTTTTATTGATGTTGATGGAATCATTAGGCATAAATCCCAGTTGTGGGTATTCAGTGATCAGGAGTTGATAAGAGAAATTTAGCAAAAAGCTCATCATTCTGACTATACAATTCATCCGGGCAGTACCAAGATGTATAAAGACTTGAAAGTAATATTCTGGTGGCCAGGTATGAAGAAAGATATTGTTGAATATATAGCTAAGTGTGAAGCATGTCAAATTGTGAAAGATGAACATCAAAGACCTAGTGGATTACTACAATCACTACCTATCCCTGAGTGGAAGTGGGAAGAAATTGCAATGGATTTTGTGATGGGATTTTCCAGATCCATACAGGGACATAATAGTATTTGGGTAATTATTGATTGACTAACTAAATCAGTTCACTTTTTACCTATCAAGCAAACGGATTCAGTAGACAAATTGGCACGGCTATATGTGAAGGAAATTGTCCCTTACCAAATCTACATGTATCCTTCATAGGTTTAACCTTCAAGAATATAAAGTCACCCACTTCAAACTCTACTGCTTTGTGCTTGGGGTCATAATACTTTTGCTGACGGTCCTGAGCAGCTTTTAATCTGTCTCTAATTAATTTAATTTTCTCTGTTGCTTCCTCCACCAATTCTAGCCCCATCAACTGTCTTTCTCCTACCTCAACCCAAGTTAAGGTGGTTCTGCACTTTCTACCATATAGTGCTTCATATGGTGCCATTTGTATACTGGATTGGTAACTGTTATTGTAGACAAATTCTATCAATGGTATGTGATCTTCCCAGCTACCTTTGAAATCCAAAACACATAATCTCAATAAATCCTCCAGTACTTGTATGGTTCTTTCACATTGACCATCAGTCTGAGAATGAAAAGCTGTACTGAAATGTAGATTTGTACCCAAGCTTTCATGAATGCTCTTCCACAGTCTCGAAGTAAATCGACCATCACTATTTGAGATAATGACTTTTGGAATACCATGCAATCTGTAGAGCTTGAAGTGGGTGACTTTGTATTCTTGAAAGTTAAACCTATGAAGGGTATAGCTAGATTTGGTAAGGGAGGCAAATTGAGTCCTAGGTTTATTGGACCTTCTGAAATTGTTGAAAGAATTGGAAAAGTTGCTTATAGATTTACTCTTCCAGCTAACATGTCAGATATACATAATATTTTTCATGTGTCACTGCTAAGGAAATGGGTCACAGATGTTAATCAGAGAATTTCACATGATGAAATTGGGCTACAGAAGAATTTGATATATACTGAAGAACCATAAAGAATACTAGATTTTGATATTAAACAGCTCAAAAATTGTCAAATTCCCTATGTTAAAGTGAAATGAAAATACCGGCCAAAAAAAGGAGGCAACTTGGGAAAGAGAAGAAGATATTCGCCTTAAGTTTCCTCAACTGTTTGATGATCACTAAGCTAAGGAATTTCAAGGACGAAATTTAAATGAGGGGCGGATTATAATACCCAAGATTTGGTCAAAGATAGGCATACAATTTTCTCTGTGTTTTCACACATATAGAAAAACATTAAATATATTTTCATCAAATTCAATATTTAATTTCGAATAATTTTGATATATATAAGTATATCATTAGATGTATATGTATATTTTAAAGAATTGTTTAATATTATATTTAATGAATAACATCTAAATAACTTTAGTTTGTTAATGTTACTGTAGCATCCACTACCATTCCCACTAACCAGGACATGCATCGGCCGGATAGGATCAAGTGGCTGGTAAGCTCTATAAGGACATAGTGGAGAGTTAGTGGATATTTAATCATAATATATTAAAGCACTTCTCATTCCCATTTCCCATTTTAATTCCTCTCTACCCGAAATATAGAATAAGGGAGCTGGAGACTATAGATGGAGAAAAAGGCGTGAAGGCTGAAAGGTTGGAACTGCCGCAAGCTTCTGGGAGAATTCAGATTCTAGGCAATTGCTGAAATCAGGTTAGGAAAGTGGTGAAATCATTGTTTGAGGAATTTGCTGAAATCAAGTAAGAGATATAGTTGTTTGCTGAATGATTTCTGAAGAAGGTTTATTGAAATCTATAGGTCTATTGTGTGCTGAAAACTGCTGAAAACTGCTGAAACTAGCAGAAATAAAAAAGATAAAGGCTGCTGTGATTGGCTGAAAATCAGTGAAAAATGAGGGAATAAAGTTGCTTTTGTGTCATGAAATCAGTGGATAAGCTGTAGGTAAATGTGTTTATTGAAAGTAAGTATGTTGTTGCTTATTAAAAACAGTAAGGAAGAGGGGCTGTTGCTGAATTCAAATGTGACTAAATGCTAATTGTAAGGAGGGTAAGTGAATAAAGGAGGCTTAGGAGAAGAAAGGTCACTTTGGGGTGAATGAAGAGAAGCTTATTTGAGGTAAACTTATACGGTTTTCATATGAACTATTATAGTTTATTTGAATACAGATTTGAATGATAAGCAATTATACTTTAGATTGTATATAAGAGGAGAGGAGGCAAGGGTACTTTAGGAGAATGAATTTACCCGACTTCCCTAGAAGACGAGGTTAGATACCCAACAATATATAGAAATAATAAAAAGTTTATATAATTGCAATTTGATATTTATCTTGTTTATAATAGCATTTCTTTTCTCATGATAACATGTCTTTCAAATAGTTTAATTGCTTCATATGTGAATTACATGTAGTTGATTCCAATTTATATAATTGTTGGAAATGATTATGAAAATATATCTAAAATGAAGGAGATTATAAGTGCTTTTAAGTCATACGTTGGGGGATAAGCCCGCACCAGTAAGGGCGAAAGACCTGACAAGGTAACCTATACTCTCTCATTCTAAAAGTTGGGAATTTGGACCCAACTTTGAATGAGAAAGTAACTTCAATTCTAAAAGTTAGGAATCTAGACCCAACCTTGAATTGAAAATTTAAAAAGGGTGCATAAGCTTATAGACATCATATGACTTGTTTGAAGCTGTTAATTAGACAGCAAAATGAAAAGCAACGCTACGCATTTCTTACTATCAGTATGGAATTTCAATATATTCTAACTATTTTATGAAATTTTTAATTGTTAAACAATGTTATTATTATTTATTTTACATTGCTGGTGTATTTCATTGAGCCCTAGCTCATTAGCAGTGGTTATACTGCAGGTAACAATATCGGAAAATCACCCATTTCCGGCGGCTTTTTCTGGCGGAAATTGAACCTTTTCCGGCGGTTAATTTTCCGCCGGTAAAAACGGAGTAGGAAAATAAATTCCGGCGGTTTTTTCCGGCGGCTTGCCGGCGGGCCAAAACCCCTGGTCAAAATAAAAAAAAATATTAAACCCGCTCCCGCGGTTACCGGTGCAGCCAGCTGCTCCCGCGTCCCGGCGCCGCGCCGCCCTGCCGCTTCCGGTGAGCTCCAGCCTTCCCGCGCAACCGGCCAGCTCCCGCGCACCCAACCAGCTCCCGCTCCCGCGCGATGTCGGCCGTGAGATTCGAACCGCGGTCCTCCGCGAAGAATTTCAAGCAACCAACCGAAATGCCGATTATGCAAATACGTTTCTATTGTCAATATTTTTTATTTAAAGTATATTAGAACGAAAATCAATTATTTTTTTAATTATTTTAAAAACTAAACTAATTAATTTAAAATAAAAAGTAATATTTAATATAAAATAAAAAAACTAACTAATTAATTTTAAAATGAGAATTAATTAAATAGTTAATATAAGTTTTAATAATTTTTTGTTAAATCATTTTAATAGTAAAAATTTTATTCATTTTTAATAAATTTTTAAAAGCCGCCGGAAAAGTAAAAAAGTCGCCGGAAATTCCGCTAGAAAATTCAGTGAGAAAAAGCTACCAGAAATGTGATCGTCGGAAAGCCGCCGGAAAATTCCGTCGGAAATCAGTGTTTTTCCTGTAGTGTAAGGGAAAGGAGCCCGTAGGGCACTAGGCGAGAAAGAGGTGACCGTTCGTTTTTTGTGTAAATATGTTTTGTTGTATAAAGAGATCTTAGAGGAGATTTGAAGGATAGCAGTATAAACTTTTTGGTATGTAAGTTTTTAAGATTTTAGTAGAGCGATGCTCAGTAAAGTATATTTCATGCTTCCTATTATTAAGTGTGGAGTTTGATATGTTGAAGTCCTTCTCTGTTATACTCCAGTTTGAATGTTAGAGGATGAACTAAACTGGGGTGTGACAGATTGGATCTTCTCATTGACTACCACTCTCGACGTACATTGACGTCCAGTCCAGTGAGAAATCCTCCATCATCCACTGACCTCCTCTTTTCCAATTAGCTCTTCCTTGAGTAAAACTGGAGGCGCCTTCTGTATTTTGGTAGCATCATTATTGTTGCGCAAATTATTCTTCCGCTAAAGCCATCAAGAGTGTGAGTGAGGGAAACTCAAGGTGATTGCCTAATTGTTAATCGGTGAAATTATGTTACTTGCGCATCTAGTTTTACCGTAATTTTGATCTTATTTTAATTGTCTTTCTAATCTATTTTGTAACCGCATGCCAAAGCAAAACAACAATTAAGAAATCCTAGAATCTAATCTTGTGAACATTAATTTTGAAAATTGGCAATCTTAACAATTTTGTCAAATTCCTGCAATTCCTTTTTTGTTTCACATCAAAAATACTTTTAGGGAGTAATTGAGGCCTTTGGCTCTGTACAACTATAGTTTGCTTACAAATTTAAAATGATTTCCTAACCACATGTCCTTTCCTTACGAAGTTATACGTCAATTTTCCTTCTAACATGTTTTTGGTTTCCTTCTTTTTATCCGGTGAGCGGATGCCAAATGAAGCTCTCGTGAATGTTCAACCGTATAAATGTAAATTTTTCCTGTATTCCTAAAAGTTCTTGATGCTTCATAATAGCTATTCCATCAAAATAGTGCACACATACCCTTTCTGATTGCATTCTATTTGAAAAGTATATGTTAATAGTGTATCCTTGGAGCAAAACATCTGTAATAAAAATCCAAAATTTTATTGATTACCGCCTCGATCCAAATGCTGCAGATACGTGTGCATCTCCAACATTGCGGGCACCCAATAGCTAATGATGATTTATACCTCTGCAAGACTGGCATTCCTCTTTCTCCTCAGGGAACTGGTACTAATGGAATTTCCTCTATTCGCAAGCACCAACCATTACTTTGGGATTCTACCATGAGTGAGAATCAGAATACAGATGTTGATCATGTAGATTTCAGTATCGACCCAATGTGCACCAACTGCCCGTGTCTTTCTCCTAAAGGGTATACACACGCTTCCAGTTCCACTACTAGTTTATAATCTTTGTTTAGTTAACTAGTTCTGATGCTCTCCACATTTCATACCATATGATACTGTTCTTGCAAATCTATCCCTTTTATAAATGCAAAAATACAGTGAAGTTTTAATGATTTAAGTTTCAGATCTAGAAAATTTTGGAGAAAAGGGGACTAAATTTCTTGCTTAATTCAATGATCCGAATTGATTAACATGATAGACAAATTGATCTATAGATTTGAAAACCCTAGACCTGATTCACTTATAACAATCTGAGGTCAGCCTAACCCATTTAAGACCCTAAGGTCTAGCCTCCATCGTAAGCTTATTTATGCATCTCATATGTAAGCCTAATTCATTGTAAGTTAGAGGAACCAGTTGGAAAAAATGTATTTTATGCTGTAGTCGGTTATGTTGCCTTCTAGAGCTCGTCATATTCTTGTATCGTTTCTGATTAATGAAGAATCTTGCAAGGTATATGATGGTGATATTTTTATTTTTGGGACAATTAGCTTGATAATATTTATATTGTATGTACAGAATAGTTAAGTCATAATTACTTGTATTTGTATGCATGGACGTGAATTATCATTTCATGGATCTTTTGGTGCTTTGTTATGATCAAGATAATTCTATTAACATGAAAACTTGAGATCATCAAGTGTAAATCTCTTTTGAAAACTTTAAAATAGACTTCATAGTGGGTTACCTTTCTTCTTCTTCTTCTTCTTTTTGTGTGTTACCTTTCTTCTTGTTATAGGAGTTTTGGCACTTCTAAGGCTGACCTGAAATTTGATTCGATATCTGACCTGACATGGCCATGGATCAGATCCCCGTCGATTCCGATCCAATATAAAATTTAGTTCTATCAAAAAGTTATTTGGATTTGATTCAGGTCTTGGTCCACCCGATCTGTTGACAGTCTTAACAGAAGATGACTATTCTGAGTTGAATGATGATGTTTAATCTGTCATATAAATGCTTTTTTTCTGATCTGGTGAGGTAAGTCCATTTGCATGTGGTATTGCATTTATTTCAATAAAATAATAAAGATTCATACAGTTAAATAGATATCACATATTCACATCTTTCATTGTGAATGAATTAACAGATTGATCAATATTTCAGTAATTAAGCTTATTTTTTAAAAGGAAGGGTAGTGCAGGGGCGGAACCAGCCTTAGTTTTTAGGGGGACAAGTGACAAACTTATAAAAATAAAATAAAAATATGTGTAAGGGTGCAAAAATAATTTATTTTGCACGTAATCGTTTTTCACAGGCTTGTTTGTTAATGTTAGGAAAGTTCAACATAATCGGATGAAAATAGTGAGAGGCCGAGAGGCTTTCCTATTTATTGAGGGGCAAATTGTGTGAAAAAAAATATCGGTTGGGGGGGCAAAAACTAAAATTAGGGGGACAAATTATCAATAATCCTTATTATGCTAAGAGTTTTAATTTTTGAAGTAGGGGCAATTGTCCCCCCTTAGCAGTACATAGTTCCGCCCTTGGGATAATGTTGTGAGATTTTTCAAACTTTAGAACCAATGTGTGGTATTTGATCAAACGGAGGAAGAGAAGTGCAAGTTACTCTAATACTTGAATAAATGGTGAAGACCATAAAAAATATGTTACAGATGATTATAAAACACCAAGTTTCCTATAAATACAAAATTTTACTTGAATTTTGAAGCTTTATCTATTGCAGTTCCATAGTTTTGTCGTTTGCCATTTTTGGCACTATTACTAATAACTACTGATGCGCTTGCAGCTATTGTAGAGATGAAGAAGGCCTTTGGCTGCACTGTATGCGATACTCGGGACCTAACTGGAGCTATGAATGTCCCAATCCTGATTGGGCTGTTCTAAATTAAAAAACATTGTCACATACTCTTTCAGTTCTTTCCTTAATTATGTGCAGGAGACGGCTCATATTTGATTTGCCGATTCTGCTGTTGTTGTCATCAACTTAGTTGTAAAAATAGTTGTAGGCTTCGTTTGGAATAGTTTTCTTTTTGTTTCTTAAAGCAATTTTTCAATAAAAAATTAAAATTGTTGTATCATAAAATTTATTTAAGAAGCAATAAGAAAGTAGTCCCCAACGAAGCCTTAGTAGTGTCATATTTTTTTCAGACAATTATTTTATTATAGTTATCATATTTAAATAAGATGAAGGATTCATGTACCCACGTAGTGGGATAAAGGTTTGATGTTGTTGTTGTATCATATTTTAGTTGTTTAATTATAAAAATTTGAGAAGAAAAATGTAGCTGATCAGAATTATAATTTTTTTTAATAATAAGAAAATTATGAGATCACTGCTCTAAACAGAGTTTATATGCTCAGCCAACCTTATTGGCTTGCATCACTCAGCTGCTGCTTTGTGGAAGTGCAGAATAGGCTTATTGTCAAAGTGTAAGCAACAAACTTTTATTACTGTCCTCTGACCGGATGTAGATCTACGTTTGGTCAGAGGATTGTTACTCGATTTTTGTTTGGTATTTGGTCGGTATTGCTAGGTATTGTTTGATAATAACGAAGAATACCACTCTGGGAAGATCAATACCGAGCAATACCGAGTATTACAAAAAAATACCGAGTTTTTCTAGAAAAACTCGGTATTTTTTGGTATTACTCGGCGTTGCTTGGTATTGCTGGGTATTACTCGGTATTTTGTCTTCACATAATGATATTTCTCGTTATTATTGGTATTGCTCGGTATTTCTCGTTTTGTACCTGTGATCTTAGTGCCGGCCGAACGTAGCTCTACATACGTTCACCGGACCAAATAAAAGTTCGTAAGCAACAGACCTACACTTATGTGCATTATTTTATGTTAATATAGAAGAAGTTTGTGTTACTCAAAATTTTTTTCTTTTTTGAATAGTTTTTTTTTAGTGAGTGATCGTTAATATAGAAGAAGTTTGTGTTACTCAAAATTTTTTTCTTTTTTGAAGTTTTTTTTTAGTGAGTAGATCAGTAGTCTTTCTGTAGCTTAGTTATAACATTATGGTTTCGTTTGAGACAGATTTTTTGTTGCTTTTTAAAATAGCTTTTTAGTATCAAATTTTATGAAATTAAAAAATTTTATACTAAAAAGTCGTTTTAGGAAGCAACACGAAATCTGTCACAAACAAAATATATGATAGTTTCTTCAGATTTTATATTACTAATAAAGTTTTTTTTTTTATATATTTTTCTTACTGCTTATTAAAATAACTTTCTAGCATAAAATTTTTTGTATTAAAAAAGTTGTTTTAAAAAATAGTAAGAAAACCGCCCTAAATAAAGCTTATTTCTTAGGGGAGTAAGAAAAGTCCTATTTGTTTTTCTTCCTTTGGAGGGTTTGTATAATTCAAAAAATCCAGCCATACAGTTTGTTTTGGATTATTAGGGTTAAATTCAGTTTTTTATTTTAAAATTACTTTGATTTTATTGAATTGAATCTCAAATATTTCAGTTATAACAATGAAGAATCTAAACCCTCCCTTGAAATAGCCCCTCTTTATCTCAGTGATTTTAAACATCACATACATTTTGAATAAGAGAATAATATTGTGGAAGGACTTCATAATATGGTGCACTTGTTATAAGTTTCGTTTGGGACAGTTTTGTACTGCTTTTTAATATAAAATTTTTTGATTCAAGAAATTTTTAAAATAAAAAAGCTGTTTTTGAAAGCAACAAAAAGGCTTTCCCAAACGAAGCCACAATTTGATATGGAATGAACTCACACAATTTCCTACTTCACCTATTGAATATGAACGACTCTCACACTTTGGCTCCTTTGAATGTCCTTCATCATCCCCATCATGAATCTTGTTGCTCACTCCTCTTCTTGATTTAAGTTGTAAGAAAGCCATCCCAAATGAAGTTTTAGGCTTTGTTTGAGATAGCTTTGAACACTTAATTTTTTTCTGCTTTTAATAGATTTTTATACTAAAAAGTAGCTTTACAAAACAGTAAAAAGTTGTCTCAAATGAAGTCGAATAATTTTTTTAAAATTGTGGTAGAAAGTGGTTTTCTAGTACACAAATTGTTTTGAAAACAACAAAAAAATGTTTATTAAACAAAAATTGTAGTTGTGGTTTGGAAAGCGAAGCAGTAAGAAAGTTGTTTTAAATTAAGCTTTAGGCTTATTTGGGATGGCTTTCTTACTTCTTCTAAATGTAGCTTTTTAATAAAAAATTAAAATTTTTATATTATAAAGTTATTTTAATAAGCAATAAGAAAATGTCCCAAACGAAGTCTTAATTGCACCCATTGTATCATCTCACTCAACCTTCAATATAATATATTAGATAATTTGAAATCGATTGATCTTTGGCATTGGACTGCTCTTTCATTGTTCATATTAGGTTCTCAAATAGTTTGATGGCTTATTATGCTTTTGCTAAGTATACTAGAAAATACAAAAGGTTTTATACTCACCAGTCTTGAGTACCATATCACACACCCACATATTCATTTATGTCAAGATCCTTAAATTATTACCATTAGACTAGATGATCATTTTTTGAGTAAACAAAAAAAAAAGGAGGATAATATTTAGTATGAAAAGGCAAAGTTTGAGCTATAATAATAGTGGAAAGAAGATAATGATAATGATAAATCAAAGATAAAGAACTCCTAACTAGTTAAAACTTGATTGAGAGACCATCATCCTCCCGCTCTTCAAACTCGCTATAATGCTTCACTTAGAGGAGCATTTTAATGATCCTTAACATCCTTAGTGGCAAATGATTTTCTAGCACAAAACAACATCATTTTGAAGTCAAAATGAGTAGTATTATACTTTTAGCTTACACTAATTCTTTGTTTACTAAAACTTCTAATTAAAAAGCATAATCACTATATGTATTGTAAAAAATAACATTTTTAAAGGAAGTAATCAATAATTAAGGATTTTTTTATAGATTTTCTCCATGTTAATGTATTAGGATTGGGGATGAAGAAACTATTAGGCTAGGTTTAAATAAACAAAACAAAGGAGACTATTAATCTTTCAAACTATAACATGCTAATGATTATTATGTATATCAACGTTAGATATCTCCACATTAAGCCAACTAAAAGTTTATTAATAGGTCTTATCTATATGAATATTCACATTATGATCATGATTATAATTCTTCTATAATAATGATTGATTTATAATCATCAATTTTAGTATATACTAATATATATTTATTATGAATACAAAGCCATTACTCATTATGAATGAAATCACTACTCCTTAAGATTTTAATCTTTAGTTTGACAAATTATAGTAAGTATTTAAGGATCCCAATTAAATGCATCAAAAGCATGCTAAAATCATGATAATTGTTGATGCAAGAGCATTTAGGAAAGCTAACTTATGAGAGTATAAGATTATATGTAACTAAAGCTAACATCATTAGAAAATAGTTGAGATTAGATAATTGATTCATGTGAGATTTTGGGTTTATATAAGTAAGGTCACTTCATATAATGTGTTTGATCATATGGGGATTTATATTATTGAGTTTGATGATAGATATAAACATGGTGGTATGTATGAAAAATGGATATTGGTTTGAATTAAGATATAGTAGGTTTGGTTGTAGGTTTACATTTGGTGGTATGTATGAATATAGTAATATATGTGACTATTTATTTATGACTTTTGATTTCTTTCAACATATTTTTATAAATAGGGAGTCTCTTGTAATATAAAGACAAATTAATTTTACTTTTGGAATTAGGTTTTTGTAACTTTAATAAGGACCTGGAATTATTTGTTCTTGAGAATTCAATACGTCGTGATGTACTATTGAAAGAAGATTAAACATCAAGATCATATGTGGCAAGGTTTGTTTGTGGACTTGTTTTATTTTGAACTTCTGAAAAAATATTGATCACGATTATGGAGAGGTTTGATATGGAGAAGCGTTATTTTTGAAGACCGTTTTTAAATTATTGTTTTCTTTTTTCAAGAGTATGTGTTAGGTTATATTGTTTTTAAGGTATATATATGTTGAGTCATTTCTTATGTTGTGGGCAATAACAGGATTGTATGTTATTGAGTTTATGGTAGTTTTTATAATAATGTTAGGCATGAGAATTGTAGTAGGCATAAATTTGGTGAGATGCATGGATATTGCAGTAGTTTTGAACTATTATTTGTCTTTTGGTTTGTCCCCATATTTCCTACAAATAGGGAATTTCTTAGATATAGAACTTATTCTGTGTATAATGAAATAAATAAAAAAAATAGCTCTTCGTAAGTGCATTTATCTTATGTTTTTTTTCATCCAAATAAACGAGTGTGAGTGAATGATCGTTTAAGACAGAATTATGAGGAAGGAAGATTCAAATCTTGATGAAGGATTTCTCTAGAAAATAATCTTCATTATCATTGGTCACATTAATGGTTAGTCTAGTTTTCACTATGAGAATTACTTTTCATTATATTTTATTATGTTTCCTTCTTCTTTGTGGTCTCATCTCATGTAGTGTGCTATTATTATTCTTATATAAAAATATCATGAAATATCATCTTTATTGAACTTGTAATATCTGAACTTAATAAAATCTAGAAGCTAATCATGACATTATGAGTTTTTTGAAGAACAAATGGTGAATATCTTTTTGTCAAAACTTATAAAAATTATTTCAAATTTTTTGACATCAATTTTTTTTTTCATTAGAAGTCATAAAATTGATAGATAAAAAAGATGTTGATGATTACATTAAAAAGATATAGAAACTGAGATTGTGTTGAACTCTTAGCTTGAATATCCCGTTGTGAATTGACAATGCATCAATTGAGTCTAATCCTCCGGTGCTCATCATTATTGTGGAGTCAATTTAGATGTCACCAAAGGATGATCCACAAGTACCCAAATTGCTTCAAACTTTAGTATTAGTCCCTGATAATATTTTTGAGCTTCATGAAGCATTGAGATGATGTTCTTCACTCAAGGCCAAGGAATGTTATGAGGTGCTTGCATTTTGTTGATCATCTTTTTTTTTTCTCCCTACTCAACTTCCCATTTCACTCAACTTGTTTCTTGTCAAATTTATTATTTTATTTTATCCAACTCATAATTATTTTATGCTTACACATCTATATAATACATGACATAACAAACAACCAACTTGCACATTAAGAAGAATTTAGCCTTGATGCAAGTTCAAAAATTTTGATTGGCAACAACGAATTTATGGTCATGGCTAAGATTTTGTTTGAGATGGTTTTCTTATTCTTTCTTAGAGTAGCTTTATAGTACAAAAAAAAATTCAAACTAAAATTTTTGCACTGAAAAGCTGTTTTCAAATAAAAATCGATCCCAAACAAAACCTAATTATAATGAACTTCCAAAGCATAAAATAAATAGACAGAATCAACCCACTAAAAAATTAAAAGATTAATTAAACTTTCGAATTTGTGTGTCATCCTAAACCACTTAAGAGCACTAATGTCCCCCCCACCATCTCATCTTTGCTCATGAGTTTTGCCTTTACTTGCAATCCAAAATTACAAAGGGCTTGCATGTGCTTTTCCACTCCCCTTTTATTTCATCTCATGAACACAGTTGGTAGAAACTTTGTGGCCCCATTGCTCTTAACCTGCTTGATGGATTGCCATAATTGTCTATAATTAATCGTGTCTGTAAAGCACCTGATCCCACAAAGCTTGTTTGTCTCTAATTTGAGGGACCTAATCAACACGATAGAGTGGTTTTGCGACACATGGCTTGGAGTAAAACACTTGGTTTTGCATTGGATGATTTTGATGAAAAGCCAAATTTGCAAAGCAAGATGGTCCACCATCATTGAACAATCATGGTGAGGAGATCAAGCATGAGGAACTGTTGACCTGTTAGGAAACACGATTAATAAGTAGGTCGAGGTACGTGCTTTGGGGACACAAGCATGCAAAAATGATTATGATTGTTCCATGGAAAGTGCCACTCCTTTCATTGAAATGATGAGCAATGCTCCTTAATTAAAGTGATAATTAACCAAAATTATAGCTTATGAAAGTAATTTATATTAAGCTAATCCAGCATTAACTAAATAATGCCATTAATAAAACTAATCAAATTGACAAAATTCTCTTTAAATTATTAAAAGGCTTATACTTATCTTTAATTCAATTTTAAATACTCAAATTTAAAATTCTAAAAAATGCTTTTAACATTAATCTAATCTCAATTATTTTAAAATTTTAAATTATTTATTAAATATTACAATATTCATTAAAAAATATATCAATTTTTAACTATATATATTTACATATACGAAATATTTTAACATTAATCACAAATCATAACTTTTTAATAAATTTCATACTTCTATCTAAGGCTTCATTTGAGGGGAAATTATTGGGTTCGGACATTGGATGACATTCGGAGCCCAATGAAAATGCGCCACATCACCCACTACTCTGTACTGAGCTCTGTATTTGTTCGGTACTCCACAGTACCGAGCAGTATTGAGCTCGATACTGTTCTTCTTGGTACTGTGGAGTACCGAACCCAGTACTTCATAATACCGAGTTCAGTATTACTCGGTACTCTGAAATACCGAACGATAAATTGTGTCCGATGTCCGAACCCAATAATCTCTCTCCTTCGAAATGCCTTTCTTAATGATTTTTATAATAAAATGTTCTCAAACAAGATTAATTATTCTATGCAGATGTCGAAAACCATCTAGAGACCAACCAGAATCCGCCACGTCACCCTTTGTTTGGTACTGTCGTTTGATACTGCTTGGTATCACGGCTCAGTGTTGCTGACATGACGTATTTTGATTGTTCTCCCGATATCATTCTGCGTCTGATCTCCGAATAAAATAATTTCTCCACAATAAATTATAATATGAAAATTATTTTCTTTTTTTTACAAAAAATTTACAACCAATTCCGCAAATAATCCAAATGGACCCGAAGCGAGAGAAGCCGACAATCTGTCGACGAAGCAATGCATCCGACGTAATCAGCGAAGGCATGCCGTCAGCGGAGCACTCCCTCTCCCCCCTTCAACGGCGAGGCAACATCAAGCCCAAGACCAAAAGCGACGTCTCCATTTTTTTCCTTTTTAATAATCTCCTTCAAAGCCTTTGGATTTTTACCGGACCGTAATTATTAAAGAAGCCTAAAGCGTTAGGCTTTCGCAACCCATGAGCCAACCAACAGGCAAACCCATCCGACACAATCACACCCCACATTATTTATTTATTTATTTTCAATCTATCTTACTCACTTAAATAAATGGGATTTTATTTAAATATTATCTCAGAGAAAATAAAATACATTTTATTCTTAAAAAAATATTTTTTAAACAATTCAAATTTATATTATTTATTCAATAATTTTGAGGATTTGTTCAATATCTAAATGGGAAACTTTTGGAATTAAATTCAGGATTATGTAAATTTTAATTTCAATAAATTTATAGTCAAAATGACCGTTTCAACGAGATGACCTAATTGACATCATAAATGATATGATTCAACTCTAAATAAGCTAAAATCAAGTAATTAAGTTATGTTTAGAGACTTCTTAACATTAATCGATCCGACCAAATAGCTTACAATTATAACATGTTTATAGTCAAATTGAGCGGTTTAATAAGATGAATCTAACGAGTTCAAGATGATCAATATAAACTATACAACGGAGTTTTTATGATCAATATAAACTATCTCACACAAACTACTGCTACAAATATTTTATCACCTAACAATTTCTAACTTAGGCAATGAATATTTATATTCAATTCATATATAAGATTGCATAAATTCAATTAACTCAATAAATTAATCTTAAAAAAAAAAGTTAAAAAAGAAATTGCTTGAATGAGTGGATCGGGTGACCGACCCGGTAAACGAGAAGAGTCTTCTCCCAACCTCTCCAACAAACAACAAGGACGTAGGCAGCCGCATTCGCGCAGCATCAGCCGCCTGAAAAAGCCTGCGAAAGACAAACCCTGATGATGACGATGACCGCCTGCTATTTTTCCCCCCCCCCCACAAATTAAAAAAAAAAATCCTTTCAATTTTCAACTAAGAAAAAATCGGAAATCGAAATACGAAAAAACCGTTTCAAAAACGTCAGAGTCTGTTGGTGGCGTGGGAGCGTTGCGAGAAAAAGCAGAACCAAAGCAAAGCCGCGCGGTCTCCACCTTTTTTCCTTCTCTCTCCTTTTGCATGCGCTCCCCCACCTCACGACCCCCATTTGATCTTCCCATAATGCCCTCGCCTTTCTATAAATCCTACCCAACTTCCCTCCTCCTCCACCATCACCGATTCCTCAATCCATATTCTTCGAGTGGTCGAGAGAAAATGCAGTACGAGGCGGCAGAGGCGTGGGCTGCGGCTTACATGGCGGCGGCGGCAGCTGCCGGGAGAGGAGGAGGAGGAGGAGGAGCCGGAATGTGGGATCCAGCGGTGGAGAGGGTGGAACGGCTCGCGGCGGAGAGTGCTGTGGTTATCTTCAGTGTGAGCAGTTGCTGCATGTGCCACGCTGTGAAACGGCTCTTTTGCGGAATGGGGGTGAACCCTACGGTCTACGAGCTCGATGAGGACCCTCGCGGGAAGGAGATAGAACGAGCTCTCACCCGCCTCCTCGGATCGGCCGCCGTCCCCGTCGTGTTCGTCGGTGGGAAGCTCGTCGGCGCCATGGATCGCGTCATGGCTTCCCACATTAATGGAACCCTCGTCCCCCTCCTCAAAGAGGCCGGCGCTCTCTGGCTCTGATTGTTAATTAATCACTTCACTATCGTTAATTACTACCTCTTTTTTTATTTTTTTTTTATTTTCTTACTTGCTACTGTCCTTTTACTTACGTACCGGGTGCGTGCAACAGAGGGATCTGGTCTTTCGTTTTCTTTGGCTTGGTTTCTCTTAATCTTCTCGGCATTCTTCGTTTTGGTTTCAGAAGATGGCGCGAGGAGATTTTATCAATCTGCTGGTTTACTGAGTTTGTGGGATTTCGAATTAGGGTTTTTAGTGTGAAACAGAGAAATGTAATTTCTTTAATTTGCTCCTGTATAGAAAGACGATATTCTGGGAAGAGAAAATTTAAGGGGTGGAAGGAAGGGTTGTTTTCTTCTTCTTTTACTTCTTACATTTTAATTTTAATCAATGCAGTCTTTTCAATTTAATTTCCTTAACTTTCTTCCTTCTCTTACAGTCTCAATGCGCTCAGTTCTCAGTGATTTCTCTTTCATTCGCAGCTTTTCTCATTCGATTTTTTCCTTCCATGATCAAATTCTTTCTCCAGTTATCGACGAACTCATATATATGCATGATTGCTTAACTACAATCATCTTACATACAATTTTCACAGAAATCAATGATTTTTATTCTCCAAAATTAATTTGGTGGGTAGATTTTCTTCGCATTTGCAGATGAAGAATCTCAGAAACAGAAGAAGATTGGTGAAATGCATGAATCTGGTACATCAATGACACATTGATTTATACTTAAAATATATTAATTATGTAAATAATGATTTTATTAAAAAAATGTAGATTTGATATAGCGTTTTTTTATTATATTTTAAAGAAAAAAAATCAGAAAGTTTGCTCTATTTTTATTTAAATATGACTCTCACGCCCCCTAAAACCCTGAAAAACCCTGCACCGTACCAGTGTTCGTCAATAAATGGTGTTACTTTTGAAGCGTGGTCCTGAAATTCTGAGACAGAGAGAGTTCCCCAACAAATAAAAAATTATGGAGAGAGAAAGACAGAGCTTTGGATAAAGCTAGAAAGGGTTGAATGGAATGGAAAAGGAATTCGCTACCGACATTTGAATAAACTGTTGTTCTATGATTTATATATTAGGTTTTAAGAGTTCGTAAGATAAATTCATTGGGTCTTGAAACATATTTTGATGAAAAAATTGGTTGGAAGAATTTGATATTTTTTTAATTTATTTTGAAATGAGTATAAATTAAGAAATTTAAAAATATTATTATTAAAATTTAACTATATTTATTTGACCCTAAATTTTTTCATTTAAAGGAATTTAAGAAGTATTAGTGACTTTGCACTTTTTATCTCATTTTGCATCAAGCAAATAAATTTTTCATTACATGATCCAACTCATTTATGAAGCGAGCATTGCGATTTTGATAGGAATCAAGATGTATATTTGCCCACAACCGACACATATATGGTACACATTTGGCAAGCAAAATCCTAGCTTGAAATGAATTCGAACTAGCCGAATGTTGTTGGATGATTTATAAGTGTTTATCCTCGGATAAAGCTTGGAAAATGATGTCTTGACCATCACAAAAATTCCTAGTAGGAGGCACTGCCGAAATACAATGGGTCCACCTTACTGATGCTAGTGATTTAAATGATCGATTGATACGATTATATTCCAACATAAATTCCATCACAAACCTACATTGCAAATTAAAAAACAATAAAATAACTTCCCTAATTTATACAAAATTTAACCTTACAAAATAAATTGCAACACATCCAACATAAAAAATAAAAAGTATAATATACATATAAAATTCAACAAACTTTGATGTTCAGAGGCTCTTCAGTTGCTTTCATTAATTATTGCTTATGACGTTTTCTTTAATTAATGGTTCATAATTTATTGAATTACCATTATAAGAGTCATCAGCTGATTCATACTCCATATGTGATGGCCAAAATCATTATTTAGATTAAAATCCCCATACAAATAAATCATAACTTCATTTGGTGTTAGGCGTAAAATATTCGTTGCTTGTGAGAATTTTATAACCTCCTATGCATGTTTAATTCATAATTATTATAAATTTAAATAAGATTTGAAGTTTGGAATTGAAAAAGTACTAAGTGTCAAAGAGGCATTAAGAGCACTGTGGCGTTGATAAAGCATGGCTATGTGCTGCTAATTTGGATGGCGTTGCAACACTGATATGGATGGTGTTCTGGCACTTAGCTCTCTATTTGGAGAGAATGGAAATCCTTTGCACAGAGGTTACTACGATGTTGAATAGAGAGCATTACAGCTTTGAGCTCTCCATTTGGGAGTATATGGATCATTTAGGCATATCATTCTAGGAGTAAAATTCAATTTGTAATTTAAATGCATCACCAAATTGCCTCCATTTATAAATAGTTGTAATTAAGTGACACCTATCACATTTGAATTTCAGTCACTTCAACTTTTCTTCACTACCCTACTTTTTATATATCTTGGTGGTTGGGTGAAAGTTGTTTTTAGAAATTGCATACTTTTTTATGTTTATTCCTTGTATGCAATTTTCTTGGATTTTTCATTAGGCTCTCATAGAAAATATTTTTTTTTTTTGGTCATAACCAATACAATTCATGATTAAACAACATATAAATATAATCAATTAAAAAAAAAACGGTCTGACTGGAGTACATCACATGTATTTCTATTTTTCTTTAAACAACTTATTGTCTGTGAGTTTGGATAAGCCATCTGACCTATTATGATGCTTGTTTTATCTCAAAGGAGACCTAAACTTTTAGAGAAAAAAATATTATCTTAGTCTTTTTAAAATTTTAAATCATTCTAATTTTTATATGGTCAACTAGTATGTATGTCATTAGAAATAAATAAAAAATTAAAATTTAATTGCATTTAGTTGAGGTGCATAACCATCATTTATAATTTTAGGGCCATTTAAAACTTTCTTTAGATGTCATCTCTAAATTTCAAAAACTTAAATAACACTAGCCTTCCCTATTTTTTATTTCATAGAGATTGAAATCATGATTTTAAAGAGCTAGGTGGAGTTTAGTTGGCATTCCACTCGAGGCATATATATATATTTCCTATAGTGTAGGGTATTTCTTTTGGATCTCGTAAAAGGTCTAAAGGGATAAATCCCATTTAACTATTTTTGTATTTCATTAGATTAGGGTCGAGTCACTATATTATAGTGTCTCAACTTAGATATATATTCTAAGATTGATTAATATATTATAAGTCCTCACATCTTAAGAATTATCCTCATCTGGTGATCAAGAATAATATAAGTCCCAGCATTCTAGTAAAATCTCAACATAAATAAAAAAAAATCTTAGTATAATGATATTAAGGCCCAACCATGGAATAAACTAAAGTACATCTTCTTAGAATTCAGTGCTCCCTACTTTTCATCTTTTGACCTCAAGAAAGAACTATTTAATTATGAACCAATCTCATCTTAAAATTTAAAACTTACAAATCCTTGACTTAAACTTTGAAATCTTAAAAATTTAGCTACGACTTTGATCGAGAGTATTCTTAGAAGATTCACCTCTCTTGAAATGTAATTAACCATAAGAGCTTGCATTTATAGAAAACATGTATCTCCATATTAACATAAATCTTATCTTATTTTTATAAGGTAGGGAAAAGATCTTTGGGAATGTAGACAATCTTTCAAAACTCCATTTATATATTCAAATACATGCATGACAGACCTTCACAGCACTAAACACTAAAATAAATTTTTATATAAAATGATCAATTTATATTTTCATTTCTCCCATCCTTCATTAAGTTATAAGCAAGGGAATGAGAGAAGAAGGAAGAGTAGAAAGAAGGTTTTAGGGGAAAAGAGTGTGGGTTTCATCGGTCAAAATCATTAAAAAAATTATCGAGCATGAGTAGACCTGTCAATATTTGACCCGACCCAAAAACCTGATCCGAACCCGAAGCGGGTCGGGTTCGGGTCCGGGAAACAGACCCGCTTGCAAAAACGGGTCGGGTTCGGGTTGACCCGACGGGTTGCCGGGTCAACCCGAAAACCCGTTTAATTTAAAAAATTTTGATTCCTGCCCTTGCCCGCTGCCCCTGCCCGAGCTGCCCGCTGCCCTAGCCTTCCCTGCCCGCTGCCCGCGTCCGCTGCCCAGCATCCGCTGCGGCACTGTCTCGAGCAGTCGAGCCCGCCTGCCCAAGTCGCGACTCGCGACTGCCTTGAGCGGTCGAGCCGCCTACGGCCGGCCCCGCCTGCACTGAGGCCATCAGGCCGTGTCACGCGACTCACGCCATGTGGCCCGCCGCCCGTGTCCGCGCAGACCGCGGCAGTTTTGCGACAGTTTCGCGTCCGCGGCTGCGACAGGCTTATGTTGCAAATCTATTTTTCATGTCTTATGTTTTGATGATTGACAAACACTGTTTTTCTTGGATAGCTTGTTGCTTCTAACTTTTCAGGAATCGACGATCGGACAATCAAAAAGGAGCCAAGTTCAGGAATGCGTAGGTTTAGGGTTGAGTCAGTCTGTACTTTTATTTTTACCTTTTGAGTCCACTTGTAATAGCCAAAAAGACTGATACTTTGTAACCCTTCACACACACACTTGAGAGAATTAGAAATTCTGTTTTTACTCATATCGGCCAGGCCGATATCTTTGATCGGCCTGGACGATCAGTTTAAAACAGAAAGTCTAATTAAGGATTCTTGATTAAGGCAGCCAACGTTAACCGATCGGCCTGGACGATACGTGTATCGGCCAGGACGATAAGCTCAAAACAGAAAGAAGTAGCCGCCATAGACAAGTATGGTATAGCATATCTTTAAATTATCGGCCAGGACGATCCTCGGATCGGCCTGGACGATATTAACAGATTATGCCATAATTGTTCAGGAAATCAAGGAAGTAATTAAGGATGATTGATACGATCATATCGTCCTGGACGATCGCAAGATCGGCCAGGACGATCTAGTCAAAACCTTAAGTTACTTCAGGACGATCAGTATCGGCCAGGCCATATTCAGGGCTATTGTCAGGACGATTTTCCTCTGATTTGAACTAATCGGCCAGGACGATCGTAAGATCGGCCTGGACGATCAAGCTATTTTTCAATCGTCCTGTTTTCCATTCAGGGCTATGCTCTGGCCGATCTTCATTAATTTGTACTGATCGGCCAGGCCGATGTCCATATCGGCCTGGACGATAAAGTCGGCAACTTGCAATTAATGAGCTCTTGTGAAGCTCTTCTATTTAAAGAGCTCTTGTTCAACGTTTTTCAAGACCTTTGGCTGCTGCCTTGACCTGAGAAGACCTTGAGGAGAGAAAGAGAGAGAGAAGAGAGAGAGAGGATCTTGTGAGGGGGAGCTTGTGAGGGGTTTCACAAGGGTTGCTTCAAGGATCTCTCTGCGTCGTCTTCGTCTAGAGTTTCTCGTCCGTGGAAGGGTCGGTAGAGGTAAGGAGTTGTGCCGTTGGTTCTGGTTCTCTGCCGGCTTCAGGAGGAAGCAAAAGGAGATAGGTTCTCTGCCTTGCCGGGGTGGCAAAAAGGAGGTTCTTGTGAGGGTTTCTCCACCTAGCCGAGGGGGGCTAAAGGAGAGTCACTTTTTGTGTAGTGCAATACTTGGAGGGTGCCTCCAAGGAGTGGACGTAGGTCGAGTCGACCGAACCACTATAAATCTCTGTGTTTCTTTTCTTGCTTCCGCACGTTTAATTCCGCATTATTTTCGTGGTGTGATTTGGTTTTATGTTACTTTATTTCTTTGTTTAAAAACGAAGTTTTTAAAATACCAATTCACCCCCCCCTCTTGGTTAGTTTGGGACTAAGTTCATAGGGCTTAACATCCCATCGAACTTTCAAGTGGTATCAGAGCTTGTTTCGAAAATTAAAGTTTAAAAACTTTTTGAATTTGATCCATGTCTAACTTTGGGAATCGCAACACTACGGAAGGGTATTCTATTACCCGACCTCCTCTGTTCGATAACCTACCTTTTGATTTCTGGAAAACTCGCATGTCAACTTTTTTACAATCTACTGATTATCGCATGTGGATGCTTATTCAAGAAGGTTATTCTCCACCTTCTCGTGAAATTAATGGTTTTAAAACGGAAGTTGCTTTTACCGAATGGACTTTTGATGAACGAGATTTAGCTCAACTAAATGCTAAATGTTTGAACTGCTTTTTCTGTGCTTTAAAATCTGAGGATTACATGCGTGTTTCAACTTGCAAAACTGGAAAAGAAATTTGGGATAAATTGTGCATTACTTATGAAGGCACTAATGAAGTTAAACAATCCCGTTTAAATATTCTCTTGCATGACTACGAACTTTTTCGTATGAAACCTCATGAATCAATTTCTGACATGTACACTAGGTTTACTCAGATTGCTACCTCATTGCATGCACTAGGAAAAGAACTTTCAAACTATGAAAAAGTTAACAAGATTTTGAGATGCTTGCCTTCGTCCTATGATGCAAAAATTACTGCAATTACTGAATCTAAAGATTTAAACACCTATTCTATTGATAACTTGCTTGGCTCACTCATTGCTTACGAGCAAGGGGTGAATCAAAGAAATCTTGATGTAGGTGAAAAGAAAAAAGAGAAAACCATTGCATTGAAGGCACACAAATCGGATTCTGAATCTTCCGGGTCTGAAAGCGATGGAGTTGCCTTCATCACAAGGCAATTCAAAAGCTTTCTAAGGAAGAAACAAAAGCATCATCAAAGTTGGAGAAAAGGTAAGGATCATAAACATACTAAAGGATCTTCTGATGTTGTTTGTTTTGAATGCAGGAAACCTGGACATGTAAGAGCCGATTGTCCTACACTTCAAGATCATTCAAGCAAAGAAAAGGAAAAAGGTGAGGAAAAAGCTAAGTCTAGGAAGGACAAGAAGAAAATCCAAAGAGGCTTCTGGGCAGAATCTGGCACTGATTCCTCTGAGACTGAACCAGAGGAAGAAACAACAAACTTGTGTTTCATGGGAGAAAACCAAAGTGATGAGGAAGAGGTATGTAGACCAACCTATAATGAATTATTTGAAATTTGTGAAAAAATCCATGCATCATATAGGAAATTAAAGAAAACTCATGCTAGCCTAAAATTAGAACATTCAAATCTACAAAAAGAGCATGAAGTTTTTCTCAAAGATCATGCAACGATTGATTCAAATCACATGGCTCTCCTTGATGAATTTGATGAATTAAACAAGAAGCATTTGGAATTAGTTGATAAAAGCAATGCATTAAAAGCTTCACACACCTCACTTAATGATGATCTTAAGAAATCTAAAGAGATTGAGAAAAATTTGAGGATTGAGAATGATGCATTGAAAAGAACTAACTTGAGAATTCAAAATGATTTGGATACATGTAAGAGAGCTAGGATGACACCAACTTTTAATCAAAGGCCAGAACCTAGGAAGAGGCATTTTTACTCAAATCATTTAAGAAAACCTTTTCCTGGAGTTCAATGTTTTACTTGTGGCATGTTAGGACACATCTCACACACTTGCACAGTTCACCGTAGTACACATTGGGTGTGGAGACCTAAGATGCATGATTCAATACATACCACATCTGCATTGCACTCTATATTTCCTAAGAAGGAGCCCAAATCTGTTTGGGTTCCTAAAACTGACTGTTGTTGAGTCTTGCAGGAGTGCTCTCACCAAAGACCTCGTGGGAGCATAGGATAACTGAACATAAGGAGGCTTGCAGCTCAATTGCTAAAATCCGTTGTTTTATCACTTGCTTGAAATCGTTAGTTTTTGTGTGTGACTTTTATTTTTAGTTTTTGTGTTGACTTTGTTGTTGTCTTTAGTTTGCTTATTGTTTGTTTTTGTTTTTATTTTTGGTCCTTATTTTTGGCTTCCGTATGATAAAAACTTTTCAAGCTTTTAAAAATTGGAGTTTTTTTTTGGGAGATAGGGTTTAGCTTTTTTAAATTAGCTAAAGAGAGTAAACTATTGATGTTTTCCCTTCTTCTGACCTTGTTTAGTGGCATGATTTTTCTTTTATAAAACAAAAAGTCTAAACTCAGTTTAACCAATGGTTTTTTAAGATATCGTTCTAATCTTGCTACATTAAATCATCTTATGCATAATAGTCAAAATTCTTTGATATCATTCAAGCTTTTGAAATCTTACCATTGCAGTCATCACGTGATTTTGATTTTGTGTTGTGAATTGTTCTTCCCTATGTTAGAGAGAGAGCCCCTATTCTCTAATATTTGGAGGATATACTCACAACTAAGTATTTTTCTTTAAGGGTATATTAAAGAGTTATTAGCTTGCAAAAGACAAAAAGGAAAGAGGCCAATGAAGCCAAATTGAAAAGAAAAATACACAAAAGTGTATCAAAAATCAAAAGATGCTCAAAGAGCCAATAAAAGTAAAAAGAGGCATAAAATTAGCCCACTAATTGCAAGCTATGATCTCTTTGGTAAAACTCTTAAAACTTAGAAAACTCATTGATTATGTGATACATTCAAAGATTTGATTTCAAATTCCATGATTGAGAAAAACTATTTTGGTTTATTATTTATAAGATACTTTAGTTGTTAACAAGTCTTGATTGATCTCTTAAAACCTCTTGTGTTATTCCAAGTTAGGACTCCGTTGTTTTTAAGAGATTTTTTGTACCCTGAAGAATGTCCGATCTAGGGTTAATAGAATCAGTTTTTCAATCTTCTTCTAATTTGGATTTTGTTAAACCTCTTGATCTCCTAGAAACTTCAAAAAATTTAAATTCAAGAAAAGAATTCTCATATGATGCCTTCATAAAACAAAAAAAAAAATAGAAAAATTAAAATCCAAAAATATTCGGTGTTTGTTTTATTTTTATTTTTTGTGTGTCTTTGACTGTCTTTTCTTTTGTTTTATTTTTGAGGGTCTTGATCATCACCATTCCTTTCTTAATTTCAATTTCAAGTCACATCGGCCTGGCCGATATTTTTATCGTCCTGGCCGATAGGACAAATTCTTTCCAAAATCCATCTGCTGACCTTTTTTTGTGCTTACTGAAATTCATCGTCCTGGCCGATACATCATCGTCCTGGACGATTTGATCAAACTCTTGGTGATAGTCCTGGCCGATAGTTTATTTGTCTGGCCGATGCATTCTATGTGCATCGTCCTGGCCGATACACTGGACCGTCCCGGACGATCCACGTGTCAGTACGTTTTGAACTTTAAATTCGGCCCCGGACGATCCATTATTGGACCATCGGCCGGGCCGATCCACTGTTCGTCCTGGACGATACACGTGGCAAGCATTTAAAACGTTTTAACTTCGGCCGGTACGATCAATTATTGTGCATCGTCCTGGACGATACACCTCATCGGCCCGGACGATCTGCTTTTTCAACGGTCGTCCGGACTGACTCCTCGGGCCGATAGCCTGTGTCTAATCGGCCTGGCCGATATCTGATCGGCCCGGACGATTGGACCGCCTTTTTGACCAATCGGCCTGTACGTAATAATTGACACATATCGGCCTGGACGATTTCGCGATCGGCCAGGACGATATGGACGATTCTTTAAATATAGGCCGATCCAGCCATGTTTTCTCACAACTCATCCTTTCTCCTTTGATTTTCTGCTTAAAGTTCTCTCATATGGCTGGTGGGAAGCGCGTCCGGCAGACCTCTGGAAGTTCCTCGAGGGCAAGGGTTGACCCTCGGTTCCGTGAAGCAGAAGATGAAGCTGCTTATCATCGCTATAAGGAATGTGGAATTACTGTTTCAAGAATTATCAATCCGACCCACATTTCCTACCCGGTAATGGATCTCTTTGCCCACACTTCTCTTTGCTTCATCCTATCCCTTATTTTTCCTTTCAATTCTGAGTTCCTGTTAGAATTCTTTGCAAACCTCCGCATAAACTCTACCTTCACAGCCCTGTCCTCCTATGTGAATCGACGCCCTGTCGAAATCACATATCAGGACTGTGTTGAACTTTTACAGCTATCCACCACCGGAGATAAGCTGCACCTTATTGCCCCTGACCCTGATTTTGACTGGTCCACGGCAAACCACTTTCTTCGCCAGACCAATGCCCGTTACCATGTTGGAGAGACTAGCTCTCTAGTCAGAGATGCTAGGACAATCCAACATGTCCTTCGCACCTCTGTCATTCCAAAAGCCGGCGACCGTGTCCACATTACCCCTTTACTTTCCCTCACTACCTTCTACATCATGGCACATAGGGAATTTAACACTGCAGATCTATTTTTTCGTTACATTGATCACCTCACAACAATTCGCGACCCAGGCCACAGAAGAAAGCCAAATCTAGCCTTAGGACATATCATAGCCTATGTTCTTGAGACCAAATACCAAATTCAATATCCCAATCCACCAGATTTCCCAACTCTCTTCTACTCGAACAATTCCTTCAGCACCCTTCACAGCACTCGTCTCCACCCGGACGAACCACGGGAGGCTAGAGAGGAGGAGGCTCCCGCTCCAGCTCCCTTTCCTGACCCTGTCCCTCTCCACCAACATTCACCGGTAGAACAGCTGATTGCAAGATTTGATCGTTGGGAGACCAGGTTTGATGCATATGTTGCTGCCCAAGAGCAGCAACACACTGAGGACATCGCCCGCTACGAGCATCATCGCGCCGAAGACTTAGCTCGTTTTGACAGTTTTCTCACTCACCAGCAGCAGCAGCATGACCAGGACATCGCCTGGTTCAATGCTCAGTTTACTACCCTTGCCAGCTACTTTCAGCAGCCACCTCCACCTCCTCCATCTGATGATCAGGATCCCTCGTTCTTTTAGTTTATGCTTTATTGTTTCTTGTCTTTTTGTAGTAGTCTCTCGTGATGTTTGTTGTTCTTTTTTACTGTTTTCGGACTCTCTTTTTTGTGATGACAAAAAGGGGGAGTAGGATAGGATGTGTGGTTTGTAACCTTTTTTTTTTAATGAATCTTTAATTTTCCTACTTGTGTTTTGTCATCATCAAAAAGGGGGAGATTGTTGCAAATCTATTTTTCATGTCTTATGTTTTGATGATTGACAAACACTGTTTTTCTTGGATAGCTTGTTGCTTCTAACTTTTCAGGAATCGACGATCGGACAATCAAAAAGGAGCCAAGTTCAGGAATGCGTAGGTTTAGGGTTGAGTCAGTCTGTACTTTTATTTTTACCTTTTGAGTCCACTTGTAATAGCCAAAAAGACTGATACTTTGTAACCCTTCACACACACACTTGAGAGAATTAGAAATTCTGTTTTTACTCATATCGGCCAGGCCGATATCTTTGATCGGCCTGGACGATCAGTTTAAAACAGAAAGTCTAATTAAGGATTCTTGATTAAGGCAGCCAACGTTAACCGATCGGCCTGGACGATACGTGTATCGGCCAGGACGATAAGCTCAAAACAGAAAGAAGTAGCCGCCATAGACAAGTATGGTATAGCATATCTTTAAATTATCGGCCAGGACGATCCTCGGATCGGCCTGGACGATATTAACAGATTATGCCATAATTGTTCAGGAAATCAAGGAAGTAATTAAGGATGATTGATACGATCATATCGTCCTGGACGATCGCAAGATCGGCCAGGACGATCTAGTCAAAACCTTAAGTTACTTCAGGACGATCAGTATCGGCCAGGCCATATTCAGGGCTATTGTCAGGACGATTTTCCTCTGATTTGAACTAATCGGCCAGGACGATCGTAAGATCGGCCTGGACGATCAAGCTATTTTTCAATCGTCCTGTTTTCCATTCAGGGCTATGCTCTGGCCGATCTTCATTAATTTGTACTGATCGGCCAGGCCGATGTCCATATCGGCCTGGACGATAAAGTCGGCAACTTGCAATTAATGAGCTCTTGTGAAGCTCTTCTATTTAAAGAGCTCTTGTTCAACGTTTTTCAAGACCTTTGGCTGCTGCCTTGACCTGAGAAGACCTTGAGGAGAGAAAGAGAGAGAGAAGAGAGAGAGAGGATCTTGTGAGGGGGAGCTTGTGAGGGGTTTCACAAGGGTTGCTTCAAGGATCTCTCTGCGTCGTCTTCGTCTAGAGTTTCTCGTCCGTGGAAGGGTCGGTAGAGGTAAGGAGTTGTGCCGTTGGTTCTGGTTCTCTGCCGGCTTCAGGAGGAAGCAAAAGGAGATAGGTTCTCTGCCTTGCCGGGGTGGCAAAAAGGAGGTTCTTGTGAGGGTTTCTCCACCTAGCCGAGGGGGGCTAAAGGAGAGTCACTTTTTGTGTAGTGCAATACTTGGAGGGTGCCTCCAAGGAGTGGACGTAGGTCGAGTCGACCGAACCACTATAAATCTCTGTGTTTCTTTTCTTGCTTCCGCACGTTTAATTCCGCATTATTTTCGTGGTGTGATTTGGTTTTATGTTACTTTATTTCTTTGTTTAAAAACGAAGTTTTTAAAATACCAATTCACCCCCCCCCTCTTGGTTAGTTTGGGACTAAGTTCATAGGGCTTAACATCCCATCGAACTTTCAGCTTACGCGGTTCCGCGTCCGGCGTCCGGCGGTTCCGCGTCCGGCGTCCGGCGGTTCAGCGCCGGCGTCCGGCGGTTTCGCGACCGGCTTATGCGGGTCGGGTCGGGTTGACCCAAAATCGAGGCGGATCGGTTTCGGGTTTCAAAAATCGACACGTTTATAAAATCGGGTCGGGTTGACCCGAACCCGAATAAATCCGGGTCACTTACGGGTCAGGTCGGGTTCGACCCGTAACCCGAAATTGACAGGTCTAAGCATGAGTTAGCCTCTCAATAGCCTATTTCTAATTTAAATTATGATGTTTGTATGCAAAGTTATGGGATAAAATATAATTTTAATGAGTTTGATAAGATTTTCATAATGTGGGTTTTTGTAAGGTTATAGAATATCTCATTCATGTCATTTTAATTATAAAAAAATAAAAATTTTAATAGTTGGTTTTATCTATATAATTTTTGAGAATTTCATATTAAATATGTCATTTTTGGCATTAGCTACACCTCATTAATAGTCTTAAAATGACAATTTAAAGATTTTATATGAATTATTTTGGGATTTTTACATACATAACACTTAAAACATTTCAAAATACATACTTAACACTCAAAGTGTTATATTTACTAATATACCACTCAAATAACATTTCTATACTTTAAAATACCACTTCGTTAACGGAGAGTTAAAACCCTGCCCGAGGCGAGCATTGATTTCGTACTGTTCTTCATTTCGGGCGAGCAGCTTCTTCCCCCTTTTAGCCGTAGCGAGCTCCAACGATTTCGTTCGCGCTGTGCATTGTCAATCGCAACTAAAGCCGTCGCCTTCGCCATTGATTTCGTACTGTTCGATTACTTCGCAGGAGCTCGGCAAGGTATGCATCGTCTTCCCCGTCTAAAGCATTGTCCGAGATTTAGGGTTCTAGTTTTTTTTTTTAAATATATCTAGCTCGGCAAGGAATGTATTGTTTACCCTGCATCCTCTATTTCTCATCAGTTTTTTTTTTCCACAAGGTTCTCATTTCTCTGTTACGGCAAGGTTATGCATCGTCTTCATTTTCATTTTGTCAGATGAGCTTGTCTTCATTTTCATTTTTTTTGTATCATTTTCATTTTGTTTTGTTTGGCCGGATGAGCTTGGTGAGCATTGTTCTAGCTTTTTTTTTCATTGAAAATTAACAGTTGGGTGTGACCTGTTTGATTGAATGCCAAGGCATCAATTTTACTTATAATCTGGAATGCTTGATGTGTTTGGAAATTTAGAGAATGCCAAGGCAGCAAATTTAACTTATATGTTGTTTGATTGAATGCCAAGGCAACAAATTTAGAGAGAAATCTGAAATCTGAAATATTGTTTGATTGAATGTCAAGGCATCAAATTTAGAGTGAATGCCAAGGCAGCAAATTTAGAGAGAAATTTACTTATACGCTTGTATAGCTAATTAGCTGTCTTTCTCTCTCTCTCTTACAGGTTTAGCATTTTTATACAATGAGTTCAAGTTCTTCGGCAACACCAATTGGAAACCCGAATAATCAAGTATATTGTCATTGCAATTTGCAATGTACAATATATACATCATACAAATCGCGTAGTTGTGGAAGAAAATTCTACAGATGTTCCCGGAATAGATCAGAAGAAGATTGTAATTTTTTTCGATGGTGAGATGAACTCAATGAATCGCAGCATGATATGAATTATCGAAGAAGTTCAAATGTTGTCGAAACAAGCTTAACTCATGTTAAAGCTGAGCTTTTACAAATAAAAATCTTGTTGGTTGTACTGCTTATTTTAATGTTGATCATAGCAATAGGTGTGAATAAATGTAACTTCGAGTCAATTTAAGTTTGAATCAATGAATGTAACTTTTAGTTAATGTAATAGTTGACATATGTTCTATTTGAGTCTATGTAAATTTTATTAAGAGCAATATAAATATTTTGTCAATGGCTTTGTATCTTGGGATTCCTTGTATCTTTTATGAATAGCAAACAACCAAAAACAGGTTTCATGTAGAGCTAAACTACCAAAAAAGGGAACTGCTATGTAACGGCTTGTATAACCAAACTCAGACAAGCAAACCAAACTAAAGAACTGTTGTGCATCGTCTAAAGTAATCATTTTTGAAGTGTTGTGCATCGTATAAAGTATCTTTTATGAACTGTTGTGCATCGTCTAAAGTAAACCTAACTCAGATAAGCAATTCGGGCATAACAGCATTTCAGACAACTGTAAACATTAGATATACCCAGAAGAAATAACTAATGTGCATCGTATAAAAAAAGATAAAGAACTGCTGTGCATCGTCAATCCCGCAAGGAAATAATTGTATTTCTTCCAAAAAATATTTCAGACAACTGTAAACATTAGACGTACAAAATCACCATTTCAGATAACTGTAAAAAGCTGTACAAAATCACCATTTCAGTCCTATATTGTCTAAGCAATAGATGTACTAGGAAGCAGTTCATCCTATCTTAGCTGAGCATTAGATGTACTAGGCAGCAGTTCATCAGAACCAATCTCGTCACCTCCCACATTTAAAGGATTTTTACAAGTGCTTCTATGATGGCCCCATAAGTTACAACGACTACACTTATGACCAAGTTTTCTTTTATTTCCTATCTCTAAGAAATTCTTAATTCGCCTTTTCTTGGGTCTACCACGAGGTCGAAGTGAAGCCGGCGTAGTCACTAGCTCACCATCACTAATTGCAGCCCACTGTTCCTTTCCAGGTAGTGTTGTGATTGCACCATCATATGTCATTTTGTATCTAATCATAAGAAAATGGAAGTAAAGTAAGATAACTAGTTAATGAATGCATACTTTGAAGATAACGAAGGAAAGTAGCATACCTATATATGTAGTAGTGATCATCAACATACGTATGCCATAAGGTATGTTGTATCGTTCCAATGAATGCATCACTGTGTATACATGGTAAACCACTTAATTGCCAGAATCCACAACTACAAACCTTCTTTTCTATGTCCACCTCGTGCCTTTCATGAAGTCCTTCAACTTCAGCTTTGCTTAAAGTAGATTGCTTCAATAAGTCCCTTCTCCATGTCAGAGATAAAAGCTAATTGATCAATTTCACAACCAAAACTTTCCGACAAGTTTCTTAAGAACCACTCCCAAGATTTCTTGGACTCTGATTCATCAACGGCAAATGCTATTGTGTAGAGACCATTATTGGCATCCAAGAAATTTGCGGATAGTAGTACACCAAGATATTTCGATTTGAGGTGGCACGTGTCAACCCCAATTAAATATCTACATCCAGTAATGAAACCATCAATGCATACTTTGAAGCTAACGAAGAATCGCAAGAATGCATTTGTTTTGCTGTCACACATATATGTAATGTGAGAGCCAGGATTCCTGTTGATTAACTCAGACCTCAGCATAGGCACCCACATATAGTTATCATCGACAGATCTAAACATAATATCTCTTGCCAACTCCCTTGAATGCCAAAGTTTCATATATGGCAAGGATAATCCATAACTTGTCTCCAAGTTATTGCTAATTTTCTTAGGGGTTAATTCAGGATTTTTCTTTACAATGTCTTTGATTTCATGAGCTACCCAAGTAGTAGTAGCTTGCTTGTTTCCGGCTCTATTAACCCCGGGACATAAATGAGATGTTTCTAATTTTCTAACTTTGAAGGAGTGCCCATCATGACACAATGATGCACGTACTCTCCAGGGACAACCTCTGTATGCGCAAGAAATAATTATTCTGGATTTGTCACTAGCCTTTATCCTGATTGCATAATTCTGTAAAATTGTGTTAGACCTAATTACTTGCTTGAAACTTTGGGAATCCTCGAACCGCGAACTAACAAATAGAGTATTTTCCTCATTACTTTGAGATATAAAGAACTCATCACACAAATCATTCACTACAATATCATTATTATCTCTGATCTCTGAGCTAAACTGATGCATTTTAGTGTGAATGTCATGTGATTGGGACATATCATCTTCGTTATATTTCATTGCAACTACCACCTCAATTTTATTCCTTTCATAAGAACTTTCAAGCATGTCAACTACATCTGAATCGCTTGAAATCAACAAGTAATTCTTCGGTGATGTTCCATTGACATGATAGTGTAAGTCGAATGGTTGACCCCTTAGCTAATGAAAAAGTGTTTCAACATGTTCTTTTAGCAACAACATAGTGATTTCATCTCTCCAAAACTTTAAACTTTTTTGGCTTCCACCCACATACTTCATTCGAGCCTGACCCTGCACCTCACTCCAATATCCACCGAATTTGAGAATAATGGAGCAAATATGACTTGAATCCATTTCTGTGAGTGCATATAATTAATAAGTTAGACAAAGTGAAAAATGTGAAACAAAATGAGTTAGCCAAACTAATCAAAATTTTCAGTTTCCTGTAAAAACTTCGGTTTTCTGTTCAAAATTTCAATTAAAAAATTTCAGTTTTTATTTTTCAGTTACCTGTAAAATTTCAATTAAAAAATTTAATTTAGCCAAACTAATCAAAAATTTCAGTTTCCTGTATAATTTCAGTTTCCTGGAACTAAAAAAATTTTAGTTTTCACTTTTCTGTAAAGAGATTAGCTCATGTGAGAGAATGTCCAATGCAAATTTTCGGTTTTCAGTTCCCTGGATTGGTTCCAGTTTCTGTGAACGACAGACCCGTTTCTTCTTTTTCTTACAGTAAATCTCATAAGAAGAAAAGATGGCTTGACGTCGGAACAGATACATTCGATCTCTAGTGAAGAATAGGCGACGGTCGGTCGTCGGAGAAGAAGCGACGGTCGATCGTCGGAACAGGTACCTTCTCTATCGAAGAATAGGCGAGGTCGGTCGTCGGAGAACAAGAAAAGGAGCGAGAAGAAGAAGGCTCGGGAACAGGAACGCGCGGGAATAGCTACGAACGGGATCGCCTCGGGCAGGGTTTTAACTCTCCGTTAATGGAGTGGTATTTTAAAGTATAGAAATGTTATTTCAGTGGTATATTAGTAAATATAACACTTTGAGTGTTAAATATGTATTTTGAAATGTTTTAAGTGATGTATATAAAAATCCCAATTATTTTTCTAATGTCAAATTTTTGTGTGTATGTAAGTCATACATGCATTAACCTCTTAAATGTCGTGCATGTAGAAACTTGCATGTTCATGTTCAGGTTATATGTGGTATATAAATGTTAAAAAGTTAATATATGCATGTTCATATCATGTCATGATAGAAGTTTTGATGTAGGAGATGTTAAAATGCAATACAAGTTCTGTTCTATGGGCCCAAAATTCTGTTATATATGCTTTGTTTCTATTTCAAGCCCCATCTACCTTGTGTAGGACTGTAGGTATGGGAGGTTCAAAGGAGTTATAAGTGAAAGTGAAGTTTTAAAAGAATAGGGCTATGTCTCTGTCAATTGTTGTGAGCAAGTAGGTTGATCTTGGGAGGCATAGGTAGAAATAAAATTATAACACTACAGGAAAACCCGTTATTACAGGCGGACTAAATCCGCCGGAATACATAGATAATCCGACGGAACCATAAGTTACCGGCGCACGTTTCGGCGGAAATGCATACGCCGGTTTTGGTCGCGTCGATAAATTTTTGCCGACGAATATAATGCGCCGTAAACCTTTACGGTGCACTTACCGACGCCTTACCGGCGTAAAACATCGGATTGGTGCCGACGACTCACAACCGATAAATTCCGGCGCCATATGTGTCGGTAATTTCTGTCGGATTGTCCTCCAGTAAGTACCGGCGGACAAAACGCCGCAAGGTCGTCGTAGACAACCCAAAGCTTTGTTTGCGGCGCAAAATAGGCGCCGGAACATGCTCCGGTAGTGGCCGACGGAAGGAAGACGTCGCTACGTCCGATACAATAAAGCATTGCAAGTCTCACCACCATCTTATAAAATTTCCCTTAATTAAGTTTGAGGGGGAATTTTCTATAACACAATAAGCCCGATGCATTCCTCCACTTCAACCATCCAACTTGATTTCTACTAATAATATCCCCATCTATTTCACCATCACTCTGAACAATAGATCAAAAATATCTAAAATGTGTACTCTTATTAATGATTTGATCACCAAAAGTTACAATTGCAAAGTCACAATTGCACTTCATATAATCCGTTTTAGATAATATCCACATCTATTTCACCATCATTTTGAACAATAGATTCGAGATATCTAAAACATATACTCTTTTTAATGACTTGATCGCTCAAAGTTGTAATCCCTCCACTATATCTATTAGTACTAAAATTACACTCCATATATTAAGTTTTAGATCTACTCAAATGGAAACCTTTAGACTCTAAGGTTGACTTCCATAGTTCAAGTTTTCCTTCAATTCCTTCTCTAGTTTTATCAACAAGAAGAATATCATCAACAAAAAGCATGCACCAAGGTACATCCTCTAGCAAATGTCTAGTGAGAACATCCATGACTAAAGCAAAAAGATATGGACTTAAGACTGATCCTTGATGTAACCCAACTGAAATAGGAAAAAATAACGAAACAAAATACCTTCCCAGTCGGCGAAGAGCGACCCTCGGCGGCGCGCGAGCAGGAAAGAGAGGAAAGGATTCTCGGCGAAATCCGGTGATCGTCGATGGCGAAGTCCGATGACCGTCGGCGACGTCAGTCCACAGCGAGCGACGGATGAAGACGGGTAAAACACGCGAGGTAAGAGAAGGGGAGGAAACAAATGAGCGGCCAGAGGGGGTCGGTGTCGAAAAATAGGGCTTTCACCGGCGGACTTTCCAGCGGCGTATCCGACGGCAACAAGATCTGTCGTAACATGCGACAGAAATATGTCGTTGAGTTTAAATAAGCCGGCGGAAAGTCCGTCGGTAATGTTCGCCGGTATTTTTCCGCCGCATAGTGCGACGGAATCGGTTCAGAGCTCGTTTTACCGACGCAATTGTCGACGAATGGGACGACGGAAGATTTCTGTCGTATTATGCGCCGGCAAATACGTCATAATTTTTCCGTCGCAAGATTCAGGAACATTCCGCCGTTACCTGCGCCGTTTGTACCGGCGCAAAAAATTCCGCCGGAAAATCCGACTGTAATCGCGTGTTTTCCCGTAGTGTAAAAAGATATCGCGATATATGCATATCATAAACTATATGTTTCATATTTTGTTAACTAAAAAGAGTTTAAGTACAAATAATATTTTGTTGATAAATTAACTCTAATGCTTCCGTGAAAATAAAAGTGATGATGTGTTAACAAGTACACTATGACAATCATATGAAAGTACACGTGAAAATAAATGTTTATATTTACAATATTTAAGTTCAATATTCTAAAAAGTTATTTTTAATACACATTAAAGTTTAAATCATACTAATGCTGTTCCTCAAAAAAGGTTGTTAGGGCCTTTTTTTATGGTTTTACTATTCCTAAATATTTTACTGCTAATTCTACTATTTTAATTTCTAAAAAGATTAATCCTACTTGTTGTAGTGACTTTAAACCTATTAGCAGTGTTCTAATTTCAACAAGCTTATCTCTAAAGTTTTGACTAATAGACCAGTTCATTTACTTAATTCTGAATATCATCTTTATCAATTAGATGAGTTTTGTTAAAGGTAGAAATATAGTTGATAATGTGGTTCTTGCTCAGGAGCTTCTCAATAAGATTAATAGAAACGTTCAAGGTCATAATTTGATTTTGAAATTGGACATTTCCAAGGCATATGACAACCTGAATTGATTTTTTTATTTAACATTTTGCATCTTTTTGGTTTCGATGTTAAAGTGGTCAATATTATCAAAAACATAATTGTTAATTGTTGGTTTTATATCATCATCAATAACAAGTCTCATGTTTTTTTTAAGGAGCTCAAGGTGTTAAATAAGGTGATCATCTTTCACATACTCTCTATATCATTGATGTCGGCTACCTTTCTAGGGGTTTGTCTCAATTTTTCGCCATTAACACTAAATTCTCTTCTACAAATTTAGGTGGCATTAATATTAGTCATCTCTATTTTGCCGATGATATTATTATTTTCCAAAACGGATCTTTAAAGGGTGTTAAGCATATTATAAAATTTATTTCTTATTTTGAAAAGGAAAGTGGAATGCAATTGAACAATAACAAATGCTCTTTTATTGGTAGCAAATGTATGTCCTTTATGCAATGTAACAATATTGTTAACTATACTAGGTTTTAGAAGCAAGTTTTGCCCTTTTACTATCTTGGTATTTTTTTACTTAAGGGCATAAACATTCTTTTCTATTTGATAAAACTTTTTCTTCTATTTCATCCAAAATTTATTGCTGGGAGTTTAAGTTGCTTTTTGTAGGGGCCAGACTCTTGCTTATCAAAAGCGTTCATTACTCTATGCCCATTTATTTACTTCAAACAATTAGTCCTACGATTAGTATTTGAAATAGATTAGAGAAAATTATTAACAAATTCTTTTGGTGATCCTGTGATACCTTCAAAAGGATTCATTGGTCTTCCTGGAATGCTTGTACGAGTCCTTTGTTAGAGGGTAGTCTTGGTTGTAAATCAATTCAACTTAATTAAATGTTTTTCTTTCAAACTTTGGTGGAAGTTTAGGAAGAATGATTCTTTGTGGGCCAATTACATGTAGGGTTGCAAATGAACCGAGCATTTGACGAGTTGCTCGTGGCTCGGCTCAATAAGAACTCATTCATGTTCGTTTAATAAGGTAAACAAATGAGCTTGAACACTCTTAATGAATACTCGATAGCTAAATGAACGAGCTTGAACAACATGTCGTTCAGTTCATTTATGTTCACGAATAATATCCTGTAAGCTCATGAACAAGCTTGCTTAGAAGCTCTATTAGAGCTCGACTAAGAAGCTCAAATATAGTTTTAAAAATAAATACTATTAAATCTACTAATTTAATAGTTTAATTTTACTTATTTAATATTGTTAACTCCCACCTCAATGCTTGCACAGAGAAAAAAAGTTTATTTTTTAAAATCCCCCTTGACCTGCCTATCTCTCTCCATGTTTGGCATTTTTTTCATTCTCTCGCCCGCCTATCTCTCTCCTAAATTCCTGTTGCCTCTATCCCCCTCTCTCTCCTTTGTGGCATCAACAAATTGAAAAAGGGTTTATTCTTACACTGCTTGGAGAAGAGTGATTTTGCTATCTAAAAACAAATACACGTGAAGGGCCATTGCTGAATAACATCCAGCTGGTGGGCGGGGCGAGTTTTTTTGGTCAGGACAGTCAACGAGCTTAAGTTCAAACAGCTGTTCATGAAGCTTGATGAGCTTCAAGCCGAGCTTGAGCTCTGTTTTGACAAACGAGCTTGAACTCGAACAGGCTAAAGCTCGGCTTGGCTCGGCTTGTTTGCAGCCTAATTACATTCATAAAATATATTTTAAGAATGTGCATCCTTCTCTTTCTTATGTTAAGCAAGGGCAATCTTAGGGGTGGAAAAGACTTTGTAATATTAAATGGGTTGCCGATCTCACTATTCAATTGGGAATTCATAATGGTTATTCTTGTTTTTGGCATGATGAGTGGTTAGGTATTGGGTCTTTTGACTCTTACTTCAACTTTCATTCTACCTCATTAAAAATTTATAACTTTATATATTGATGCTACGTAATTGGTCCACCAATAATCATCTTCTTGATGTTATTCCTTCTAACTTGATTAATATCTTTCATAATATTTCCATAATTACGGATAATAAAGATCCAATTTTGTTTAAGCTTTCTCATGATGGGGATTTTAGTATTAGTAAAGCGTGGCACTACTTCATAAACAAAAATTAGCCTATCTATATTTTTGTTCAAATTTGGAAGTCTACTATTCCTATGAATTTTTCTATGTTAGCTTGGAGAATTTTGAAAAGATTTATTCATGTTGATGTCATGCTTTAAAAAAAAGGTATTACTTTGGCCTATAGATGCCAATTTTGTTGTAGTCTTGAAACTATCAATCATATCTTTATTCATGGCCCGGTAGCCGCTAAGGTTTAGATTGCTATATAGGATGGTTTAAACATTTTCATTAATTTTCATGCTATCAATATCATGTCTTTTTTAAATGCCTTGTTTATGAATAATAATTTCTCTAAAAGGATGTTAGGTTATTCCTTTAACTATATTTTGGCTATTAGGGAAAGAAAGAAATAATACTAAACATTTGGGTATTATGATGTGCCACAAAATGATCCTTTTTTCTTTCACTTTTAGGATTCAACAGTTGTTTCTTTCTCGGGTGCTTTTACCTAAGTATTTTAAAAGAAATAGGGCATGGCTATCTTTTTTGACATTTGCATTGATAATTCTATTATTAATAACCCTCCTAAGTGCATTGTGTGGCAAAAACTTGAGATGGGGAGGTGAAGATTAATTAACATTCATCGATTCTATGATGCTTAAAGACCGATGCGGGTTTGGGGGTCTTATCACATACTCAAATGGGAATTTGATTTTGGGGTTTGTTGGTTTTCATTCGTCCAAAGATATTATTGCTGTGAATCTCTATGCTTAATTTCTATTCGGGGTTGGAGCAATGTTCTACCTTAATTCTTCATTCTATTTGCATTAAGGCTGATATGGATACTGTTATTAATATAATTCATCACAGTAAGGGGGTTAATATTCAGAAGTTTTATATTTTGCAAAACATTTTGGTTTTATTGCATAATGATGCGTTCCATTTTTATCTAAACAAAATCTTCATAATATTCCAAAACATACTATCACATCTTGATATAATTTCTTCCAAACTGAAAAATTCTTATCAGAATAAGCCACATATGAGATCGGGCCTGTGGCCTTACGGTTGATGGAAGATCTTCCTCCCGATCTCATCCAGGCTCGAATCCCCTAATATGCAAAAAAAAAAAAAAAAAAAAAAAAAAAAAAAAAAAAAAAAAAAAAAAAAAAGAGAGAAAGAATTAGCCACATATGAGCACGTAAGCATTTTACATTCCTTTTGTTCTTCACCTTTACCCTGCATGCATGCTCTCCCTAACCCTAAGAAAGCTCAGGCGGCCATGCCGGCAGAAGTACAGCAAAAGGGGACGTGCGGTAGCGAACTTTACCGGCATTGCTCCCCAAAGAGCCGACCGATTCGTGGCCATCAACAAGACAAAGCGAAAGGTCTTTCAATTTTTTTAGTTGATGAGATTGGATGTTAATAATACCAAAGGTGGCCTTCGATAAGGCTGTAAAGATCGAGGGGGACAGCTTGGCGTTTTTCCAAGGGAAACAAATATTAAATTAGGATGCCTTAAATCAGTTCTTTGATAGGAATTTATGAGCACATTAATTTTTTTCTAGAAGAAAAAGTTTTGTTTTGTTTTAAAGAAGGAGCCCTTTGGGCTAGCCTTTTGGGGCAACAATAGATTCATTTGAAGTTGCTGCATTATTAATTTTTTTGTTTAAACTCAAAGAGGGACCTACACGTTAATATAAAATAAACGGTTACAAGGTCCTTAATAGGAACCTTCAGCTCACTAATGCTCGCAAGAGCTTCAAAATAAAATGAAATAAAACCTCCGAGCCGATGATTCCTAAATCTAACAGTTGCTGCATTAATGTTAAGAAAGTTAATTGTAGAATTATCATGAATTTTTTTTTTATTTTGAAGAATAAAATGGCTGCAGGTATGATAGATTTTTTTCTTCTTCTTATTAAAATTGATCAAATACTAACTTTTTATAATTATTATTGTAACAGCCCAAACTTTTACCCATCAAGATGTTATTCATTTTGGTATATAATGCGGTTTCATGGTCTTGTCATGGTGATGAAACTTCGCAGGAGGTTATCCATTTTAGGAGTGCTGCTTGCTTAATTCTAGAGTTTCTAATGAAATTATAATCGTTACACCAAAAAGGCACATCAAAGTTTAGCTTTTATTTTTTTTTTTTGCTAAGTGGTTTCATATCTCTCCTGTAACTAAAATCTTCGTCAGTTTTCTTACCCCATAATCATCTACCATATATAAAGGAACACTTAGTTCCTATATACTAGCTGATCTATTTGTTCTGATACCATTAATAACAAACCAAACTCTCAATCATCAGATATTATTTACTTTGGCCTAATAGCCTTATGATTTTGCCCCCTCAGTGTAACTTTCAAGGAGGTCACCTATCTTATGAGCACTCCTATATGAGCAGACTTAATTTTAGAGTTTATAGTGAAATTCAAATCTTTGCATAAAAAAACGCCTCAATATTTAAGAATCAATCACACTCTAGCACATTGGGTTATAAAATGTAATTTCCAACTACAAAAAATGTTATACTGCGCTAAAAAAATTGTGGCCAAATATTACAATGACAATTGTTTGACTAGCAAAGCTATGAAAAAATCTAAAGTATTGGTGAATAGCAACATTGCATCACAGTTTTCGATAGAACATAAATAATCTATTGGTTTTTGTATTGAATTCATTTGAAAGTAAGTCGAAGATATTAGAGCCCATCTTGATAAAACTTTAATTAGAGCGTTCTAACTTTTTTTTTAGCTATTGTTTCATGACCCTATGGGTGGCTGTTGTGTCCAATTGCAGGGCTCTCCAATGGCTTGCCCAGCTTTTGCCAAGCTCTGATTCAGAGAAAATATGGAAGGTAGCAATGGCGAGGCTGTATCTAAAGTTTGCATGGATCAATTGTTGATAGGAAACTATGGCTAAAGTAAATCAAATGAGATTATTTATCAAATGTTACATTAGATCATACGATTAATTTCTATTATGATGCCTGAAAATATTATTATCTGACAATATAATTTGCTATAAACTAAATTTACTTAATATAAGTTAACCAGTGGAGAAAAAGAAAGAAAAAAAGCTAACATATGGCCTTCAAATCTCCATTCTGTTCAGAGGCAGTCTTCTTGTACACGCTGTATATATTTGTACACAATATGTGCAAATGTACATATACTCACTGTGTATATAGTTATACATAATGTGTGCACTCAATATGTATACAAAGTGTGTGTACACACATTTACACATACTGTGTACATTTGTACAGTGTATTTATAAGGGAGTTTGGACTTCGCTCTACTTCTGGACTTCACATATAATAATATCTCCTCCAGTAGTGCGATACTTTGGAGGTTGAAATCCATATAGGGAAGTTTTAATGCAGAGTGACATCATGGGAAAAACACAACTCATTATGGTTTGTAGGTTGGGAGTTTTAGCGACCAATCAAGAGATATTTGGTTTGAGTCTTGCGTATGTTATGTGTACGTGTTTACCTTAATTGGTCTAAATGTCCTCTATCCCATGACAATTATGTATATAACAAAAACATTAGTGGCAAAATCAAAATTTAAGCGAGATGAAATAAAATATCTTCTAAATAAAAAAAAATATAAATATGAATAATCCATATTAATAAAAAAAATAATCTAACTATAATGGTTAGACATATTTTAGGGGTGTCATTACTTGAACCGACCCAACCCGACCCGAGAGTCAATCCAAGTCAGGTTCGGGTTCAGAAATCCTAGGGGTGGCAATTTTTGACACGACCGGAACCCAACCCAAAAAAATCCGGGTTAGGGTCAACCCGGACCCAAAACAGGTCGGGTTCGGGTTCAACAAATCAACCCATTTTATAAACCGGGTCGGGTTCGGGTTGACCCAGCAACCCGAAATTGACACGAAAACTCGTATTTGACCCGAAAACCCGAGATTGACCTATTTTGACCCGATTTTGACTCGAAAATCGAAAGATTGACCCGATTTTGACTCTAAAATTGAAGATTGACCCAATTTTTGACCCGAAAATTAATACTTTTAAGTCAACTTCGGGTTATTCGTGTCAGGTCGGGTTGACATACCCGGACCCGAATCAGGTCGGGTTCGGGTCCAAAAACCTAACCCGTTTTTAAAAATGGGTCGGGTTCGGGTTGACCAGGATAGGGCCAGGTCAGTTCCGAGTTCGACCCGAATTGAGACCCCTAAGAAATCCGACCCGTTTATAGAATCGGGTCCAGTTGACCTAGAAACCCGAATCCGATTCCATTTCTTATATATATTTATGTATAATTCATAACTTGGCTATTATTATTAGAATTTTGTTAATGAGAATGTGTTACATATTAAGAGCATAGTAATATATTAAGCCCATTTCTTTTTACAGGTAGATATTATATATTTTTATTGTTTGTATGTAATATGTTAATATGTAATGCTAATTTGTAATTTGTTAATATGTAATATGTAATACGTAACAAAATACTACCTGTTATATATAACTTATAAGAATTCATCTATTACGTAATACATGGGCTTAATATGTTAAAAAGATATGAGCTTAAGAGCATATTAAAAAAACAAGCTGCAATACTACATACGTAATACAAGTAACAGGCTAATAACTATTTGTTAATATGTAATATGTAATTTGCAATTTGAAAATTATTGTTAGTATTTTGCCAATAATTTGTCATCTATGTTCATTTTTCGTAATTAAATTACTTAAAATCTTAAATAAATCTAAAATAAAAAATGGCAAAATTGAGAGCAAAATGAGTTTGTGGGTCATTTCGGGTTGATTTGAACCCGAATCAAGTCTAGTTCGGGTTTAGATTCCTGACTCCTTCCTATAGTCTGGTCAGGTTCGAATCGGGTCGGTTCAACTAAGAGCGGGTCAAATTAGGGTTGAATTTGAACCCAACCTGACATATTAAACTATTCTTAATCCTTTTTTAATTCATTAAAATATTTAACTATTAATTTTATCTCAAAATTCTGTAGAATATCTCTAAGTATATATTTTTTAGTGATCTCAAAAGAAAATCATGTTTTAGACATATTAAATACTGCTCAATACTTATTCGTTGTATTAAAATCAACAACTTTTGAATTTGATTTAAAACTAATAATAATATCCTTCGCAAAATATGTTATTAATGAATTTGCAAGAAATTAATATTTTCTCTAATTTTATAATCTAATAATTTATATTATTAAAAATAGATCTTCAGATATTGCAATCGAAATAGTCCGAGTTAAGACCAATTAAATCAATTGATCAACTAGAGGATATCCAACCTTGTTTCTCATCTTTACCAATATTCTAAATCAGTAATTAAGTTCTATGACATGTTCTTTAAATCCGTGCATTTTTGCAATTGTGTATTTAAAGTGTCTACAAAAATATAAATTTTATAGTTTTGTATTATTTTTAAAATATTATTTTATGATGAAAGCATGATCGGCCTCGACGAAAAAAAGCATTTATGTATAGAGTATGTATATCTCACTTTTATAAGATAACTTCATCATTCAAATTTGTCTGATGAATAGTGCATGGCTTTACTAGCAGATCAATTTAGTGAGTTGAGAATTTGTTAGTGAGAATGGAGAGTAGAGAGAATAAAGAGATTAGAAACGAAGAGATAGTAAATTGGTATAATCTCTACTATCTCAATAGAAAAAATATAAGTAGAAGTCAAGAGAAAGTCTCTCAACTGTACCCCACAACTCTATATTTATAAGATTTTAGGGGCTACATAAAAGACTATACAGAGAACAGTAAAAATGCATGCTATAAAGAACACATGTACAATGCTAGCGTTAATCTAGGACACGGTTCGCCTCATAATTGACTGAAGGAGGGTGGACTTAACAATTGGACGAGCTATATATCATTTGGAGAGCTTGAGACCGGCGAGTAGGTGTAGGGTGAGTTTTTGAGTAAGTCTTGAGAGAAGATAGATCTATAGCTAACCAATCATCTAGTCAGCATAGCGATTGTCGTAGGAAGCTCGAGGTTATCTTATCATGAAAAAATGAGTAGAGGTGTTGGTGGCGATGAAGAGTATATGGGTTGGAGCATAATAGTTGTGGCTAAGTGGTGTATAGGGTCTATGAGGTAGGATCTTTTTTGTAACTGAGTATGGTCAGCTCGGAAGTAATGGCTCTTGATTGTGTTGAGTGTCAATCTATGATGAAATTCTTAGTCGCCTGAGCTTCTTGGTGGAGGTGGGAGAGTAACGCCTGTTGTTCTCCTTAGGTGAGTAATGCCTATTGTTCTCCTTTGGCGAGTTTATCTACTATTCATGGGCGAGTCTTATAAGGAATATGCTATTGTGAGGGGGTGCCCTCATCGCGACCTGGTCGCTCTACTTGTAACAACACCTAATAAGGCAATCATGAGTGTACAATTTGGAACAAAGAATTTCATCATCATTTTTATAGAAAATGTTTGATTATTGATACTAAATACGTTGCATTTAGTATGTTTAGTGACTTTTTTGCAAACATCTTCACTTTTATAGAATTTAACAATTCTTTGACTTGATAAATTTTCTTCTTTAATTTCTTATAAAATAACATAAGTTGGATCATAAATGCTAATAATAACTGAGATTATACGCCAAATTATAAATATAATATGCAAAAGGCAATTATTGATAAATAAACTTAAGAAATTCACAATTTTTTTAACTTAATGCATTTCAATCTTCAACATGAATATTATAAAAAAAATCACCCTTCATAAATCCAATTTTAGCCACAAATCTTAATAAAATTTTCATTTGATCTTTTATTTATTCATTTCATACTGCTTCCTCGAAAGCAAAATATTTTACTTTATTAATTTTACTTATATAAATGTGTTTTGTTTCAGTGTTAGCCTTACTATTAATCTCTGTTTTGGAGCTGTGGGGGTGCTCTGACTTTTTTCCTAGGTTTTCTTTCTGTTGCTTATATGTTTATATTGTGGTGGACTTTAAAAGTGGGTCTTCTTGGTTGGTTTTGGGAGTTCTGTTTGTTTTAATTTTTTCTTGGTTTTTGTCTCTGATTTTTGGTGTGCTGCAGCTGCTTCTATTTCCTTGTTCTGATCAGGTTGTATTTAGGGGTATGTTGATCTACTTCCTCATTTTGTGGTTAGTTATATTAATTGGGCTCCTCCCACCTCCGCTGATGTGCTAGGATGGTCCAGGATATCCTTTTTGCTCCATTTCTTGTAGTGTTCTTTGTTTATGTTCCTTCTGGTTTCCTGTTTTTGCAGGTTCTTCTTTTTGTAGGGATCTTTTCACTCATGTCTATTCATTGGATCAGTTCTATATCTTGGAGATCTCTATCTTTTGGGTGATCGCCTCCAGGGGCAGATCCAGCTTCGTTTTTCAGGATGGGCAAAAAAATGTTTTTGGGTACGGGATGGGCAAAGATGATTAGGATTGATAAAATTAGGGTAAATTTTTTTTTTTTTTTGAGAGGGGGCAAAATACCCAAAATATCCAAAATATTCCAAAATATACCCTCTAAAATTAAAAAAAAAAAATTTTTTTGAGGGTAGGCATGTGCCCCTCCTCACTAGTATGGGGATCCGCCCTCGCCTCCCTTATTGAGTTTATTCTTTTGCAACCTGAGACAATTGATTCTAGAAATTTCTATTAATATTGGCGCGCATCTCCAAAAGGTTCACTTGATTAACATAATTCTCAAAACAATATTTGAATTAAATCTTTTTTAAAATTTAATTCAATAACATTCAAATTATAATTTTAACAAATTTATAGTCAAACTAAATATCTTAATGAGATCAACCTATCGATAACACAAGTGATATGATTTAACTCTAAATGACTTCAAATTAAGACTTAAAACATATTTAGATATATTTTTTTAATTTTAATTGAAGAATATAATGACCTCCAAATCTTACGTGCTTATAGTCAAATCAAGTAGCTTAATGAGAAGAATCTTACATCCTAAAATTATTCAATTTTAACATCATTATGACACTAAAATATTAATAAAACATATACGATCAAAAGGATCAATGTGGACCATTTGATGGGGGCATTTTTTATTATTATTAAATTTATCAAAAATGCCCGTCTCAAAAATGGCTATAAATAGGACCTCATTTTCTATGTGGGGGGGGGGGGGGGGGGGGGGGGGGACAAAAGGTAAGAGAGATAAAAAAATTCTATTATATTTTTCAACAATCACCATTAATTACTATTACAAGCAATTATTGCCACCATCATCAAACTTCCTTCATTCAACTATTGTAGCTTATTTACTAGCATCCAATTTTGTTATTGAACTTTCAACTATTTATTTGTGGACACGAGTTTTGTAAACCTTACAATAGAAATTAGACAATTATTCTCAATTTTGTATTCTCATCTTCTTTAATAGTGGATAGCAAATTCTTGTATCTATAATTGTATAGTGAATCATTACAACTGGACCAAACCTTATGATTTTTCTCAATTTGTGTGTGTGCGCGCGCACGCTTGCGTGCGCGCGCTAGATCTTTGTACAAGCTAATACATTATAATCTCTCTTAACCACCATAGATTTATTTAGTTTGTTACAGTTTGACATCATGTGTATGAAATATTTTCAATATACTTCAAATAGCTTTTCGATGGTTTGCAATCAATTCCTCAATTTAGACCATCACAATATCGATTATGAAGGACACCCAAGACTAACTTTAGAGGATTGTATACAAAGGATCAAAGATCTTTAAGTTAAAACCCTTTAGCTCATAAAAAAGGCTGGACAACAAATATTATCTAATTATAATTGAGCTCTCCCACCATAAAATTGTTGACAGTTTGTGATTGATTTAGTTAATACCACTCATACATTACCTCCTCATACTATAACTCCACCAGTCTCCTTAAATTCTCTATGACATGCCAATTTAAGCGGTCCTTCCTATGATGTTTGGCCATCCCTAATTATATCTTAATCATGGAAGACTTAAATTAACATCACCTTATTTACATCATTTGTGATGGTATAAGAGATGAGTTAATACACCTTGTTTAAGAGGAATTCTATTTGAGGGAATGGATCAAGCTTATCCCTCACAATAACTTTTAAGCTTTTTCACCTTTAATTAATATAATTTTCCAGCATCCTCTTCTAATAGGTTTTAAGTTACAAGCAATTGATTCATATGATGAAACTTCTAACCCTTAAAAGCATATTGACCACTATAAGATCGATCACCATTTACTTTTAGAAAGTGTCTAATGTTGTCTTTTGTTAGGGCTTTTTCGTATGTAACTCTTAAGTGCTAAGCTCAAACATCATTTTACTCTCTCATTGATAGAGTTATTCATAGTTTTTTTGGTCTAGCTTATTTTTTTAATAAATAATTATTCATCATCAAATAAACCGAGAATCATAATAACTCCTCCCACATTTTTGGAATTTGCTAAAATGAGGGCGAGACTCTTAAGAAAAACATTCAATCGAAGCAAGTCAATCGTAAGAGTAGATATGGAGTTCTTATGAGACGTATTTCTTGGAGGGCCTTTAAGTTGAATTTTTTTTTTTAATTTCTCATTAATGTGAGAGAAAGTCTATTATTATATTAATTTTATTCACTGAATAGAAGCACAAAAAATTACTTACAAGACTATCAATGTTCATCGAAAGTAATTTAAATAATTATCAAGTAAACATGAAAATTTATAATGTGAGTGATAATCTATTCTGAGGAGACCAAATGCACTTCATATGAAGAAGTGAATCCTATTTATAAGGCGGGGTATATAACTTATTCTATCTATGTGAAGGCATGTATCCTATACATATAAATAAGTGAAACTTATCTGTCTTGATTGAAGACCATAGTCAAATTTTATAATTATTTTTCATAATTTTATGTTAGTCAATCATAAAATTTGAAATATGAAATTCGGTCTCTACATATAATTAACTCATATTCTATGTTTTATCCATTCATAGTATATAATCTCAATAAAATCACTTTAAAAAGGGCTAAACTTTAAGATAGCCTATAGTAAATATTTAATTATTTATCAACAGAAAAGAATTGTTCAAAGCACCTCCAATATCCCATCAATTCTAAGTCCCTTAGTTCCATCTCAAGTAGGGGTGTCAAAATGAATATTCGGGTCGGGTTAATGTCCAAGTCAAAATTGACCCAAGTCCAATCAACTGACCCTAACACACTCGATTTATAAACGAGTCTGAAATTCAGACTTGAATCGGACTTGAATTGTGGACTTGATGTTGCGAGAGCGTGTGCGGCAAGCGGGAGAGCGATTTGCGCCTGTGCGACTATATTGAGGGGGAGGGTAGACTGGTGAGACAACATGTGAGCACATATTTGAATAGCTGAAAGGGCAAACGCGTGACGAGTGCTCGATGGGTGTGAGTCTGTGGGCCTTCGTGAGCAGGCAAGGGTGGTCTATGTGCGGGTGCGCAAGCACGACTAGGGCGAGTGGGTGATTGGGGCAAGTGCGCTATGCACGAGGCTACGAGCGAGGGCGGATAACTTGGGTGCATGCCGCGTGACTTGTGTGCGCGGTGCGAGAGCAGCGAGAGAGGGGATTAGGCACGAGTTAATTCGTGTTTATCGTTGGTTATCGGGTTGACCCGAATTCATATTTTTCGGGTCAGGATCGGATCAGATTTTCAATTCGAGCCATGACAACAAGTCCTTTGATCTCCTCCCCTCTTTCAAGCAACTTATCATCCCAACGGTCAAGCCATCCACATCGGCAGCTTTAAACATCATTCATCTGCTCGGTTGCACCGCAACTACCATTCATCACAATTTATGTCATTTACAACATGCCTATCTTTTCTCCAATTTCTAAGGAGAACAACACTGCACAATTTATAATTAAAAATAATGAAATAGATTTCAACTAGTCTTTGAAATATAGACTTCGTTCTGGAAGACATTTTTATTGTTTTTTCAAACAATTTTTCAATATAAAAACTTTTAATTCAAGAAAATTTTATAACTTAAAAGCCACTTTACAAAATAATATATGAGAAAATTGTCCAAATGAAACCTTAGATAAATTTTTATTTGACAAAAAATATATGCATGTGATATGCATTGCATGCTTATCTGTACAAAATCTTTATAATATTCCAAAACACAATAACTATCAGATCTTCATATAATTGCAAGCGGAAATATTCTTATCAGAATAATCCACTTATGAGAACGTAGCATTTTACATTCCTTTTATTCTTCTCCTTTACCTTGCATGCATGCTCACCCTCTGGAAGCTCAGGCCATGCCGAGAGAAGTGCAGCAAGAGAGGACGTACGGTATTGCTTCAAAATACGGAGGCAAAATGGTAGCTAATATAGCTTTGTCTCAGCCAACGAACTTTACAGGCGTTGCTTCCTAAAGAGTCGACCGATTGATAGTTGATACCCATCAGCAAGACGAGAGGCCTTACAAGACAAAGCGAATGGTCTTTTCAATTTTTTTAGTTGAAGAGATTGGATCGATATTAATAATATCAAAGGAGGCCATAGATCTGGCTGTAAAGTTAGAGGGGGACAGTTATGGCGATTTCCAAAGGTAAACAGTTGTTAAATAAGAATGTCTTAAAATCAGTTTTTGATTGGAAATTTTCAGCATTATTTTTGTTTTAGAGTAAAAAGTATTTGTTTTGTTAGAGAAAGAGCATTTTGTGAGAGCGGAAAATATAATCAGCAATTCAAATTAGGAAAGAAACGCGGGATGCAGCAGCGCTGGTGCGCGGGTGCGCATGTCACGACCCGACCCGACGGGGACGGATCCCGCCCGAGCCGGATCGCGGCGAGCAGCGCAGCTAAACTTGCTTATCCAGGATCTGGCTTTGGATTAGGTTACTGAACTGATCTTCCAAATTCTTAACTCAACAAACACACACAGAACAACAGAGCTACTAAAAACATCAAATGCAGCGGAACAAAACATCTATCTTTTCATTTCCTCAAAATAATCATCTACAGAACAGTGCATGGCTTTCAACAGAAAGAAAGACAGAACAGAAAAGCCATGACTGTACAAAAATCAAAAGTACAAAAGTACCTAATCGGATCAGACTCTGAAACTAATCCTGGACCTCCTTGCCCTTCCCAGAACCTGAAAACCACCAGAAAGCAAGGGTGAGCTCAACAGCTCAGCAAAGCAACAAACCACCAATCTAAATTCTCAGAAACCAAAACCAAATTCATCAGACAGAAGTCAGATCAGAAATCGAAACAGAATCGGAAATCAGAACTTATACGGACAGATATCAAATCAGAATTGGATTCGTACAGATCATATCGGAACAAATCAACAGAGTCAGAATCAGAAATCAGAAATTAGAATCGTACGGAGCATATCATATCAGAATTACAATTTCGTACAGAACAGAACAGATACAGAAAACAAAAACAGATACACATAGCTAAATGCCCTGACACTGACGGAATCTCTACGGATTCCGGCCCCTTATGCCTCCCTTCCCAGACACTGACTGAATCTCATAGGATCCAGGCCCCTTATGTCTCCCTTTGTGCTCACGGCACCAAAACAGATGTGCTTATAGCACCAGAACAGAATTCATCGGATCCGGAACGAAACAGATATCAAAATGTATATTGAGCTCATTTCAGAATTTCCCGTTTCACTAACTGAATCTCATAGGATTCAGGCCCCTTATAACTCCCTTTTTATAGCTTATTCACATAGCATTTCAATTCAGAAGAAATCCGGACATTTCAGAAATTACCCGAAAATCGGGCAGCACAACGGCAGTATACAGAATTTACACAAAAATTCCTGCAAAGAAAATTTACCGAATTCGTACAGAACATAGATAATCACATTCCAGAACATTTATTCTATGGCACAGAGAATTTACGATTTCACATAAAATTCCGGTCGACTAAAAACACAGTCGAATCAAAAACACCCGGACGAAAATCTTCAAAATATAGTCAAAACGTGCACACCCGGCACGGCAACGATATACAGAAACTTATGCGGTAAAAACTGAATCAATCAAAAGTTACGGACGAAAAACCGTAACGAAAACGAAATCCGGACAGAAAAATACCGCCAACCGCGACGGAACTGAAAATTGAGAAAGGTAGAATGTGCCTTACCTCGAGCACAGCAAAATCCTCAACAGTCACTTCGCTCGAAAACGGCTCCGCGTCTTCCCGAAATCAACTTTTCCAATTTTCTCTTTTTCTCTCTCCTCTGAGCTGAAATCAGATATTTTATAAAATTCTTTTCTCTCTCTTCAAATCGGCTGAAACCCTTAAGTAATACTCAGATCGGCCCGGCCGATCGTCCAGATCGTCCTGGACGATCAGACCAAATTCCCATCGTCCTGGGACGATTTTTCAGGACGATGTTTACTATTCATAGGCGATAAAAACCCCTACTCACTGACTTGTGCCATCCACTGATCGTCCCGGGACGATACCTCGATCGGCCTGGACGATCCCTACAGGAAAACACTTAGAGCAATTCTGGCAAAATCTGGAACTGAAAATACACTGATCGTCCCAGGACGATCCCAGATCGTCCTGGACGATACTGGAGCAGATTGAAATATTACAATCTTCCCAACTCAGAAAAATGTCGTCCTCGACATTATCCAATCCAAACGCAGTCAAAACAAGTACGGGTACGACCGTCTCATATCAGACTCCTTTTCCCAAGTTGCTTCCCGTGCAGTCCGGTGCTTCCACTGGACTTTAACCATCGGAATCTCTTTATTTCTTAACTTCCGGACGTCGTACGCTAAAATCAACTCTGGCTCTTCCTTGTACGCCAGATTCTCCTGAATCTCAACCTCCTCAGCTGATATCTTCTTCCCAGAGTCGGATACCCACTTCCTCAGAGTGGATACATGAAACACATTATGCACATCAGGCATAGAGTCAGAAAGTAATAACTTGTAAGCAGCTTTTCCAATTCTTTCCAAAATCTCAAATGGTCCAACATACCTTGGACTAAGCTTGCTTACCTGACCAAATCTGCTCACACCTTTCATCGGGCTGACTTTGACATACACAAAGTCACCAACCTGAAACTCAACAAATCTGTGCTTCTGATTGTAATACTTCTGCTGTCGATCTTGAGCGGCTTTCAATCTTTCTCTTATCAAATGAATCTTCTGAGCAGTTTCATCAGCAAAAGTGGCACCCAAAGCCTGTCTATCTCCGACCTCCGTCAGAGTCAAAGGAGTACGGCACTTCCTGCCATACAGAGCCTCGTACGGTGCCATACCGATACTGGACTGAAAACTGTTGTTATAGGCAAACTCAATCAGCGGAATATGATCTTCCCAGCTTCCGCTAAAGTCCAGAACACAAAGCCTCAACAGGTCTTCCAATACCTGAATAGTCCTCTCAGACTGTCCGTCGGTCTGAGGGTGAAAGGCTGTACTGAAATGCAATTTCGTACCCAAGCCTTGCTGAATGCCCTTCCAAAGTCTGGAAATAAAGCGTCCATCTCGATCAGATACAATCACGCGAGGCACACCGTGCAATCTGACTATCTCTTTCACATAAATCTGTGCCAAGCGTTCAACTGAATCCGTCTGTCTGATCGGAAGAAAATGGGCTGACTTCGTCAATCGATCTACAACTACCCAAATGGCATCATGTCCTTGTCGTGATCGAGGAAAACCCATCGCAAAATCCATCGTTACCTCCTCCCATTTCCACTCAGGGATAGGCAACGACTGCAACAGTCCACCTGGTTGCTGATGCTCTGCCTTCACCAACTGACAGGCTTCGCATCTCGACACAAACTCTGCTACATCCTTCTTCATCCCAGGCCACCAAAACAAAAGCTTCATATCAGCGTACATCTTACCACTGCCTGGATGAACAGTGTAGCCTGAATGATGAGATTCATACAGAATCTCCCGCCTCAAATCTCCAAACACAGGTACCCACAACCTGTTCTTACAGAAAATAACACCAGAATCAGAAATTCGAAGTTCAGGAGTCTTACCAGATCCAATCTGAGCTATCAACTTCGAATAATCAGAATCTGACTTCTGGGCTTCTTGAATCCGTGCTTCCAAAGAAGACTGAATACTCATCTGAGCCAACTCCAAATCACTGGAGGAAATCACCTCCAACTGCAATCGCTCCATGTCTCGAATCAGAAAGTCATCACAGGTAAGCTGAATACCTGAGAATCCAGAAGACTTCCTGCTCAAAGCATCTGCTACCACATTCGCCTTCCCAGGCTGATACTGAATAGTCAGGTCATAGTCCTTGATCAACTCGAGCCACCGCCTCTGTCTCAAATTCAAATCCTTCTGAGTAAAAATGTACTTCAGGCTCTTATGATCAGTAAACATCTCACATGTGACGCCATACAGGTAATGACGCCAAATCTTCAAAGCAAAAACAACTGCAGCTAACTCCAAATCATGCGTCGGGTAATTCTTCTCATGTGGTTTCAACTGTCTCGAAGCATAAGCAATTACCTGACCATGCTGCATCAGAACACATCCCAGTCCTTTCAGTGAAGCATCACTGAACACCTGAAAACCTTCCGTACCTGACGGAAGTGCCAACACTGGAGCTGAAGTCAAACAATCCTTCAATCTCTGAAAACTAGCTTCACACTCCGGTGTCCAAACAAAAGGAACTGACTTCTGAGTCAGTCTCGTCAGAGGAGTCGAAATCTGTGAAAATCCTTTCACAAATTTCCTGTAATACCCGGCCATGCCCAAGAAACTACGTACCTCAAATACCGTAGTCGGCCTTGGCCAATCAGCAACCGCCTGAATCTTCTGGGGATCTACAGAAATACCTTCTCCGCTAATCACATGCCCCAGAAAAGAAATGCTCTTCAGCCAGAATTCACATTTGGAGAACTTGGCATACAGCTGATGCCTCCTCAGAGTCTCCAACACAATCCTCAAATGTCTGGCAAGTTCATCCTCAGAAGCAGAATATACCAGAATATCGTCGATGAAGACGATCACAAACTGATCCAAGAACTCCCTGAATACTCGGTTCATCAGATCCATGAAAATAGCAGGCGCATTGGTTACCCCAAAAGGCATAACCAAAAACTCGTAGTGCCCGTACCGAGTACTGAAAGCAGTCTTCACCACATCAGATTCCTTCACCTTCACCTGATAATATCCGGATCTCAAATCAATCTTCGAAAACACCGAAGATCCGGAAAGCTGGTCAAACAAGTCGTCTATCCGAGGCAAAGGATACTTGTTCTTGATCGTGGCCTTGTTCAAATCTCTGTAATCAATACACATACGGAGTGTACCGTCCTTCTTCTTCACAAACAGAACAGGTGCTCCCCAAGGAGAAACACTAGGACGTACAAACCCTCTGTCCCAGACAGACTTACTGATCACTTCCTAAAGCTCTATTTCACAATTCAACCTGTTTCCAAAACCAGTGCTCTGATACCACAAAAGCTTGTCACGACCCGACCCGACGGGGACGGATCCCGCCCAAGCCGGATCGCGGCGAGCAGCGCAGCTAAACTTGCTTATCCAGGATCTGGCTTTGGATTAGGTTACTGAACTGATCTTCCAAATTCTTAACTCAACAAACACACACAGAACAACAGAGCTACTAAAAACATCAAATGCAGCGGAACAAAACATCTATCTTTTCATTTCCTCAAAATAATCATCTACAGAACAGTGCATGGCTTTCAACAGAAAGAAAGACAGAACAGAAAAGCCATGACTGTACAAAAATCAAAAGTACAAAAATACCTAATCGGATCAGACTCTGAAACTAATCCTGGACCTCCTTGCCCTTCCCAGAACCTGAAAACCACCAGAAAGCAAGGGTGAGCTCAACAGCTCAGCAAAGCAACAAACCACCAATCTAAATTCTCAGAAACCAAAACCAAATTCATCAGACAGAAGTCAGATCAGAAATCGAAACAGAATCGGAAATCAGAACTTATACGGACAGATATCAAATCAGAATCGGATTCATACAGATCATATCGGAACAAATCAACAGAGTCAGAATCAGAAATCAGAAATTAGAATCGTACGGAGCATATCATATCAGAATTACAATTTCGTACAGAACAGAACAGATACAGAAAACAAAAACAGATACACATAGCCAAATGCCCTGACACTGACGGAATCTCTACGGATTCCGGCCCCTTATGCCTCCCTTCCCAGACACTAACTGAATCTCATAGGATCCAGGCCCCTTATGTCTCCCTTTGTGCTCACGGCACCAAAACAGATGTGCTTATAGCACCAGAACAGAATTCATCGGATCCGGAACGAAACAGATATCAAAATGTATATTGAGCTCATTTCAGAATTTCCCGTTTCACTAACTGAATCTCATAGGATTCAGGCCCCTTATAACTCCCTTTTTATAGCTTATTCACATAGCATTTCAATTCAGAAGAAATCCGGACATTTCAGAAATTACCCGAAAATCGGGCAGCACAACGGCAGTATACAGAATTTACACAAAAATTCCTGCAAAGAAAATTTACCGAATTCGTACAGAACATAGATAATCACATTCCAGAACATTTATTCTACGGCACAGAGAATTTACGATTTCACAGAAAATTCCGGTCGACTAAAAACACAGTCGAATCAAAAACACCCGGACGAAAATCTTCAAAATATAGTCAAAACGTGCACACCCGGCACGGCAACGATATACAGAAACTTACGCGGTAAAAACTGAATCAATCAAAAGTTACGGACGAAAAACCGTAACGAAAACGAAATCCGGACAGAAAAATACCGCCAACCGCGACGGAACTGAAAATTGAGAAAGGTAGAATGTGCCTTACCTCGAGCACAGCAAAATCCTCAACAGTCACTTCGCTCGAAAACGGCTCCGCGTCTTCCCGAAATCAACTTTTCCAATTTTCTCTTTTTCTCTCTCCTCTGAGCTGAAATCAGATATTTTATAAAATTCTTTTCTCTCTCTTCAAATCGGCTGAAACCCTTAAGTAATACTCAGATCGGCCCGGCCGATCGTCCAGATCGTCCTGGACGATCAGACCAAATTCTCATCGTCCTGGGACGATTTTTCAGGACGATGTTTACTATTCATAGGCGATAAAAACCCCTACTCACTGACTTGTGCCATCCACTGATCGTCCCGGGACGATACCTCGATCGGCCTGGACGATCCCTACAGAAAAACACTTAGAGCAATTCTGGCAAAATCTGGAACTGAAAATACACTGATCGTCCCAGGACGATCCCAGATCGTCCTGGACGATACTGGAGCAGATTGAAATATTACAGCGCAGGTGCGTGGGCGGCGGGTATGAGGCTGGCCGGGTGCGCGAAATCGCGGGTAGTCATTTTAAACAGGTTTCCGGGTTGACCGGGCAACCCGTCGGGTCAACCTGAACGCGTCCTGTTTTTTCAAACTGGTCAAATCTGCGAACCTAAACCCGACCCGTTTTTCAAACGGGTTGAGTCCAACCCGGATTTTCTGGGTCGGATTTTCGTGTCGTGTCAAATATTAACAGCCTTACCAATGAGTATGATTCCTCATAAAATAATTAAATGATACAACTACGAACTAAAGCCATAGAAATCATGGATCACTCTAGTAGTTATTTTTAATTAATAAAGCATATATATAACCATACCAATTTCTCCTAAAGTAGTTCTCCTCAATGCTGAATTCTCAATACATGAAAGCAAGATCCCTAAAAGATTACAAGAGTATAAATTATAACCACAAGTGACTCACATGATAATTTTTTTTGGGATATTTAGGCCACTTAAGGAAGACTCACACACACATCACATACATAAGACTCGAAATCAATACCTCTTAATTGATAGCCTAAGTCCCAACCAACATATCAATGTGAGCTATTTATAACATGATGATTATAAAATCAACTATTCTTTCTTGGATGAAGATATTGTGTAGGTACATCTAGGAAAGCATAGGTTAAAAGTAGGGTGTCAATTTCGGGTCACGGATCGGGTTTGGGTCGAACTCGAAACTGACCCGGGTTCAAACGGGTCAGAAATTTGAACCCGGAGCCGACCCGGCGGGTTGCCAGGTGGACCCGACTCGACCCGCGCGACAGCTAGCACGGCACAGCGGCAGCGGGAGATGGCGCGGGCGCAGCAGCAGGCGACGACGCGGGCGCGCGGGGCACCGGGCAGCAGCGCGGGCCGCGGGACGCGTGGGGCACCGGGCAGCGCGGGCGGGGGCAGCGGGTAGCAGGTGAGAAATTCAAAATTTTTTAAAATAAACGGGTTTTCGGGTTGACCCGGCAACCCGCGCAGGTCAACACGAACCCGACCCGTTTTTTCAAATGGGTCAAATCTGCGAACCCGAACCTGACCAAATGGGTCGGGTCCAACCCGAATTTTTCGGGTCGGATTTTCGTGTTGTGTCAAATATTGACACCCCTATTTAAAAGGACAAGACAAGATGATGAAACCAACTTAATTCATTTTTAATAAGATACCTTAAAAGATACTTTATGAGATTGGAGGCAAATTTATAAATTTGATATTCTATTTTACATAAATATTTATTCTACAATAAATGCAAAAAATATTTTTTTGGGGCATTTATGTTAATTAAGACAAACTAGCACATGTATATACAAGACTTGAACCCAAAACCTCTTGATTGGTAGCGACCAAAATGAGCTACATACAAATGCTAAATGTCATAAGCATTTTAAATGTAAAGCGGAAATGACTTATTATTACTGCTTCATTTCTACACTACAAAAGAGGAGTCAATGTTCAAGAAGTTCAACTCACATAAGCTCTTACAAAATTATGAGGTGCCTATTATGCCCACTATTCTCAAAGGATAAAAATATGCTACAATTTAATGTTTATTTCATTTTTTATTTCATGAAAATAAATAAGATTTATTTTTTTTGTAAAAATCATGCATACATACTTAGGTAATCGCAAGAATGACTAATAAATTTTTCTTTTTATTTTTCATTAAAGTTGAATAAAAAATTATAAAGGAAGCTGCTCTTTATTTCACAAAACAGTTAACACGAATATGAAGTAAAATTTCTTTAAAATTTCCTCAATTCCTTCAAATCAAATAGTTGTTAAGGCTTCGTTTGGGACATTTTTTTAATGCTTCTTAAAACAGTTTTTTAGTATAAACATTTAAAATTTTACATTAAAAAGTTACTTTAAGAAGCACTAAAGGCTTCGTTTGGGATGACTTTTTTATTGCCAAACGAAACCTAAGTCCATGAGCGGATCGAGCTTCTTTTTTCAGGGTGGGCAAAAAAAATTTGTGGGGGATGGATAAAGATGCTTAGGATTGATAAAATTATGGCAAAAAATATTTTTGAGGGGGGCAAAATACCCAAAATACTCAAAGTATTCTAAAATATCTCCCTCTAAATATATAAAAAAAAAAATTGAGGGTGGGCGATCCGCCTAAGCCTAAGTCTAAGGTTTCTTTTATGATAGCTTTCTTGCTGCTTTAAAAAGTTATTGTAGACAATATAACTTTTTGAAGCTATTGTAGAAAGTAAATTTTTAGTACATTTTTTTTTAAATGGTGAAAAAACAGCGGCCAAGGCCAAATAGAAATTATGGATGCAATCTTAAAAGCAAAGCATTCAAACTAATCCAGAGAGAGAGAAATATAACAATGTTTCTCAAATTTTTGAGAAGGCTTCCCTTAATAAACTCTGCATCAAAAAGAAAAATCTATTAAAACAATAAAAAAAAATAAACAATAATTTTGCTTATATTATCCTATGTAAACTTACATTAAAATTTTGGATGACAATATTTTTTTTTTTTTTTTTTGAACATTTAAATCTATTAAGGCAATTCACACACACATCTTATATACAATACTGAAATTCAAGACTTTTTAGTTAATAGCCTAAGCTCCCAACTAACAAATAAAAATGAGCTGTGTTTTGCCTTTTCTCTCAAGCAGGCAAAATGGCAGTGTCAGACCTGTAAACCAAAAAGCACAAAAGTGTAAGCAGCTTGTCTCAAGGAATGAACTTTTAGGGCTGTTTCCTATAGACCGAACACCATCAACGTAGTCAAGGGAAGGTCTCAGAAAACTAAGCAAAGAGTTGACGAATTCTTTAGGTTGCTGTGTTGGTATTTATTAATTATCAGAGACGGCAACAGACAAGGCTAGGAGGAGGGCCCGTTTGACTGTTCTTGATGAAAAATAATAATAAAATTTGATAAGAATATGTTCACATTTTTTATCTTAGAAGTAAGAAACTTATGATGGAAGTCATAAAGTTTGAGTTTATTTTATGATATTTTTATAAAATAAAAGTTCATTGACTAATTTTAGATTTTGACTATTTTTTTTTTCTCTCGGACTTCATGTTGTTCTCGTTGTTACGACTAAAGATATCCCAAATTTATTAATAGAAGATGTTCCATAATGTTAATATATAATTGAAAGCGGTCAATGACTTGATCGATTTTATTTGTTCATGGAGGCAACTATGGCTTCGTTTTGGGCGACTTTCTTAATGTTTTCTAAAGCATTTTTCAGTATAAACATTTTTAGTTCCATAAAATTTTCTACTTGAAAATTGTTTTAGAAAACAGTAAAAAAGCTGTTCCTAACAAAGCCTATATTGTTATCATAATTTTTTTTTTTGATGTGATTTACTATATCTTAATTGCTAACATTTCTCATAAATTTTTTTCTCGAGTTCGATGAACATTGAAGGAATCATTCATATTGATTATCCTATACCTAAAAACAATGATTAATATGGGGATTATATGTTTTAGTATATAGTGAAAAATGCATCAAGAACTTAAAGAAATTTACTTGAACTCCTAAGCAACGAGTGTGACCACTCATTGCATCTAATAAAATTCAAACAATGATTCATTTACCCTATGTGATGTGAAAGAAAATTTGGTCTAAATAGCTCACTGTTGTCCTTAACTTCTCTCAAGCAATTTATAGCACCTCATTAGTGATCATTGTTTTCTTCTAATGCCATCATTTATGAACAAGAGTGTAGAGTGGGGTCCCATTCATCTCATTGATCTAGCAAAGCACTATGAGAGGGGAGCTAAGTGGGCATTAGCTCTTGGGTTTGGTAGGATATGAATGTTCATTGTACATTAACACAAGAAAAAAAAGAAAGAATTTTTAGCCCAAGTTAAATTGGTTTAAATTGATCTAGTTTAGTCCCAAACAGAGATGTAGTTGCCTACCCTATATATTATTGAGAGAAAAAGTTGAATAATTATAAAACTAAATATACAAGATATTTTTTTGTAATAATAAAAAAGAGTGTGAGATTGAAAGAGTGTATTAAGTGTGGTTGAAAAAAAGGGAGCCAATCAAAGTAAAGAAGATAATTTTGATTAGAGAGATCGGATATAGAGAGAGATTTGATATTAAGATAAGATGAATCTTAGCGAGAATTCTAGAGTAATTGTTTTCTTATCATTTTCCTTATCTTGATTAGTTTACTAAGGCAAGGTAAGATTCTAATTACATATCTTCTAAATTTATGTGTAAGGCGTGATGAGGTCATACTAACTAATATCTACATTTTTTATTTTCTTGGCTTAAGGTTTATAATAGATTGATTTAAGATTCATGATGCTTAACTTTAGATATTTATATTCATGATTTCTACATGTGTTGATACATAACAATAGTAGGTATGATAGTGATAAAATTAAACTATAATTAGGAAGAGATTTCAAAAGAATATGGGGTAATGCTTGTGAGAATAATCATGTACAATGCCAAAGCTCATATAAATGATGTATTGTAGTGTGTGACAAGTCAATGGAGATTTATTTCATTATAAATATCTAGTTGATAATATTATATATATGATAAATTATAAGACAAGCCATATTTATATTATAAGAAAAATGTATAATTTATGGTTGCATGTTTTGACATTATATAATTTGAAAAGTTGGGCCCTTCATATAGGTTTAGGTTAAATTTAATTCTAGCCCAAGTCTAATCAACACTTGTTTATTGAAAAGTTTTTAAGATTAGAAGAACATGTGGGTGAGTAATTGAGTGCAAATGACTAAGTAAGCCACTTTGCTAGTGAATTTGAAAACATGCATGTATGTCGTTGAATGCATGACCATGTAGATGTATGCATTATTAAGTGGGAGAATGCTTTAGTTGCATAGCTTAGTGTGTGGTTGACTTTGCTTATGACTTCACAACTTCACTAGAAAGTAAATAAATATGTGATAGACTAACTAAATGCATGGTAAATTAGTTGAATTCATTGGTAATTAAAGGATTATCATAAGTAACTAGGCAAATGCTTTAGTAACAAAATTCTCTGTCATGTAATTGATTTTTTTGTTAGTGGGTTGATAAGCATAATCGAGTAGGTTGGTGAAAATGGCTTAGTAGGGCACTTTACTAATGCGTGAGCCGATGATCATGCTCGAGCAAGTCAACTAGCATGGCGAGTTATAGATGACTTAATAAATTCATTAGTGCCTCAACAACTCCATTAGTGATTGAACTAGTGTCTGATACTTAGCAAGTGAATTAATGAAATTATGTGCATCTCAACAGGTGCAATGGTGACTTAACAATTGTATTCTCCATTATATGTTCATCCTAATGAATTCTTAGGGGTCTTAATGAGTGTTAGTTATTTAGATAAAGCTAAAGCATTTTTTTAACAAATGCAAGTGACTTAAAAAATGTTTGGATGGATTGATGAGTGGTTTAGTGATTGCACATATGAACATTTGAGTGTCCCAACGAATCAATAAAGGCTCACATGACTTGACAAGTGTCTTGCTGAGTTAATGAGTGATTTGTTTAAGTACACATAGTTGACTGATGTTTGATATGATAGATTATTAACCCTCTATGCTAAATCTTTAATGAATTAGTGCATATACATTTTTATAACTCCCTTTACTATCATATTTTTCAGGAGCATCAATGTAAACTCTGATCGCCTTCTTAGATGTTTAAATTGATAGGTAGGAACAAGTCGTAATAAGGGTAACCTCTCAAGAGTAGAACCCCTCAAAGTACTTTGCCCAAGACCAGAGAGGAACTCACACAAGGAGAATGATAAGCATCACTCACCCACAACTGCCAACGATTTTTCCCTATGCAGGCGACATAAAAGTTCCTCAATAAGCAAACATATCATTATTCATCTCAATCAGATCCTCCTCCTCCTTTGGGCTTGCCAGATTCATCTATAGTAATGCGCCTACGCCTACCTCAAAGACTCACTCCATTTGGCTACCACTACCAGGCTCAAGGACTGTTCATCCTTGTAAACACTATTGCTCTCCTTTCACGATAAAGTGACCTCAAGCTCCCTATTTCATTCATCAACCTTATCAGAAAACTAGCCAGCTATAGTCCATCTCCTCTCAAGTCTTGCCCATAGACTCGCCCTATGCTTACTTGCCCCTCCTAAGGTTATACAACTGTTGAGTTTGCCCTCATACAACCAGTCAGGTGGAAACACATGTCTTAGATTAGCATGTAGCATTATGTGAATATTCAGCATGGCATATATTTTTATTTTCTCTTTATAATCATTCTTGTACGTAGTTCTCAAAACCCCTTAAATAAAGGCAATGAAGAACAATTTGGAATTTTTCATCTATTGACTTTGGGCCTTTGACCATTTCTCTACATATTTTTTTTATTGAGATTGTGATTATGCCAGCTTACTCTACTTTTTCTACTCTCTTTATTCACTCTACTCCTCATTCTAATTAGTAAGTTCTAAGCTCATCAAACAAATATGTTAGCACAGATAGGTATGATCCACCTGAAAATTTTGGTTTTAACAGATCCCTTCAGATTAGCAACTTGAGTTAGAATCAATACTATCCAACAAGAGGATTCTAACCTATGTGAATTCATTTCAAGTCGCATATATATATATATATATATATATATATATATATATATATATATTATAGCTGTTTCTGCTATTTCATATGAAATAGCAATTACGATCATTTGTTTTAAAATGAATAATATTGAACAGTTAATTTACTGCATTTTAATTTAATATTTTGACCAATAGGGTTACGTCCTTAATTGATTTGGTTTATCGTTATCTTATATTGAACTGCTCATCGTTCATTTATTTTCATTTATTTCTGTTTATTTATTTTTCGTGTTTACTCATTCCTTAGATTATTTTATACTGTTTTAGTTGAATTTATCTTTTTTTTTTTAAATTAATTTCTCAAAAGAAAATTCTAATTTTTCATGCAAATAAGATGAACTTTTCTTTAATATTTTTTCTGCCACAAAAAGGGTAGAAAATGTATAAGAAAATAAATTTTAATATAATATGATTTTTTTTAAATATTCAATTCAAATGATAAAAAATTACATCATTTTTTTGTTAAAGTAAATAAGTAATTAATTCCTTTTCTTTTATAATCGATGATTATGTAAAATAATTTGATTGATTTTGTTTTTTTAATTATTTATGTAAGTTTATTATTGATATGTCACTAAAAAATTATTATGATCAGATGCGAATCTTGATGCAAATATGCATCGTAAATTTCAAAAATTAAAATTGGGACCATGTGAACTCTGATTTGAGTAAGCTTATAGCTAGTCAAATTGAACATCTGGAAAAGACGAACCCAATGACACCAAAATCGATGGGTCCAAATCGAGGGCTCGAAGCCTATTTGGAAGTTTTAGAATATTAATTGGGTGACAAAATGATATACAAATGTGACATGCTTATAGTCGAATCGAACGGCTTGACGAGAATAATCCAATGAGCCTAAGATCGTCAAATTCTAACATCATTACGATACTTAAATGCTTAATAAAATGATCCATAATCTTGGGAGCTAATAGCAATCGCCAATTGAAACACTCTTAATATTCTCTTGATATTCTCCCTATTTACAAATCATGCAACTCCAAAAAAATCATAAATAGACCCCTCATTTTTCACAAAAGGGGGAGGAGAAAGAGAATAAAAGTGAAGGTTCTCTCTTGCTTTCTTAATCATGCACCACAAGCTATTCTCTTATTGACCACTAACCGTTATAGGCCTTCAACCATTGACCATCATTGGAATTACAAGCATTCATTGGTTGTTGTTAGATCTTTTTCCAAGAACCCAATATTTTCAAACATCTGCCTAACGACTGAGTAGTACTGAATCTCCAACCATCGCCTGACATCAGTCCTTTTGACCACTGTCGCCCAATATAGTCCTTTCGACATCTATCGCCCGCTGACTATGGTCCCTCCAATCACCATAGCCCGACTATGATTTTTTTGACCTCCATTGCCCAACAACGATCCTTTTGACCACCAATGCCAATTACGATCTTTTTTATCATTGTTTCCCAACTATCATCCTTCCAACCATAGTCGCCCAATTATGGTGCTTTCGACCTTCATTGGCAGCCGACTCTAGTTTGTCCGACCACAATCACCCAACTATTGTCCTTTTGACCTCCATCGCTGACTACGTTCCTTTCAAGCTCCGTCTCTCAACTATGGTCATTCCAATCACCGACTCCGATTATAGTCATTTTGAACACCATTGTCCAATCGCAGTCCTTTCGAACACCGTCACCCAATTATGGTACTTCCACCTCCATCGCCTGCCAACTATGGTTCCTCAGACCACTATCGCCCGACAACAATCTTTCTGACCTTCGTTATCTGCTGACTACGGCCCCTCTGACCATAATCACCCGACTATGGTCTTTCCTACCACAGTCCTTCCAACTTCCATCGCCCGCCAACTACGGTCCCTTTAACAATTGCTGACTGTGATCTTTTTGACCACGTCACCTGACTACGGTAATTTCGATCTCAATCGCTTGACTACAATCCTTTGGACATTTATATCTAGACTATGTTCCTTCCAACCATAGACGCCAATTACTATCCTTCCAAGCACCATCACCCAACTATGGCTTGTCAAATACCTGTCACCCGTCGACTACGGTCCTTCCCACCACTACTGCCAGACTATGATCATTCTGACAACTATCCCATAACTATTTTCCTTCTGACCTCTATCATCCGCTGAATACTATCCCTTCGACAATCATTATCGACTATGGTCCTTTTGATCTCTAGCGTCTAACTACGATCCTTTCGACCTCCATCACCCGACCTTAGTTCTTTCAACCTCCATCACCAAACTAAGGTACTATCAACCTTCATTACATGACTATGGTTCTTTCGACCATCAACGTCGATTATGATCCGAATATTTCGTCCACCGTCATCCAACTATGATCCTTCCGACCTCCGTTGCTCTCAATCTATGATTCTTTCAACCTTTATCACATGACTACGGTCCTTTCTACCTCTGCCACCTGGCTATGATCCTTCCGATCATCGTCAGCCACTTAATACGGTCCTTTTGACCATCACCTTCCGACTGTGGTCTTTCCAATCACCATCACTCGTTGACTATGTTCCTTTTGACCATCGTCACCTTCCGATTACTGTCAAACCCCTTAAGTAAAAGAAAGCTAAACTCTTAAACTTTGAGGCGCCTTTTGGTGTAATGATTGGAATTTCATTAAGAAACTGTGCAATTAAGAGTGTCCATTCTATAACAGTTCTGGGATGGGTGACCTATTGGGAAGTTGCACCAACAGGAAAAAATGTAAGGCTCTAAGTCAAAGCATACAATATCTTGATAGATAAGTGTTTGTGTTGTTACAACTACAGTCTTTTCGACCATCGTCGCCCGCTGACTATGTTCCTACTGATAAAACAAAAAAATACCAACATTCTCTTAAGAAGTGCTTCCATGTTATGCATTCTATATAATATATATTTGCTACATTGAGTCAGCACCCTCCTCTGAGGAGGGGTTATTTGTAATCAACTATCAATATTGTGGATCCATTCAAATTGGGCCTAACCACATGATTTTTTTCTCTTTAAAGATTTTCCACATAAAAATCTGTCTCTTATGAACGTTGCACCCTACATTTTTATTTTTCTATGTGCTGGATTTTCTACAAAGCTAAGAAGCTAAATTTTATATCTCTCTACTGCCACAAATATTCCAGGACACAACAAGTATTCTTTTTTTTTTTGTTGATGTCAGGCGAGTTAATGTCGACGGCATGTATATGCCTTATTGGCCATGGCATACTTCGATGTTGTTAGCAAAGACCAATGACAAAATTGGTCGGCACCAGTGTTGTTGCCACGACGTTTGAGAAATCAACTGATGTTGTTGTTTGTATTATGGCATACATCGACTTTATAAGCTTTGAGAATGGTCGTTCCAAACAATGAATTTAGTGAGCATCGATGTTATTTTTGACGACAGGGCAAACCTTCTAGGTGAAAATAAATTATAAGATTCAACCACTTCCTATATGTCAATGTAATCCTCCTATTGAGGATGTAATCAAGTAAGATTTTTTCAATCATAATTTTAGTCTTTAATGTAGTTGGCCCAATACTTATAGAGAAAATTATTAATAGAAATTATTAGAAAACTCCTCAAACTTGTTCAAAATTGAATTTAGAGGCTCTACTTGCCTCTAAAGCATGAGAGATAAAAACTATCATCAATGCTTATAATCTATATGTTAGAATTTGGTCTTCTCAATGAGAAGTTTTTGATAGTCATAGATGGTATTGAAGTTGAGGTAACCATGGTGGAGCTCCAGTCTTCTCTTGAAAGAAGTTGAATATCTTTATTTGAATAGATTTGCTGTAAAGATAGATTGTCAATCCTTATGCTCGAGCTATGATTTCACTTGAAAAATAGGTTAACTATGTTTGTTTGGATAAATTGGATGCAAAGTGGGAGATTTTTTCATCCAATTGTTAGGCTTCAAATTTTTTTCCTGTATAGAGTTAACTGTCTTAACTGTCCTAAAAATTTTGTATGGCTCGTTCAAGAGATAATATTTAACGCAATAGTATATCTTTGAAAAATGTCTCCTAAAATTATCATAAAATTATTCGGTATGTTATTTTTTTTCTATTTTATAGCAATTTTATTAGTTATTTTTGCTCCTCTTATTAGAATGTCTAATATTTTTTTTTTTGTTGGAAGATCATGGGCATCTATATTTTTTTTTACAAAAACTATCATCTTAAAGTTCTGTCAAGTTATTTTTTTTTTTTGGAAGAATTTTAATTTTTGGGTATCTGAATGATGAAGGTTTCATTTAGGGGAACAATCGAGTCAAGCGAGATCGCAAATCGGTTCGGGCTCGACTCGTTAACAGGCTGGATGAGTCGAGCTTATTGAGCTCGCGAGTCGGGCTCGAACACACTTTCAAACTTGACGGCTCAACAAGCCTGGTTCGAACTCCCCGCTGCTTGACTCGCGAACTCGTCAAGCAGCTTGCGTAACTGCGGCAGAAAAAAAAAATAGTGGGTCTCATGTCAGCAGTAAAATGAAAACGAAGAAAGCGCGGGAGCCGCTCGGCGGAGAAATGAAAACGAAGCAGGCATTGACGCAGGTGTGTCAACGCAGGCGCTGACACAAGCACGGAGCTTGTTCAAATGCGGGGGTTGTGCCGGCGGCATGATTCGAGCGACACAGGCACTGATGCAAGTGGACGAAGCAAGCACTAATGCGGGCGGCAGGGCTTGTTAACATACTTGAACTGCGGATCAACAAGCTCATTTTTCTTTGTCGACTCGAGCTCGAGATCGACTCGAGTTTGACTTTTGAGCAAGACTTGAGTGCTACTCAAGTTTGAGCTCAAGCTTGAGCTTCTCGACTTGTTTGCACCCCTAATTTTATTTGAGATAATTTAATGTCACTATTTTTTCCCTGCTTTTAAGAAATATTTATATAGAAACCTACTTTAAAAAGCTGTAAAAAAATTATTCCAAATGAAAATGAAGTTACACATTTCTATCTTTGATGAATTTTTTGTGATTACACTTGATACGTCATCAAAAAATTATCTTGATCGGGCACGAATCTCGATGCAAAATCAAGTTGGAAACTTCTGAAATTAAAACTGGGACCATACAAATTCCGATTTCAATAAACTTACAGTCGAACTAAACGTCTCAAAAATACAAACCCAACGATTCCAAATTCGACTCAATCCGAGCCCAAATGAGTCCAAATCAAGGACCCAAAGCGCTACTGGAAGGTTCGAACCACAATTAGGGTTAACAAATGGTTTCCAAACATGACGTGCTTATAGTCAAATCGAGCGGCACGACGAGACGAATCCAACGAGCCTAAGATTGCCAAATTCCAACATCATTAAGACCTTCAAATGTCTGATGACAGTGCACGATCAAGGGATTCAATATCGGTCATCCTTCCGACCACTTCCTATTTACTCCTGATCTCTCACCTATTTACAAGCTATGCCACTCCAGAATATCTATAAATAGACCCCTCATTTCTCATGAGAGGGGATCCAAGAAAGAAGAGAAGATGAGGAAGAGAAGAAAGGAGCTCCTCCACGACCACTGTCGGAGTTTCGTCGGACCACCGCCGGACTTTCGCCGGGCTACTATCTGTCCACCGCCGGAGTTTCGACGGACCACCATCGGAGTTTCAACGGACCACCACCAGAGTTTCACCGGACCATCGTCCAAGCTTTGTCGGACCACCACCTGAAGTCCCTCACCTTCGCCTGACCTCCACCTGAGGCCCTATTATTCATCGGACCACCATTTAAGGGCCTGAGCTTCGCCGGACCACGGCCTAACGTCGTTGCTCTGCCGGACCACCACCTAACGTCGTTGCTCCGCCGAACCACCACTTGAGGCCCTCACCTCCACCGAACCACCGCCTGATGTTGTTGTTCCACCAAACCACCACTTGAGCCCTCACCTCCGCCTGACCACTGCCTGACATCGTTGCTCCGTCGGACCACAACTTTAGGCCCTGTGCTCCACCAGGACACCATTTGAGGCCCTCACCTTTGCCAAACCATCGCGTGATGTCGTTGATCCGCCGGACCACCACTTGAGGCCCTCACATCCGCCGGACCACCGCCTGACTTCGTTATTCTGCTAGACCACCACTTGAGGCCATGTGCTCCACCAGGCCATCACCTAAGGCCCAAAGTTCCGTCAGACCACCACCTGAGGCCCGAATTTCCGCCAGACCACCTCCTAAGGCCCGAACTTTTTCCAAACCATCACCTGAGGCCCAAACTTTTGCCGGACCACAACATGAGGCCTGAACTTCTATTAGGCCATCATCTGATACATAGAGTTCTACTAGAGTACCGCCCTACACAAAACGGTCTTTCTGACCCCGATCTCCTGCCAACTACGGTCCTTCTGACCTCTGTCACCTACTACGGTCATTCCGGCCTCCATCACCAGACAACGGTCTTTTCGACCTCTATCTTATCAACTATGGTCCTACTAACCAAACAAACATATCTATGTTGATTATTGTAACTCCCAACATGTAATGCGCTTTATATGATGTACATTTGTACCATCAAGCCAAGGAAGGGTCTCATTTGTAATCGACTGCAAATACTGGTAGATTTATTCAAAATGGACCAGGCCCTATGGTTTTCCCCCTTTTCAGGGGTTTCCACGTAAAAACACAAGTGTCTATTATGAATGCTACACCCTTTATCTAATCTGCTTGTATCTTGGATCTTCGTACAATGCTAAGACACTAAACTATATATTTCTCTACCACCGCGAATGCTCTAGGACGCAACAACACTTGTCATTAATTAATTATAATTTTTTTTATTCTTTATGTACCTCATGTATGTCTTTTTATATAAAAGTATTATTGTTTGATATGAAATAAAATACACAAACAGTAACTGAGTCAAATTTGTCATTTTGTTATTTGTTAACTTCAAAAATTAGCGAGACTTGTAATCTCATCAAAATTGGTTGAAGTTTTTTGTACATACTCCTAATTGATTTTCCTTTTTGTGTATGAAATTTAAATTTTTTTCTCTTAGTATAATTTTCTCAGAAAAATTGATAAGTGATTATTAGTGAGCAGTTTCAATACTGTGTTATCTCTATATAAAAAATTTATGAAACATCAAATGAATTAGAATCTTCCAATGTACTTACGTGTCATAGGGCCAGATCCAACCTCTCTTTTTGGAACTTTTATTTGGTCCGGTGACCAGACTTAGAGCTACGTTCGGCCGGCACTGAGATCGCGCCACGTCGCAAGCACAAAATCACGTATTTGTCAATTTTGCTCGGCAATAACGAGAAATACTATTATGTGAAGACAAATACCGAACAATACCGAGTAATACTGAGCAATACCGAGTAATACCGAGTTTTTCTACTCGGTATTGGTCTTCACAGAGCGGTATTTCTCATTATTGCAAAGCAATACCTAGTAATATCGAGCAAATATCGAGCAAATACTGAGTAACTCAATGGTGACCGACGTAGAGCTATGTCCGGTCACCGGACGTAATAATTGTTCTTCTTTTTGAGAGTGAATAAAATAGGATTGTGAAATGTATAATATAATATATGAAATAGAAAAGTAGTTGTTTTCTTAGAATTTGTACAACCGCATTTATTTAAGGTGAACAAAATAGTTAAAATTTCTACTTTGCTAAGGAAAAAAAAAGGATTTTACGATGGGCAATTGCCCACCCTGATGTCTTCTTGGTTCCACCCTTATTGATGTCCTTGAAATGAGTATTCATTGATTTTTATCTTTCCATAACTTTCTATAACTTTTTTATTCTTTTATTTGATATAAATGACTATATTTATTTTAGATAACATAGGGGTGTCAATTTTTTGTCACGGGTCGGGTTCGAGTTGAATCCAAAATTGATCCGACACTATTCGTGTCAAAACAAACCCGACCCATTTTTTCAAACGGTTTAGTTTTTTGGACCCCAACCTAACCCGTTTCAAGTCCGGGTCAACTTGACATGACCTGAATGACTCGGAACAGTGAAAAAATTACTTATTTTCAGGTCAAAAATAGGTCAAACTTTGCTTTTCAGGTCAAAAAAGGGTCGAAAATGGGTCAACCTCGTGTTTCTGGGTTAAAAATAAGTTTTTGGGTAAATATAGGTCACTTTCGGGTCAAAGGGTTATCCCGAACCCAACCCAATTTTTGAAACAGATCGAATTGTTGAACCCGAGCCCGACACATTTTGGATCGGGGTTGACCCTAACCCAGAATTTTCTGATCATATTCGAGTTGGGTTTTCAGGTCGTGTCAAATATTGACACCCGTACTATTACAGACGAGGCTTGATTCTTACGTGAATACTCATAATTTATAAAGATTGAGTAACTCATGAAGATAGTAAGCTTCCAAGTATCAAAAGGCTATAAAAGAGAGAGATTATCCTCCAAGGAGGTTTAGCCTAGAAAAATTTGATGCTTATAGAAGACTTCAAGAGATCCCTTTTATAAATGCTTGGTTGAAGGAGATTTTATTAATGTTTATAAAAAAAACATATTCTCCTTTCAATTATTCTACAATAATTCATAAAGCAAGTATGAAACATATAAAATAACTAAAATTAATAAAATATTTAAACATTCCCACAATAACATCATTTATAATTCATTATACAACGATCAAACAAGGTAATGTAAAAACACAAATCAATTATTCTACAATAAGCCAAAAGTTCTTAAATATTACAACCACAAATTAAAAAAAAAAAAATACAACAAAAAACATTCTACTTCGGGTCTACCTTCTTACTCTCCTCGTATGATGCAGGCTATTTATCATAGAACTGCTCCTTGATTCTATACAGCTCCTTTTGTATATGTCTTTACTGCATTTAATTGCATATGTGATTTTTGCACTTGCTCTAATTCTATTATCAAGGCAGCCACCTATTGGCTAACTAACCCCTCTTACTTGCTAGTTAAGAAGCTTGATGAACCAGAGGATTGTCCTTCGAATGCCTAGGCCTGCAAGTTTAGTTCATAAACTAAGTTATTTTTCATTCTGTCTACTGCCTATGACCATATGCTATAGTTAGAATAATTCATTGATACAGTAGAGGATCACTCACCAGCTGCAGCCTGACTCTCTCAAAGCCGTGCATACTCCTAAAAATATAAAATAAATATAAACATTACATATGTGTCACTTAAAATATTTTTATTAATATTCAAAACTTCGAAACTCACAAAGGCCCTCCTCCGTCACGGGTCCACCCATTATTAGTCCTCATGGTGCTGATGGGTGTAAGTGTGCAACTCAACAGTAGTGGATTTATTACCCAACCTATCTTTTTGCAATAAAGGGTGGAACCAGCCTTTCATTTTAGATGGGGCAAAATTTTTATATAAATAGACTAATATTTAAAATAATAATAATAAAGACATAATTCAAAGTAAAATCTTATATTTCATTTTGAAGCTTATCTTTATCATTTACTAATAGTAAATTGCACAATGTGCGAACAAAATAAAATCTAAAATAATTTTAATTAAGTGTTACACAACCAGTACAATGTTCATTTTTAGCCAAGCTTCACCCTTCAGTATCACAGCAGAGTAGCATATACATGGATAAACATAACCCAAATATATGAATATAAGTTATTTGAGGGTGGATCGATGGGTTTGCTCTTAGTGGAAATGCTGTCAAGCCATTTGTTGTCCAAATGCAAGCTTTGCAAGGCCGATTCGGCTTCCCAGGATGAGATAATCTCTAAGGATTTTCAGGGGAGGTATGGCTAAGCCTATCTCTTTGAAAAAGTGTGTTCTCTTCTCTATTTTATGATATTTTTCAAGTGCAACCTCAGATGCCGTTTATTCGCCTGATCAGGTCCCTTTCTCAGTTTCTAATCGGCTCTATTTATGGTGTTTATTTTAGTGGGCTTCTTAGGATGGCTTTTCTATGGTTATGTTGATAGAATTGAGCTGTTGAATGGTTCTAAGCGTTCAATTTTTTGCTTGAAGTTAGAAAACATGCTTTACAAAATGGTGAACTTTTTAAAAGGAGCAGGCGGATGAGGATGAGGATGAGGTACCTAAGCGAAGCAGTAGAAGAAAAACGGAGTCCTTGCCTCGTCCGAGTGAGCAAACGGAGATTCGAGCTGAGATAAATGACAAGCAGCGATTAACGAGTTCATGAGGGGTTTCAAGCTTCACTAGGGCATATTCGAGAAGAGAGGGGATATCCATGGGCGTCACATGCAGAGTCTTCAGTCCACAAAATTTTGAGCGGAAGCATGCGAAAAGACATGAAAAGGGGCAAATTTTAATGTTTGATGGGTAAATTACTAAATAGACCTATTTTTATCCCTCCCCCTACTATAATCTGGGCTAGCTCAGGTTCTAATCAAGTTAGCTCATACACTCTCACCAATCCAAAGCAGTCTCTCTCTTGACTTCCTAATATCTGTAAGCATGTCTTGCAGGCGAGTTGATCCGCTCTTCTAAGCTTTGTATTATGTTATGGTAACTAATAAAAATATCTATACATATCGACATTACAACATATAAAAATATGTATTAGTCTAATTAAAATTCATATATATATATATATATATATATATATATATATATAATATATATATATATATATATATATATATATATATATATATATTATTGTTACTGTTGATTACTAACCTCAAATTCCTAGAACCACACGTCTCGAATCTTCTGAAGTATTTTCTTCATTGATACATATGGAGCATCTAACTTATCCATATTATGTCAAGTATTTTATGTGTTGGCTACTTTGACGAATGAAAGTTGTATAAAACATAAATTTCAAAATTACTTCTAAAAATATTTGAATAAATAATAGCATGCATTACTTACGTGTCGCCCTCAGACTCTATGAGCAAGCAGCCATTATTGTTAGTGTTGTTATTGTCTTAGGTCACTACTCCAAAATATAGGCCTCCTAAATGGCTGGAGGGGTGTCAGGTAGTAGAACAACTGGTTGTATGGAAGGTATAATAGATTGATAGACTTGAGATGATTGTGTGGGATAGTAAGGGTAGAAAAGAGTATTGTGTGTGGGTTCTGATGAAGAAAATCAAGGATATGGGGAATGAAACTGAGGACTGTCTGCTCAATGTATAGACAAGGTCAAACTTAGCTGAGTCTAGGTGGCAGGCTGTGAAGAAGAGGCCCTCTTAGTTGCTCTGACCCTATTGTAAATACACAGATATATATATATATATATATATATATATATATATATATTGAACTTCTATGAGTAGAAATAATTTTCTACATAATTTTCGACTTGCACATTTATGTTTATACTTTTTTCTTACAAATACATATAGATGATATCATTATTATAGTACTTTCCATATGTTTTATGTTAGACATGTGATTGATGCCTTGAATGTAAACTCTATATGCACTATGATACGAAAGAATGGTTATGAAGTCTATAGGTGAGAAAATTTAAAAATATCCTATAAGAGGATCGATATATTTAAAGGATCAAAATCTCGAGGGGAAGTTATACGAAAGATATGACCTTGATTTTATAAGAATTAATTAATTAATTAATTTCATTTGTTGAGCTCTCAAAGTATTGTAGCCAATCATAATATGTAGGGTGATGATAATTAAGAAGCATAGGGCTAAGAAAATTATGAGATGATATAAAAACAAAGACATTTGAGCACTGAAAGTTAGGTAATCGCACAATCTTTGACCACCGAAAGCATCGGGCTATGACAATTGTTGATGGTGATCATGCGCATCAAATATCATGCATAGCTCCGAGTTTTTAAGATCTCCAAGATTTTTCTAATATTAAGTTCAAGTCTCTTTCAATGTGAAGAATGAGATTTTATTTATAGTTTTTAGGAGTGAAATTTTGACAAATTGAGTTAAAACTTCAAAGTACTCTCAATCAGACTATCTATGCTGATTTCTCTGATAATTGAAAGTTATTCAACTTGTAAGTACATCAATGACTTCAAAATTGTGCTATTTTGGGGTCTTTGCATTTCTATCTTCGAGCAATTGTTTGACTATAAGCATGCAAGTTTTGAAGATCATTTTATCCTCTAATTAATATTATATTGTCTAATTATTCTTTAAGTGCTTCCTTGCAGTGGCGGAGCCAGAAATTTTATTCAGGGGGGGCCTAAATTAAAATAATTTTGTTTGCGGTCTCATTATCTCCTTTTGGAGCCAAGAGAGGAACGAAAGATATTTAAATGAGTTTTACTCAATATTCTTTATATTTGTATTTCAGCTAATAGTTTCAATTTCAGCTAAAATTTATCCAAGATTCTGTAAAATAAAGTTTTAAATAAAAGTAGAAGATTTTCACTAAACTATATATATATATATATATATATATATATATATATATATATATATATATATATATATATATATATATATATATATATATATATATATATATATATATATATATATATATATATAATAATAATAATAAAATAAAATATAGGAAAAAAGGAAATGTAATGATTGCATAGCATAAATTTGAATAAAAATATAGCTTAATGATATCAGAAATCAACGATCTTTAGCTCGTTGTATTCGTCTCGTCCAGCCGTTCAATTCGACTATAAACAAATAAATTTTGGAAACTGTTTGATCATCCCAATTATGTTTTGAACATTCCAAATGTGCTTCAGATCCTTGATTTGGACTCATTTGGGCTCAGATTGAGTCGAATTTGGTGTTGTTGGGTTCGTGTTTTTGAGACGTTCAGTTCGACTATAAGTTTGCTGAAATTGGAGTTCAAATAGTCTCCGATTTAATTTTTGAAGCGTCTGACTGATTTTTTTCTCGAGATTCGTGCTCGATCGACATAATTTTTTGATAATATATCAATATCTTAGTCTTGATTAAGAAAAATAAATTAATCCAATTATTTCTTTCTCTTAAATCGAGTATGCATAGAAGAGAAAATAATCAATTTCTCACCTATAAAAATGTACAAGCTTTTTTTTTTTTTTTTGGGAAATAAAATGTGCAAACTTTGCTCTTCCTTGTTCTGCTTTAGGTGGTGATTGGCTGAAGTCACAATTGAATTTTTTTTTTTTAGGGGGGGGCACGTGCCCCCCTTGGCCCCCCTTCCCTCCGCCACTGCTTCCTTGGTCTGATTTTGAGGTTATTAATGTACTTTTGATGTCTTTGGGTTTATCTCATCAAAATATTCAGATCAACTATAATTTCCTTAAATTAAAGTTTGATTTATCCTAAATTTAATTTAAAAAGTTTTAAACTCAAAGATTGGCTGAATTTTCTCGTGACATCATATTTAAATATACTTTTATTGAATATACATATTAACTTTTTTATAATCAAGGTTTATATGTAAATTTTGATAATATACCCTAACAAATGATCATCATCGTCATAAATGAATTCCTTTGAATATAAACTATGTAATTTTTCTTTAAAGAACATATTATATGTGAAACCCCTTAAGTAAAAGAAAGCTAACATTTAAAAACCGAGGTGCCTTTTGATGTAATGATTGTAATTTTCGTAAGAAATTCCACAGTTAAGCATGCTTATCCCAGAGCAATTTTGGCATGGGTGATCTACTGGGAAGTTGCACCAACAGAACAAAACCGTGATGCTCTTAGGTCTAAGAAGATAATATCTCGTTAGTTAAGAGTTTGAGATGTTATAAATGGTATCAGAGCTATACACCAGCCTGAATATGGGAGCTAAATCCCATACATACAAAGTGTTACGCCATGGGAGCCACCTCTTAAATCCTGTATGAGACAAAGCATTACATGACTGGAGTCACCACTTGAATTTTTAGGGGCCACCTCTAGAGTCCTATTTGCCTGATGAATGATGCTGTGTTATAGATGTTGATGAGGATGTCATTTACATAAGTGGGGGAGATTGTGAAACCCCCTTAAGTAAAAAAAAAACTAACTCTTAAACATTGAGACACCTTTTGGTGTAATGATTGTAATTTCTGTAAGAAACTCCGCAGTTAAGCGTGCTCATCCCATAGCAATTTTGAGATGGGTGACCTGCTGAAAAGTTACACCAACATGACAAAACCGTGAGGCTCTTAGGCCAAAGCGGAGAATATCTCGATAGTTAAAAGGTTGGGCTATTACAATACTTTATTTTTTTTTCATTTTATTATATTTCTGGGTTCCTCTTTGATCATTTACTGATGAATTTGTCTATTATAAATTTGGACGATCAATCTTTCGAAATATATCCAAGTCATGATGACATTTTCTATATGAAAAAAAATCTAATGTTCAAAGAAAAAAAAAGAAAAAGTTGAAAATTTTCTCATATGTCGAACCTCAACATAATGTGACCATCCACTATATATAAATATTAAATGGAGTTAAAATATGACAAAACAATAATCATAATTATATAATAAAAATGAAGCATAATATATTATAGGTCATATAATAAGAAACTCTCCTTAGAATTTATCGAATGAATTAAAATATAATTACCATGCACTTCAAATTTTTAATGCCAAAAAATATAAAAAATTTAATGGTCAACATTTGCTAAGTTGAATAGAGAGATTATTGAATCATAAATACAAAATTAACACAGATGGAATGGATCAAATTTGGCTTAATTTTCATCTCTTTGCATTAAAATTTATAAAATTGCCATAAACCCTAAATCGCTGGACTTTACATTTGTATGGAAGTTAGCTCGCACCAACGAAGAATCTGGCAGTTTGCGTATTGCTACTTGAGAAGCCGAACATCTCCTTCCTTTTTTTCCTTTGTATATTTTTTAATTAAATTATCTGTATGAAATGACAAGCGGCAGAATCGGAAACACCGGCCGGCAAGTCTTCTTTTTGACTGTGCAGGTCAGCGGGAATCAACGAGCGCCCTACTCCGCCATAAATTCTTTCGAAGAATTCTGTCTCCTCTGCAGCTATTACCCTTCGAATCGGGGTGAAAGGATCTTGGAAAAGCAAATTCTGGCTTTGAATTTGAGGGAATCGATCCGTTTCTGTGTGGTTAGTGGTAGAATGTGATCGGGCTCAATCGAAGGGGTTGAAGGATCTGAACTTGTTTGTTTATCGGTGGTTTGTGATTAGATGGGTTGTTTCTCTTGCTTTGTTTCTGAGGAGGGCGGGGATTCCCATTTGCGCGGGGAGGAAGATGGAAGGAAAGAAGCGCGGACCATGGAAGCTCCTCGTATGAAGATGTTATCTTCTGGTATGTTTGTATCGTTGATCCTCTTCTGGGCTTTGTCGATAGGTAGATCTGGAATTTATTTTTCCCTTCTAGATAAGAATTTCAACTCCCCGACTCTGGTTTGGAGGTCAAGTGCAAAATTTTTAGGCCTTTTTTGGGGTAATAGATTGATTAATTAAGGCGATGCTTATTTTATTCCGTTGATTGCTGTTTTGATTTGTCTGAGTTATGTTGGTTCTAATCTGAAGAAGTAATCTAAGAATGTATAATTGAGGAGCACCAACGTGCCCTAGTACGATTTGGAATACCAATATATTCATCTTTTGTTTAGTTGGACAGACATGAAGGTTAAGTTCATCCCCTCGTTTATTTGCAGCATCGAGCAAAATTAGAAGCAGAAACAGTATGGGTTCTAGAAAGGGTTCATTGTCTCAGAAGGATGCGACTGGTGTAACTATATCAGCACAGACATTCACATTCAGGGAGCTTTCTGCTGCAACAAAGAATTTTAGACGAGACTGCTTCATTGGCGAAGGTGGTTTTGGCCGGGTTTATAAAGGTCGGTTGGAGAACAGTGGACAGGTAATATGATTTTCATGGATGCTAATCTTCTTCTTCAATCATTAATTATTCGTCTGAATAGTGAGGAACTTTTTTCTGTTTCAATCCTTTCCTGTCCTATCTTGTTTTCTTCGACAAAATTTCTTGATTCTGTATCTCTGAAATCGGATTGACGCTTTAGATTTGTGCTTTCTGTTCAGATTGTAGCTATAAAACGTCTTGACAAGGATGGGCTGCAGGGAAATAGAGAATTTCTGGTGGAGGTTCTCATGTTCAGTTTACTGCACCATCCAAACCTTGTTAATTTAATCGGCTATTGTGCTGATGGAGATCAACGGCTTCTTGTATATGAGTTCATGCCTCTGGGATCTCTAGAAGATCATTTGCATTGTAAGTTTATACTTGGTTGAATTACTTATTAAGGTTTTTTTCTATTGAAATCTTTTAATCATAGCATCATACTTGATTTTGCATGGAACTTGTTTTTCTTGTATTGCTCAGTTAAATATAGGATTAATTATTCTATGCGGATGCCGAACACCGTCCGGAGACCAATCAAAATACACCACGTCACCCCTCCGCTTGGTACTGCAACCCAATATTGTTGTACTGAGGCTTGGTACCGCTGGCGTGGCGCATTCTTGTTGGTCTCCGGATGACGTTCTGCATCTGATCTCTGCACAGAATAATATCTCTAAATATGGAGAGCAAAACATTGTATAAAATAGATCAACGGACAAAAATGTATAAAAAAATTATACAAATCCTATTGATATCTTTACAGATTTCATTATGGTTTGGGACAAATTTTTTACTGCTTTCTAAAGCAATTTTTTAGTACGAACATTTTTAGGACTAAAAATTTATGTACTAAAAAAATTGATTTGAAAAGCAGTAAGAAAGGCATCTCAAACAAAGCCTTAATCTATAGTTGTTATTTATTTGCATGAATAGCTAAAAAATATGTCCTCGTTTAATCATCTTTGACTGTCTGATAAATATTCTTCTCTTCATGGCAAAATGGTGGTATTCAAACTAACTGTATCATTCAATCTTTCCTTTGAGCGACAAGAGGAAAAAGGTCTAGGGTGCATATCTAATTGTAGGCAAGATTAGTGATGATTTTTTTTCAAGAACTTACAAGAGCATGCTCCTCTCATACAATGGAAGTTCATTGCCAAAAAACATAGAGAAAATTAAATCATACTAGATGGTTTTTTTTTTGGATTTGCTTACTTTTGTTTTTATTTTACAAGCATCTTAGTCCATCATGAATATTTGAAATATTTGAGATAAGATTGATAATGATGATGGTTGTGATGATGATATTTTATTTTATTTTATTTTTAATGGTTAATCTATCAATTATAAAAAACTGTTGAATTTAATTCTTCAAATAGTTTTATATTGTTTGTTGAGATCAACCATTGTTAAATCTTGGAGGAGTTCTTGAGCTTTCTTGTATGAGAGAGGGAGAGGGATAGGAAACAGAGGGAGAGAGAAACTGTAGGAATTCTTAAATTTTTTTTATTCCTTGGCCTTAATGGCTTATTAAAGGGGGCACTATTTGCAGCACCCTACACAACATTAGGAGAATAAAATGCACCCAAGAGTCAACATAATCTAAAATTGGACCAATCACAATAATCTCCACCTTGGTCCAAATTTATTAAAAAAAAAAAACAATTTCATCTTGCAAGAATCCTCCATTGCTTACTGGGACAGCCAAATGTCGGCAAATCGAACCCCGACGCTCTCCAAGAACAACCTAACTCCACGTCAAAGATCTAGACCGATATTTAGTCAAGAAAAAGGTTCTTGAATCTGCAGTGGTCTGTCTCACACACGGATACCCCTCCTCCTTGCAGCCTCTTGTGATTCAGCATGGACTCCCGTACTCCGTGCGGCCTCCACAAGTGCGAACGACGTGCATCCGCCTGCACCGTATGTCGCATGGCTTCCACCCATGCAAACCCCGCGCCCTGTGCGTATCATGACCCTCTGCGCTTCCCATGCACCTCACGTGTACTCACGCGCACCTCCATGCTCCTCGCACACCTTACGTGCACTCGTGTGCACCTAAGCGCGCTATGCTGCGATGCACCCCTATCGCTCCTTCGCGCGCTCCACTTGACAACCTGTTCCTTGCGCTCTCAAACCACACCCGACAAATGCTTCTTAGCAGCCCAGATCCGATACGAGATCCTGCCAACTCGTCACCTCCATCTACTAGCGCAAGGGATTGACCCGCACAACCTCCGACCTGCAACATCGTTAGCCCACCGCTTTTATCTTTCTTGAATAAGAACATTCCTCCACCTCGAGATTGCCTCCATTAGACTTTAATACCAATTATTAAATCTTGGAGGAGTTCTTGAGCTTTTTTGCATGGGAGAGAGAGGGACAGGGAGGAGAGGGAGAGTGAAACTGCAAGAAATCCTAAATTCCTTTATTCCTTGGCCTTAAAGGCTTATTACAGGGGCCACTGTTTACAACACCTTATACATCCTATTTATAACGATAGGAGGATAAAATGCACCTAAGAGCCAACATAATCTAAAATTAGACCAATCACAACAGCCATGATGATTTTTGCATGCTGAAATCATCTTGTTAGTAGCAATTACAAACAAAATTTTTACTCATCTTCAAATGCATATTTAGAGAGAGAATATGATCCATTTGGGTGAAAAGTAATATCATTCTCTTTCTATTGGATTTTAATTATGAGCCTCCCAAATCAAAATCAAGATCATTGGACAAAGGCTTAAAGAAAAATTCATTAAATTTACTATTATTGTAATGACGTATCAATCATCAAAACTCTACAAGTGATGCCACTATTGATTGTTTTTAAAGAACTTTTTGATGCATCCTAGCAAACAGCTGCATCTTTTTTCTTCCAATTGGACCTAAATGGTTAACCTTTTACTAAATTGGGCCATTTTGGGCTTGGAAACTGGCCCGTCGATAACAATATGTTCCTACCGAACAGCTGCATCTTCATTCTTCCAATTGGACCTAAATCCAAAGCCTTTTACTAAATTGGGCCATTTTGGGTGGAAACGGGCCCGTGGACCTAAATCCAAAGCCTTTCCTATTTATTTATATAATACATTATTTAATTAATTTTAAAATATACGCATAAAAAATATATTTTATTTTAGATGAATAATTAATATTACTATTAATTTTTGTGTTCTTTAGAAAGTAAAATGTTACATTAAAATTATAAAAGTTTAGATATTATATACACAAATATATAAGAATATTTTTAGGGAAATATCACATCTTTAAATTTTATCTATTTAATATTTAATATTTAAATTTTATATCTACTTTTATAATTATGTTTAATCACATTAAAAGACATTGTATGATAATTTTTATGTTACTTCAAGAAAATTAATCTTTTTGATAGCTTTCATATATATTTAACATTTAAATATTATAAATAATTATAAAATGTATAAATAATAAAATTTTAATTATTTTTATATAAAAGTTATAATTTTATTTATTTATATTATATATTTTATATTATACCCTAGGGTCTATCTTATGCACTGCAACAGGGCGACGCTCTTGTGCGCCATAACAATGGTTGCTCGTCGCAGCATCCGCCAGGTCACGGCACCGCTGTCCCTCCTGCTCGCCGGTGCTTCCAAAGTGCAAGTAGGCGCACCTCACCGCTCGCCGGTATTACGCTGCCACCAGGCCTTCCTCCTTCGCGCCTCTGCTCGCTACTCTCTCTCTCTCTCTATCTGCGTGCTGTCTTGCTTGATGCATGTGCGCGTTCATCCTTCCTCCGTATCTCTTGCCTTTTTTGTTTAGCTTATTTTTAAAACAGTGATATCACTTGCACTCTCGCCAACAAAATGATCTGCCGATTACAGAGTTTTATAACACATTGAGAAGAAAATATGTTTAATTTCGCTAAAACTGTTCCTTAACTATTTTTCCAGTTCTTTGAAAAAAAAATTTAATGAATTTCTGATTGCCAAAATATTTTTTGATCTTCGTCTCTCTTTTCGCAATGTAGAATGTCATTAATGGTGGATCACTGTTGCACTCAATCTCGTGTTTTTAATGTCACATAACTATTAAAAGTTCAACCTTTGACCAATAATCAGTCAACCCTTGTTAGTTCAAGGGGCAGTTTCGGGGTGGCAAACAATTGCTGTAAAAAGCATTAATCTTCATTTGCTTCACAGTCATTCAAATAATTTCAAAAGCATTTCTTTTACACTGTATTCCTTTAACAATATTCCTTTTTTAGCCGACCAAATAACCCCTTAATTCTTCAAAATGTTCAAATCACCTAATCAAAATGATCTAAGGGAGAAATCAATTGGTGTAATTATTGCATAAGAAAAACATTTGAAAAGAACAAATTGTGTGAAAGAGGATTTTGGATTATTTTGTTTCTTCAAAAAGAAGAAATTTTTGAAATGAGACCCAAGTTTTTTTTTTTTTTTTTTGAATCGTAGGCACCCATATTGCACTTCATTTGCTGTCTTACGAAGCATCGCACTGAATAAGCACTTTGACAAACTATCTAATACTTTAACAATAAATTTGACTTTAAATATATGAGTTGGAAGAGAAGTGGTTTCTTTGTTTGGGTGAGGACTATAAATAAAATATTACAGATCTATTTTGTAGAATGCAGCATAAGAATTAACTTGTCGTCCCTCTTCAAAACCTTTGAAATCAACCCTTGTACAGTCATTGTAAGTTACGTGACTGTTTATTTAAATTTTTTTGAACCTGGTAGTAAAAAGTGGTTGGTTGCTTCATGGAGTTAAATATGGTGTATTTTCTAGGATTATGGGAGCATAGTTTACTAGATAGTGTTGGATTGACTATTATGAGAAGAGAGTGAATGTGTTTATGACTTCCCCTGAAGGCTATGAGCGGTATAGTCCTACAATGGACAAATAGAAAATTTAGGTTTTTAGTTATATGCTTAGTATGAGATTTATGGTGGGCTCTCTTTATGATCTTCAAACTAAGTTTCATGTTTAGTTACTCTTTCTTTATTTTTATTGTTATTATTCTTTTCTTAGTACTTTATCAACATTCTCTGCATTTTGTGAATATCTTTATTATTTTCACATGAAAAATCTTTTTTTCATCTTCAACTTATATATGTTTTTATGAAGTCTGATTTTTCCTCGACATATACATTTCTTTGATCTTCAATCTTGAAGAAAAAGTATTCTATTCTTGAAGCTTTCTTCCTTTGATATTTTATTGATGGCTTAACAGACAGTAATGTAGCATATTTTGCTTCACTTCATGATTTCTTCACATCTATTCAATTTTTTAGCAATCATTGATTGTAAATCATCTTCTCGATCATGTGTCTTCCTTATTATTTTGCTGACAGAAGAAACATAATTACTTTCAAGGCTCTTATATCAAACTGAATCAGAACTATGATTTTTTTTTTTTATAAAACCCCACGGAAGAGGCCTATACGTTAATGAAGAGAAAAAAGAACAAGACCAGAATGACTCCAAAGCTCGCTAAAATACAACATATGAAAGATAAAAACCTAAGAGCCTCAAAATTCACCTAAAAATAAAAATCAAGACAATACAAAAAGAAGACCAGCCTAAGCACAAGCAAAACAAAAAAGGAGTCAAAGGAAAACACCAATTGCCTAGCAGTCAAATGTCTATAACCAAAGCTACAGTGCCATCTAAAGCCGTAGCCCAAAGATCCAAAAACTGGCATCACCAACAGCAACCTCACAACTCCAAAGCAGCAGTCAAACATCTACAATCAGAACTATGATAAGAAGATAATTTATGCTAGTTTAGGGTTGTTGATGCGGAATCATACAAAGGCTACATCAATCCTTGCATGCAAACTATACTATGTATCAAATTCCTGTAAGTAAATTAGTTAACATTTGAAAATGAAAAAAAAAAAAAAAGGCTCGACATACTACAAATTCACATTAGATCTGGTTATTTAGTACCATTGAAAATCATATGATGGGATATGCTCACGGTACATGCCCTCTTTCCATGAAATACTAGCACACATGTTCTAAGATTGCTCTTTTCTGAATCTTTATAACTAAGGGCGGCGAGATGAAGATCAAATTTGTCCCCACATTGACGCTTTTTTCTTAACAATAGGATCAAGGAAAACTAGTAGGCAAGAGGAAAATCCAGTTTCTAATGAAATTCAAGGCTTTATCAGGAGAGTTTATGTCTGACATCTAACTTTGCATAGAGTCGTCTTTTGATCATGGAAGCAAACATAAATTTTATACATTCATTAAATACTAGGATTGTAACCCTTGTAAACTTTGACCAAATATAAGTAAAATAAGTCCTAATACACCCTACAATGAAAGATAGATATCTTTCTGGAGTAGACTTGGACTTATTTATTGTTCAAACTTGATTAGACGCCAAAAAATAACTTAATAGCATGCAAAAAATACATGCAATAACAATTCACTATACAAAATAACTCGCATGAACTCTAATGGCGTTGAAACATAAGTAATATAATAGCCTTAACGGATAAATACTCTAAGTAGACAAAAGACACTAGAAATTCTGAAGTAGACAATTTCTGCATTTCAACAGTTTCTCCGGAAATCAATCCAAGATAGAATCGATCGATTTTCTTCCTATCAATATGATTCTTGGCATCTCAAAAAGAAAGATGAAAGATTCTGTAATTCATCCTTTTGTAAAGTGAATGTTACAAAACTAAACTTTTTTTCCCATCCATCTTCATAGTTGAAGAAATTTGAAGATTATTTTGGGCAAATATGAACTTTAGTTTATCTGCATCATTGATAAAATCTAATATAAACTTTATAAACAAAAAGAAATATATAAAATGAAATCTCAACTTGATCTAAATAGACTTGATCAAAACAAGGAATGTTATAGAATCAGTGGTGCGATAGTGTGAACAACATCCTAAAGAGTAATTTATGAGATATAAACCCCCTCAAACCAGAAAAAAAAACCATCATAATAGTTCTTTTGACATCAATATGTCTTTAAAGTTTTTAAAGGTATAATTATTAAATAATAGTTTATAGAGTATTATTCTTATGAACAAAAAAATGCCCAATTTGATAGTACATGGTTAAATTGCTTCATCCACACGTTTCAATTTTTCCAAGAACAATCATATATTGTTTGTTGCAAAGCTACGCCATTATGTTTTGTTGTTTTTAAGTTTAATTTTATTTTTTGTTTTTTTACGTTTCGCCTAATTTTCCATTTTAGCATATCAGTTTATACTTTTTATATCGGTAATATCATCAAGGTCGACGGTGGACATTTGAGAACATTAATTAAATAGTGTAACATTTATTGCAGATCTCCCACCAGATAAGGAGCCCTTGGATTGGAATACAAGGATGAGAATTGCAGCGGGTGCAGCCAGAGGGCTAGAGTACCTGCATGATAAAGCCAACCCTCCAGTCATCTATAGGGACTTCAAATCTTCCAACATTTTATTGGATGAGGGATTCCATTCAAAGCTCTCTGATTTTGGGCTTGCAAAGCTTGGTCCAGTTGGTGACCAGTCTCATGTTTCAACTAGAGTTATGGGGACATATGGATATTGTGCTCCGGAATATGCTATGACAGGGCAGTTGACAGTCAAATCTGATGTCTATAGCTTTGGAGTTGTCTTCCTGGAGCTAATTACTGGAAGAAAATCCATTGACAATTCCAAACCACATGGAGAGCAGAACCTTATTCGCTGGGTAAGTTTGCAAATCAAATTTTAAAATGATTGGAGATGAAAGTGCTTATGATGGTTGAGTACCTCAAGTTTCTATGCTTTGATTTAAAACTCTTTATTTGAGATGGTCCCAATCACCCGCCACGGCTTAGCTCAAGTGGGGGGAGCTCGGTTGGGCAAAATTCAGGTCCCGGGCTCGAATCCCTTGGGCAACCATGACAGCCTTGAGTGTTGGCTCGGGTAAATGGTGTGGGTTGCCTGCTAAGTCGACCGGGGTTTATTCCTCAAAACAGAGAGTTCCTCGTCACGAAAAAAAAAAAAGTCCCAATCAGATTTGACCATTTAAGTAGCATGAATGTAGAATATTAATGGTTACCATGTATTATGAGTTCATTCAAGTATTTCAATTACAAAATTTGATCACGATGATCAAGTCACTTATGATTGAGTTCAGTGTGATAGAAGTAAGAAAATAGATTGGTTCCTTGAAATTTCTAAGGATATAGAGAAAAAACTTTATATCACAATGGAATGGAAGTAGCAGTTTTTGATATAAATGCAAGTAGATTTTAATGGTTTGATCATACACAATAGAGAGAAAATGATGCAATTATTTTATAGATGGATCAAGGCTTTGTGATTAAAAAAGAGTTTTTAAAAGTTGAAACAAAAAAGCTTAAGCCACCTCAAACAATTTGGGCTATTTCATAATATATATAGTGTTATACAAAGACAACTATAATTTATATTCTTTTACATGGACCTATAAGGGTTTGCAGAGCTTTATCTCAACATTGAATATTACACAGACATTACAATAGAAGATAATCTTCTTTAACACTTTTATTTTAAAAGGTGGCAGAACTTCTTTCTATGAAATATCCTTTTCTTAAGTAACTAAATTTCCCTTCACCAATGTCAACACATTAAATGGCCCTTCAATTTAAAAGTTCCAGTCAAAACTCAATATTTTTTCTGAGGAAGACAAACATTGCTGTTCCTTCCAGTCTTAGAGAAAAATCTACTTGAGTTTGCCCCAGAGAAAGTTATGATTACAAAACTTCATTATGACAACTATTTTTTGCAAGCAATATATGTTTATTTACTAAAAATTCCTAAAGATTATGGCCTCGTTTAGGGGAAAATTATTAGGTGCTAAGTCCGGACGTATAGATACGTCCGGACATCCACTTAAAATGTAACACGTAGAGTGTGCTTTTGTTGCACATTTTTTGTGCGTTTTACCTATGTTTCAGTTGTATTTTAGTTGTGTTTTGACTATTCTTTTGTTGCGCTTGCGCTTTCATTGTGCTTTACATGCACTTTACTTGCGCTTTGGCTGCGCTTTTGATGTGCTTAACTTAAAGTTCCGCGGGCACATTAAATATATAAAGTAAAAAAATAAATCCAATTAAATATCCACGCGTCCACTCCACGTTTCAATATTTTATTGGAGTTCTGACATATCTCGACGTCCGGTGTCCGCACTTAATAATTTCTGCCGTTTGAAGCGGTTTTTTTATTGCTTCTTAAAGCAGCTTTTTAGTATAAAATTTTTCATTGGCATGCTTTTTATAGTGGAAACAAAATCAACTACAGTTTTGGTCCTTGTAAATCCTCAAGGATTTAGCTTATCCCTAAACATAATAAACTAACATGATGGAGACCCTTGCAGGCCCGACCAATGCTCAATGACCAAAGAAAGCTTTCCAAGCTAGCTGATCCTACGCTCCAAGGACGATACCCAATGCGCAGTCTCTACCAAGCTGTTGCCGTGGCCTCCATGTGCATCCAAGAAGAGGCAGCGGCGCGCCCACTCATTGCAGATGTTGTCACCGCACTGTCATATCTAGAATCGCAAACCTACGATCCCAAGGCGGTAGCCGCCTACAGCCACCGCCTCGAGCGGCGGAGCCGCGGGTCGAGGGAGGAGAATCCCGGCCGAGGGAATCAAGAGGATGGAAGCAAGTGGGATGTATATGGGATCGAGAGAGACGACACGCCGAAAGAGATTGCCGGCGTCATGAACAAGGATGTTGAAAGGGAGCGGGCGGTGGCCGAGGCAATGATGTGGGGAGCAAACTGGAGGGAGAAACAGCGAGCTTCCAGGCACGAGGCCTTGACACTTTGAAAGGAAAAAGCAGGAAAGGGAAGGAGGGCGGGGTACTGTGTATATTGTTAGGATTTAGGGAGGAGAGCAACCGCAATTCTTTGTGTTTGTAAAAGCGATAGGAAATTTTGTCGGAAGGAGGGAATCTGATGCTATCTATCTTTTCATTTGACCGTTGGGCTTTCTCGGCTATTACTTGTATGAGGATTATAGCAGAAGTGCTTCGACGAATGGCAAAAAAACCTAATAGGAAAAAAAAATTTGTTGCTTGTATCAATATTAAAGTTTCTTTATTTTAACTTGATGAAATTGGGTTTCATGAAGATGTAACTTTTATGATACATGTTTGGTTGATAGGAGATTTAGGTTTCATTTGAGACGAATTTCTTTATACTAGAAAGTTATTAGAAAGCAATAAGAAAGTCATCGCAAACGAAACCTTATTAAATGCATTAAAAATGTTGGTTCTTAGTTTTGTTGAAATAAATCTATTATTTTGATTTTGATGAATTTAAAAATTATTAGATTGGATTGATTTATAAATACTAATGCTCAAAGAGCTACAATCAAAAGAAAAAAAAAAAAAAAAACAAAGGAGCCAACGATCCCTACTAAGATACAAGATAAAATGAAAAAATAAAGGGAGGCAATGAGCCATCACCCAAAAAAAAAAAAATTCAAGTTTAAGCCAACTTTGAAGCCAATCAGGTACCAGCAACAATACCCGCAAAACCAAAAGATTTACAAGCATGCAAAAGACCATTCCCAAAGATATACGAGAAAATAAGCACCCTCCAAAGCTCAATTAGCACATACAACCATCCACCCCAAGGAACTGACATCCTTCATAGATCTGCAATAAAAATTCCTCACAAAAATTAGAATCAGATTGGATGATTAGAAAAAATAAACAATCTCATGCATTCCTTTTATACTCATATCTAAACAACTTCAAGTATTTCTTTTACACTGCATTCTTTTTCAGACAACCGAACAACCCCTAAACAAACTCTACAACCTAATTAAGCCTCATACATACTCACTCAAAATCACCCACATAATTGTTCACGCAAATCTAGCCATCCATGAGAAGTTCGCTAACAACTTCACATGAACCCATCTCATATTTAGAATGCACTAATCTTAATATTTACAGCTAGCATATCTTTTATTTTATAGAAATTCATTATTAGCATATATTCAATAATTAATTTTTTTAAATCCATGTAATTACCTTTAATATAAATTTTCTATATAGTATTGCCTCTCCTCACTCATAAATAGAGCGTCAAATGATAAATATAAAGGAGAAGAAAAGCATTAACTCACAGATCTTACTTTTAGGGAATAAGATGGTCTCTCTCTCTCTCTCTCTCTCTCTCTCTCTCTCTCTCTCTCTCTCTCTCTCTCTCTCTCTCTCTCTCTCTCTCTCTCTCTCTCTCTCTCTATCTCTATTGATAATTAGTCTTGCAATATATGAGCGAGAATTGATGGCATAGATTAGAAGTAAACTTTGCAAATACAAAACAATGAACAACTGCGAAGGAAAGAATTTTATAATTGGATGATCTTATAATTTATCTATTTTTCCAAGTTTCATATTAATCAGATTGTTCACATAATCAAATAAATATATTTTTAAATATCTATTGCCTATCTTTCTTTCTCACCATTCTATGTTTCTACCAAAAATCTATATGCAGGATTTTCTGAATTTTTTTTTAAAAACTATTTTCTTTGTAAATATATCTGTGATTCTAATTATACGTGCGGCCGATCCTTTCTTTATATATCTAAGTATAACAAATCTAATTAATTGGGTTTATAAAATTAAGACAAAACACCAAAAATAAAAGCAAAAGAGAAGAGATAAAATAAGAAAATTAAATAAAGTATAGAGATATACTGTAGAGAAAACAGATTTTGTATAAGTTGCTATAGAGATAAGCTTTTTAGTAAAAAGATTTTTTAAAAATAACAACAACAAGTCTTTATACTACTATGTTGGGTCGCCTACATGAATCATTTTTCTTCATTGTGTTGTGTTAAGAGTCAATTTCTCATCTAAATCCAATAAAAAAAAATAATTTCTAATATTTTCTAACCAATTTTTTTTAGGTATGTCTCTATCTTTCTTACATAAGTCAAATCTAATACATCTACTTTCCTAACGGGGTCATCGAAAAGCTACCATTTTATGTGATGAAACCATCTAGGGCAACTCTCACTAATCTTATCTTCCATTGGAGCTACTCCAACCTTTTCATATATATGCTCATTTCGTATTCTGTCTCTAAGAGTAAAGCCGCTCATCCACCTAAGCATCCTCATTTCTGCAACACCTAACTTAATATTATTCTTCTCTTTTAATGGCCAACATTTTGCACCATAAAGCATTGTAGGTCTCACTACCATCTTATAGAATTTTCTCTTAAATTTGAGAGGGACTTTTTTATCACATAACAAGTCTGATGCATTCCTCAACTTCAACCATCTAACTTGAATTCTACTAATAATATCACCATCTATTTCACCATCATTCTAAACAATAGACCCAAGATATCTAAAACGGGTACTCTTATTAATGACTTGATCGCCCAAAGTCACAATCCCCTCACTAGATGTATTATTACTAAAATTATACTATATATATTCATTTTTAGATCTACTCAAACAAAAGCCTTTAGACTTTAAGGTTGACCTCTATAATTCAAGTTTACCTTCAACTCCCTCTCTAGTCTTATCAACAAGAAAATTATCATCAACAAAAAGCATGCATCAGGGTACAATCTCTTGCAAATGTCTAGTGAGAACATACATGACTAAAGAAAAAAGATACGTGCTTAAGGGCGATCCTTGATGTAATCCAACTAAAATATGAATATATTTGTGGGCTCCAAAAATTCGCACCAAGACTTCCTCATCTCTTTGCTTTGCATTGTACTTTTGCTTGGGGGGAGTTTTAACGGATTAAGTCATAGAGTAAATTTTTAAAAGGAAAATTGTGTTTGAGATAAGACACTACCCAGAGATTTTTCCCTCATTTTGTGAGGACTTTATGATTTGACTTCTGGTTTCCTATAGGCGCAAGCCCCTATAGTTAATTACTCCTCTCACTCACGAGAGAGAACATTTGATTAAGTCTAGCTGATGAATGAATACGTTGTATCCATAGATACGTGATATCTGACATATTGTAGCAACATTGGTTGGTGTTTGAGGAGTTGATATTTAAAATTTAAATTTCACCATTTTGTACTTAAAGCAGATGGTGGGGGAGTGATGATGAACCCGATCAAGAACCCATGGTTATGTCATCCTAGGCCATTATAGTCTCTGATCTACTTAGTTAGAGGAGATAGTCAACCCAACTTGATAAAAGGATCCTTAATAGCAGCCATGGGTTGCGTCATCCAAGGGTACCTTGTAAACCTGGGATGGATGTTTGCCTAAGGGGATAAATTTGAGTTTATGTTAGCTAATAGAGAGCTTTGTGCTCTATCAACCATATATTATTGATTCATTTTTAAGGATTTAGTGTCATTAGGGAACATAAGGGCGCTGACTATGACCGTAATATAGTGGTGTCATTTTGCGGCGAACCACCTAGTTTAGAGGTTCCCGATCATAATTGTTTACTTGTGATGCAATTTAGAAGCAAAACCATAGGTGTGATGTCATTTGGTGGTAAAAACACTAGTTTGATGACACGTACTATTTTCTTACTAGAAAGATATAGATTGAGAATAAATCCTAGTGATATTCTCAACTAGACATTAGCTAATTATGAGCTGAAATAGTTTTTAAACTTATCTATCTCGATAAACTATTTTGGAGAATGGGTGAGCATTTTCTTTAAGTGTTTGATAATTTATTTTAATTTTAAATATTTAAGATTTTGGGATTCTTGAAATTTCAGATTTTATGGGCGTTTGGGGGCATTTAAAAATATATGACCACCTCTAGTTGTCATTTAAATTCAATATGACCATCATCAGGGAATTAATAGGTTATTACATTTTTATCTCATTGACTGAACCTTCTTGAATCTGTCTACTTACAGATAGAGGATCGAATTCAAATCTAAATTTATTCCTTAACTTATGCGGCATTCTTAGACATTATGTTTGTACCTATAACTCGCTCACTAGAGCCTATGTGGGTATATGCCATTAAATGCATTTCGAGTAATGCCTTCACATGTATATATATATAGTGCAATTTTGAAATGCAATTATAGTGTCAAATAACACACTGAAGTGAAACCCTTTGCTTAAAGTGAAATTATAGTGTCAAATGACATACTACAATGAAACCCTCTACTTATGCAAGAGGATGATTTTTTGAAGTGCAATTATAGTGTCAAATGACACACTAGAGTAAAACTCTTTACTTATGCATGAGGACAATTTTTGAAATACACTTATTATGTCAAATGACACACTTAAATGAAATCCTCTATATCCCACCAATGCATGCAAGAGGTCATTTTGAGATGCAATAGTAATGTTGAGGCATGTTATTATTGAGGTGACATGCTAGAATAAAATCCTCGGCATCCTAGGGTCTTTTAGAATTCAATAGCAAAGTTGAGGCAACATTCTAGAAGAAAATTCTCGACATCCTATAGATGCATGCAGAGAGGTTATCTTTGGAATGCAGTAATAATATCAAGTGACATGCCCATATAATACATTCTGCAAGTTATGATACATGCAAATGCAAATGCAATGTGCTTGTTATAAGTGGATACTTCTCGTGACAATGGATAACATATCTAAATGAATTTTCATGCATATATGAGGGGTATTTTAAGATATTTTTATGCAGTACAAAGAGTGTTTTGCATTTTTTAATGTAGCCGGCTACATAGGTGACGATTTTTAGGTGGTGTCTTATTGTGGGTTTTGTTGACGCCTTCTTTATGCTTGTACAAATACTATAAATCAGGTGGCACAACATCGTGCTTCAGTGGCCCATGGTCTTTACTACAGATTTCCTGCTTTTGTTTACATGTAAATAGTAGTATTGTCACCTGACGATCATGAGATTCCTCATTGCTCTGATGTGGACTCCATTTTCTCATTCTTTGGGAGGTTAGATCCATGAATCAATTGATCTGTATTTCAATTGGGTAAACACATCTAAATAATATGATGTCTTTTTATGATAGATGATATATCATAAAATGATGAGGCCAAAGGCTCGACTGATGTGTCATTATATTTCTTTATCTTTGACTTGTCATAGTGTAGGATGTTGAGTTGAGGGGCTTGACCTCCAGGTCGTCACTCAAACGATGTGGCCAATTTTTTGGAGCCTCGATATTTTTGAAGAGATGATAAAATATTTTCTCTCTTTTTTTTTTAACGTGCTCATTCTTTGATTATATAAATTCATTAATAAAATCATTCGTCTTCTTGAGGCTAATGTCGTAATTGGGGCCTTCCATTGATAGCAGATCAATGGGCTTCTTAATGCAATTTATTGATACTTACCATTATTGGAAGTCTTCAATATCTCTGTAGAGGTGATATAGTGAAACTTTTTTTTTCAAATGATCATTCTTTGATTCTACAAAATCATTCAATTATGTATGCTTCGCATCACAATGTTGTTGTTGGAGCCTTCTACTGGTGGTACATCCGCGGGTTTCTTATAGTCGCTTGCATATTACGTACGATTGCCTTTGGACCTGATATCCTAGCAGCATATCAATCATCACTACTTGTAGGTGTCTATAGGGAGGACTGTTGTACTCATTTGTCATTGGTTGTTAGTAGTTGATTGTAGGCAAGTTTGTATATTTATTTACATGATGACATCAATTATCAAAGGGTCAATACAATTATTTGGCTATTGGACGACTATTGAATGCAATAATGATCTAATATCTATTGCATATTGTTCATTTTTAACCATAGATGACCTATTATATACAACATATCTCATATAGTTGTTTATATGTGTTATATGTATTTGTGTCCACAAAGGATTCTTTGTACTCGTGATATACCCACTATTATTATCCATAAATTACTTATTATGCTTACCTTCCATGACTTTAACTGCATGAAGGGCATGTTCACATTCATTACATGTTGTCCCTTGCAATTTCTTGTGAATTGATGATCACGTGCTCTTTGCAATCAATCAACACTAGTCTCATGTATTTGTGTTTGTATCATATCCACCCTCATCATTCACAGGTGGCATTTATGTATTTATTGGTAGTGGAAAGTTTTAAGCAAACAGTTGGCGTTGAATACATGATATTATTATATTTAGTGTCTGTCGCCTTAATATAAGTTGTATTCATGGCAGGTCTTCTACTATTTCTTGTAAGCGCCATTATTTCAATATACATGCTGATTATTAACTGTGTAACATGCTCTTTATTATTCCACATGGGTGGTGTTAAAGCATCTTGCAATTGACTGATTTTCCTTACAAATTAAAAGTTTCTCCTTTAGTTTTCAATATTGTATATATTTGTATTGACTGTTGATTATTCACTTGCAATTTTGCAAGTTTAATGAGTTTCATCATTCCTTGTTTACTTGCATTGAGGATATTGTTCATCACTAGCCCCCTGCTTGTTGATTTGTATTTATTTGAGTGACTTGAATTACATTTTAGAATTTGTATTTTCAAGTTAATTATGCAGTTTAATATTTAGAGTCCAGTTCCCTATAATTCAGTTCAAGTTTGGTCCCCTGATCGTTCACACAAGTTCCCTATATATTTATTCAAGTTCAGTGCATTTATATTCAGGTACAAGTCCTATGTGTTGTTGCTTAAGTAAGGTCTTCTTGTTATTCAAGTTTACACATTTCAGTCTAAATTTTGGCAGCATCTCAGTAAATTCCCCATTTAAAGAAAATGTGGGGAATTGGGTCTTCCCACCACACTAAAAAAAAGTGTATATGATTGGTGTCCATAGACACCGTAGCCGTGGTCTTCAATCTCACAATGCCAAGAAAAGAGTGAATGGTCTTCATGGTACCTACTTATTCAGTTTGGTTTGATTAATTCTTGTTTAGTTATATGCATTTAGTTCTAAATTTTGGCAGCATCTCGACATATCTGACATTTAGGAGAAATGTGGGGAATTGAGCTTTTCCACCAAGCTAAGGAAAACATGTATGAATGATGTTCGTAGACACCACAACAATAGTATTCAATTTCACCATACCAAGAAAGACATGTATGGGACTTTGAGATACCTATATGTTCAATTTTAGTTTGATTCCCAGCACTTCATTTAGATTCTATGCATTGGTATTTAAATAAAAGTCTTATGTTGCTGATGTTTTATACATTTAAATCTAAATTTTGGTAGCATCCTAGCATATCTCCCATTTTGGGGAAGTTTGGAGAAGTGGGCCTTCCCCCCATGCTAAGAAAACCGTATATGGTAGGGTATCCATAGGCAACATGATCGTAGTTTTACATCCCATCATGACAAGAAAGGTGTACATGAATCTTCAAAGGTACCTCTTTTAAAAAGCATAGTGATTTTCCTACCACCATTTAGGCGCATATGTGTACTTAAATTTTTTCCCCGCCATGCTAAAAAATGTACGCACGAGGATTACCTACCTTGTTGCGAGTACCACATCGAGTTTCCTCCATCATACTAAAAAAGTGCACATGGGTGATAGCTCACCACGCTGTAACTGCTAAGGATAGGGTTTACACCTTTATACCTGCATAGGAGTCATTAGCAACTTCGTCCACTGTGTCTGGGAGGAAGACAACTGTGTCGACGGTGTCAAATTCTGAGTCAAGGTTGGTGTTAATGATACATGAGGCTTGAGGCACATCGATACAGGCAGAGCAAGCATTTCCTACTTTCCTTTTTTTTCCTGAGATATAATCTTCCTGATATGTGGTTTAAATCCCATATCCAACTTTTCGATCTACCTCATTCAGCACAAGGTATTTCACCCTCCATGTATGATGTGATTCTAACATATCAATCAACTGATCAAGTGTGGAAATAAAAATTTTAACACCTTTTTAAGGATCTCAAACCCAAGGTTCCTTGGGAACACCACCATATATGCCAGTATTTTTAACCCCTCATGATGCTCTAAATTTAATTGCCTCTTGTTGTATCTAAACAGCAAGTTCACAAGTGGGAGCCAAGACCATGACAACTGGACCATCACCAAGTGCCAAAATTAGTTGAGCATTCACATGAATAATGACATGCAATAAATAAGCCAATGTCTTTCTCGATCCTATTTCAACAATACCAATAATGTCACGACCCTTCATGGCCATTGGACATCCTTGTGCTTGAATGGGTGTAGGTTCAATAAATCCAGCTTTAATAACTTCATGCAAAACTATAATTTGCAAGAAAACTTTGTGATGTTATTCCCTCAGGATTCATCATCCAAACTACAAACTAAAATGACTGAACTGAAAAAGCTAAATAGAAAGGCATCTGCATCAAAAGGAAAAGTACATCTTCCTTTACAACTCAAAGCAATTGATGTTGAGAGTAGTGTGTGGGCATGACTTGTTGGATTGCCTTACAAGTTGGTACTTTATTCATCTGATCTATCTGGAGTCATGTCATTGCATCAATTGAAATAGAAAATATTGGAAATGTTTATTGGAGAGTGCCTGAGGAGATTTGTAATCTGATGCAAGTAAGTATCCATGTGGTCATAAACCAGATAAATATCCCTGAATGTCTTATGAGGTGGCATCAGTATATCCTTCAAAGCAATGACATTCTCATGATGAAGGTGATGGAAGCGTTTCACTTTCCTCAATGTTTGAAGCGCATCGACACGATTTTTAAATACATTAATAATTTTCTTGGTTGAAACCTTCTCATTTGTCTTCTTGTTCACAGAGGAACAAACAATCCCATATGCTCCCCTACCAATTTGATTGATCGAAACAATCGATTCATACTTTGTGTCGATCTCAAAGAGGATTTGCAACATTACATAGTAATACTTTCTAGGATTCTTAGTCCCATTTGATGGATGAACTGCTCTAGCCATTCCCTTTGACAGAAGTAGAAGAGATTCTTGAAATGAAGCCTTTCTCTAGTGAATCAACAATCAAGATGAATTGCCGCTAAAAGTTGAGCAAAATGTATTCCCAATTGAATAACTTGAATAAGAATCTTTTGTTCTATTTGAAGATCAAGCCTTCATGCAACCATCATAACTCTAAACTTCTCGGAAAAATCATAGTAAGATTCCTTCTCCTCACGATTTCCTAAACCCTTAATAAGAGATATATTAATTAAATCACTAAACTTAAAAGTATTGATTCATCTCTCAAAGAAACCTTTATATTTTTTCAGATGCAGTACCTCATATAATCTGCTTTTTGATTAGTGAAAAAATTCTAAAACACTCAATAGAAAATGATTGGGCCAAGTGATTGCTCAAAGTTGGGGAGAAAAATAGACCGAACCACTTTAATGTTGAGGCCAAAGATGAAGATTATGGCATCGTCCTGCGAAGAGGACGACGGGAAGTAGCGTGAGGCTCGTCGTCAATGTGTCAAGCTCCCCATCGAACTTTTGATCTACAATGTAAGGTAATGGTCGGTCTGATTTTTTTAATTTTATTTTTGATAATAATAATAATAATTAGTATTATTAAGATAATAAAATTAAAAAAAACACAATTTCACATTAATTTTCATGCCAATTTCTCAAAATTCTTACATTTTATCTCGAAAACCGCATTAATTTATGTGCTTGACTTTTGTTGGATGATCAAAATTACAACACATTTTGAGTATTTTCGATGATCTAAATGCAACAGTGAAGTCCATTACCCTCTAAAAATTTTGTATTCAATATACCATGTAATGGTTAAATTGCTATATACATATTTATCAATGTATGTACACTTTTCCTTGAAATTTTTTGCCAAATCAGATCCAATGTTTGAGCTCTGCACCTTCCAATCCAGCTCCCTCAACACCTACACCTTTAACTTTGACCCACCACTTGGCCTGATCAAATTCTTTTGAGTGTATCAGAATTATTTCATTGTTTGAAAAGTTGGATGCAATAAGGCACTGCATCTGAAGAAAATATAAGGGTCATTTTAGATGATGAATCTGTACTTTTGAGTTCGTTGATTGAACTAATATAATCATTAAGGGTTTAGAAAATTAGGAGGGGAAGGAATCCTACTATAATTTATTCGTGCAATTTGGAGTTTCAATGGTTGCATGAAGGCTTGATCTTGAAATAGAAGAAAAGTTTCTTATTCAAGTTATTCAATTGGGAATACGTATTGCTCAACTTTTGGTGACAATTCATCTCGGTTACTGATTCACTAGAGAAAGGCTTCACTTTCAGAACTTCCTCTTCTGCTTTTGTCAAAGTAAATGGCTAGAGCAGTTGATCAATTAAATGACACTGTTAATCCTGGAAAGCATTACTATGTGATGTTGCAAAGCCTCTTTGAGGTTGACATAAAGTATGTGCCGAACAAGCTAATTGCTAGGGGAGCTTATGAGATTGTTTGTTCCTCTATGAATAAGGAGACAAATGAGAAGTTTGCAACTACGAAAATTAGTAATGTATTTGAAAATCATGTTGGTGTGCTTTATACATTGAGAGGAGTGAAACTTCTCCGTCACCTTCATCATGAGAATGTCATTGCTTTGAAGGATATAAATGATGCTGCCTCATTAGACATTTATGGATGTTTATCAGGTCTATGAACTCATGGATACTGACTTGCATCAGATTATTAAATATCCTCAAGCACTCTCCGATGAACATTTCCAATATTTTCTCTTTTAGTTTGTGTAATGACTTGATTTCATAGAGAGCAAACAAAAAAAAGGACCTACTTACAAGGCAATCCAACAAGCCATGAGAGTAAAGTGTGGGCATGGCCTGCTGGATCTCCATGAGAGTAATTTCATATTCTTAATCATTTGAAGATAGTTTGAACTCAAACCTAGGGAGTTTATCACTTGCATTAAAGTGAAGTTTAATATCAAAGTTTCGTACTTGAAAGCGAGGGAAGCAAGATAAAATAATGTTAAAGTTGTGTTTGGTAGTTGGGAGGATAATTGTCTCACAATAAATTTATTTTTGGAGGCAATTGTCTTAGCCATGCTTGGCACTGTAAACATGCTACATTGTTCCAAAAGGCGTATTTGAGAGAATATTTTAGGCTTTTGGTCCAATTATAATGGGATGGAGCTTCTTTCAGCTAATCATAAACTTGGATGATACCTTCACACTTGGAAAGTACCATGGGGCAATGCTAATTTCAGTTGGTATAGATCCAAACAATAGTATTTTCCTTCTCATACTTGATGTTATAGAGTTAGATTGCAATACATCATTGTATTGATTTCTTCAATGCTTACATGCTATGTTGTCATTCCCCTTATAAATAACTAGTGTTTGATCACAGATAGATTCATACATGGTTGCATAGGAATTTTTTCTAAAGCCATGCATTATGTGTCTTAAACACATATGAGAGAATTTCAAAAAGCAATACACGTCGTGAACATTACCTATAATATATATATATATATATATATATATATATATATATATATATATATATATATATATATATATATATATGTGTCTTAGAAGACGTACTTGGCCGGTCATCCAAATGATCCACATACTTTTGATGGATATATAACATAAATTCAAAACATACTTGGCAGCAATGGTTAATGGATCATGATCGATATTAATAGATGGATATTAACTTATGACACTGACAACAATTGCATCTAAGTCATCCAATGGAGTGTTAAAATGTGCAATGGAATTATCTATATAAGAAATGATTACTTTCCTATACTATAATGCAATTCTAATGTTTATGAAATGCCTATGACATGTTCAAGTTGAAGACAATAGTACATGTGATATATTCTCTCATAGGGTGTACGTAGGAGGCCAGGCGACTTCCAGAACCCATAAGGATCAAATTAAATGAGTTTCAAAATTTTTATATAGAAAGCAGATCATACATAGTTATCATCAATCCGAATGAGATATATGAATTTAGATGTGGAAAGCCATCAATCAATCACATACCATGTTTTCAAGTCATGAGTTGTTTGACAGTTTTACGTCACAGCTATCATGACTTTATTTCACAGTACAACTACAAGGAAAACTACGTGCGAACGTATTCCTCAGAATTTCACGACCTACATGATTTTGAGGAATAGGGATAGTACGATCCTTCCTTAGACTTATTTCCTCTAACTCCTCTAAATTATAGAAGGAGATTTGGGAGAGCTAGAACTAGACGGTATAAGAACACCATGGACTAAAGAATCTCATATATAGCGTGCACGTGTTTGTAGCGTTTGTCAAAATTTTTGTACTAAAAAATTGTTTTAAAAAGTCGTAAAAAGCAATCACAAATGATGTCTTATGTTTCATTTGTATCAACTTCTTTATATCTTTTTAAAGTTACTTTTTAGTACAAAAATTTAGTTCAAAAATTTCTATACTAATACTAAAAAAACTATTGTAAAAAATAATAAAAAACCTTACCAAACTAAATCATAATTACATGCATAATATGATCCTTCTAAAATTTTCTCTGTTTAGATTCTATTACTGCTCGACGGAAAGAGTAAAGAAGGAAAATATGGTAGATAAGGACACGGATGGATTAGGGGTGTCAATATTTGACACGACCCGAAAACCCGACCCGAACCCGGCCTGAAAATTTCGGGTTAGGGTCAACCCGAATCCGAAACGGGTCGGGTTTGGGTTAGACATTTCGACTCGTTTCAAAAATCGGGTCGGGTTTGGGTTAACCCTTTGACCCGAAATTGACCCGAAAGTGACCCGATTTTGACCCGAAAACCCGATTTTAACCCGACAACCCGAGATTGACCCAATTTTGACCCTTTTTTGACCCGAAAAGAGGAGTTTGACCCGTTTTTGACCCGAAAATTAGCCATTTTCTTGTTGGAAACGGGTCATTCGGGTCGGGTTGGGTTGACCCGGACCCGAAGCGGGTCGGGGTCGGGTTCGGGTCAGGAAAACTGACCCGTTTTTAACAAGAAAATGGCTAATTTTCGGGTATAGACGATGACTGGTAAATGATTCCTCTTATTCACATATATGTTTATTATTTTAACTATGTTCTCTTGTAGAAAGTGGTACTTGGTCAAGAGCCTACACCATTAGAGATGCGTACACAAACACACCAATGCTAAGTTGACTATCAGTGGATTGATGAGAAGATGAATAAAGCTCAAGGGAGTATCAAATTTTGATTAATGATCATAAAGAATATGATAATATAAATGGATTTAATTTATATTAAAGCCTACATCATACTGCACCATCCAAACCTTGTTAATTTAATCGGCTATTGTGCTGATGGAGATCAACGGCTTCTTGTATATGAGTTCATGCCTCTGGGATCTCTAGAAGATCATTTGCATTGTAAGTTTATACTTGATTGAATTACTTATTAAGGTTTTTTTCTATTGAAATCTTTTAATCATGACATCATACTTGATTTTGCATGGAACTTGTTTTTCTTGTATTGCTCAGTTAAATATAGGATTAATTATTCTATGCCGACGCTGAACACCGTCCGGAGACCAATCAAAATACACCACGTCACCCCTCCGCTCGGTACTGCAACCCGATATTGTTGTACCGAGGCTTGGTACTGCTGGCGTGGCACATTCTTGTAGGTCTCCGGATGACGTTCTGCATCTGATCTCCGCACAGGATAATATCTCTAAATATGGAGAGCAAAACATTGTATAAAATAGATCAACGGACAAAAATGTAAAAAAAAATTGTACAAATCCTATTGATATCTTTACATATTTCATTATGGTTTGGGACATTTTGTACTGCTTTCTAAAGCAATTTTTTAGTACGAACATTTTTAGGACTAAAAATTTATGTACTAAAAAATTGATTTGAAAAGCAGTAAGAAAGGCATCTCAAACAAAGCCTTAATCTATAGTTGTTATTTATTTGCATGAATAGCTAAAAAATATGTCCTCGTTTAATCATCTTTGACTGTCTGATAAATATTCTTCTCTTCATGGCAAAATGGTGGTATTCAAACTAACTGTATCATTCAATCTTTCCTTTGAGCGACAAGAGGAAAAAGGTCTAGGGTGCATATCTAATTGTAGGCAAGATTAGTGATGATTTTTTTCAAGAACTTACAAGAGCATGCTCCTCTCATACAATGGAAGTTCATTGCCAAAAAACATAGAGAAAATTAGATCATACTAGATGGTTTTTTTTTGGATTTGCTTACTTTTGTTTTTATTTTACAAGCATCTTAGTCCATCATGAATATTTGAAATATTTGAGATAAGATTGATAACGATGATGGTTGTGATGATGATATTTTATTTTATTTTATTTTTAATGGTTAATCTATCAATTATAAAAAAACTGTTGAATTTAATTCTTCAAATAGTTTTATATTGTTTGTTGAGATCAACCATTGTTAAATCTTGGACGATTTTCTGGATCGGCCTAGACGATCAGCTTAAAACAGAAAGTTTAATTAAGGATTCTTAATTAAGGCAACCGACATTAACAGATCGTCCTGGACGATACGTGTATCGGCCAGGACGATAAGCTCAAAACAGAAAGAAGTAGCCGCCATAGTCAAGTATGGTATACTGTATTTTTAAATTATCGGCCAGGACGATCCTATGATCGGCCTGGACGAAATTCACAAATTATGCCATAATTGTTCAGTAAATCAAGGGAGTAATTAAGGATGATTGATACGATCAGATCGTCCGGGACGATCGCAGGATCGGCCGGGACGATCCAGTCAAAAACCTTAAGTTACTTCAGGACGATCAATATCGGTCAGCCCGTATCCAGGGCTATTGTCAGGACGATTTTCCTCTAATTTAAACTGTTCGGCCAGGACGATCGTGAGATCGGCCTGGCCGATCAAGCCAATTTTCAATCGTCCTGTTTTCCATCCAGGGCGGTGCTCTGGCCGATTATCATTGATTTGTACTGATCGGCCAGGCCGATGTCCATATCGGCCTGGACGATATTGTCAGCAACTTGCAATTAATGAGCTCTTTTGAAGCTCTTCTATTTAAGAGCTCTTGTTCAACGTTTTTAAGAACATTTGGCTGCTGCCTTGACCTGAGAAAACCTTGAGGAGAGAAAGAGAGAGAGGAGAGAGAGAGGATCTTGTGAGGGGGAGCTTGTGAGGGGATTCACAAGGGTTGCTTCAAGGATCGCTCTGCGTCGTCTTCATCTAGAGTTTCTCGTCCGTAGAAAGGTTGATAGAGGTAAGGAGTTTTTCTTTTGGTTTTGATTCTCTGCCAGCTTCAGGAGGAAGCAAAATGAGATAGGTTCTCTGCCTTGCCGGGGTGGCAAAAAGGAGGTTCTTGTGAGGGTTTCTCCGCCTAGCCGTGGGGGCTAAAGGAGAGTCACGTTTTTGTAGTGCAATACTTGGAGGGTGCCTCCAAGGAGTGGACGTAGGTCGAGTTGACCGAACCACTATAAATTATTGTGTTCCTTTTCTTGCTTCCGCACAATTTAATTCCGCATTTATGCTTGTGGTGTGATTTGGTTTTATGCAATTTTCTTTCTCTTTTAAAAAGAAGTTTTTAAAATACCAATTCACCCCCCTCTTAGTTAGTTTGGGACTAAGTTCATAGGGCCTAACATCCCCATCGAACTTTCAAGTGGTATCAGAGCTTGATTCGAAAATTAAAGTTTGAAAACTTTTTGAATTTGATCCATGTCTAACTTTGGGAATCGCAACACTACGGAAGGGTATTACATTACCCGACCTCCTCTGTTCGATAACCTACCTTTTGATTTTTGGAAAATTCGTATGTCAACTTTTTTACAATCTACTGATTAACCCATATGGATGCTTATTCAAGAAGGTTATTCTCCACCTTCTCGTGAAATTAATAGTTTTAAAACTGAAGTTGCTTTTATCGAATGGACTTTTGATGAACGAGATTTAGCTCAATTAAATGCGAAATGTTTGAATTGTTTTTTCTGTGCTTTGAAATCTAAGGATTACATGCGTGTTTCAACTTGCAAAACTGGTAAAGAAATTTGGGATAAATTGTGCATTACTTATGAAGGCACTAATGAAGTTAAACCATCCCGTTTAAACATTTTCTTGCATGACTACAAACTTTTTCGTATGAAACCTCATGAATCGATTTCTGACATGTACACTAGGTTTACTCAAATTGCTACTTCATTGCATGCACTAGGAAAAGAACTTTCAAACTATGAAAAAGTTAACAAGATTTTGAGATGCTTGCCTTCGTCTTATGATGCAAAAATTACTGCCATCACTGAATCTAAAGATTTGAACACCTATTCTATTGATAACTTGCTTGGCTCACTCATCGCTTACGAGCAAGGGGTGAATCAAAGAAATCTTGATACAGGTGAGAAGAAAAAGGAGAAAACAATTGCATTGAAGGCGCACAAACCAGATTCTGAATCTTCCGGGTCTGAAAGCGATGGAGTTGCCTTCATCACAAGACAATTCAAAAGCTTTCTAAGGAAGAAACAAAAGCATCATCAAAGTTGGAGAAAAGGTAAGGATCATAAACATATTAAAGGATCTTCTGATGTTGTTTGTTTTGAATGCAGGAAACCTGGACATGTAAGAGCCGATTGTCCTACACTTCAAGATCATTCAAGCAAAGAAAAGGAAAAAGGTGAGGAGAAAGCTAAGTCTAGGAAGGAGAATAAGAAAATACAAAGAGGCTTCTGGGCAGAATCTGGAACTGATTCCTCTGAGACTGAACCAGAGGAAGAGACTACAAACTTGTGTTTCATGGGAGAAAATCAAAGTGATGAGGAAGAGGTATGTAAACCAACCTATGATGAATTGTTTGTGAAAAAATCCATACATCATACAAAAAACTTAAGAAAACTCATGCTAGCTTAAAATTAGAACATTCAAATCTACAAAAAGAGCATGAAGTTTTTCTCAAAGATCATGCAACGATTGATTCAAATCACATGGCTCTACTTGATGAATTTGATGAATTAAACAAGAAGCATTTGGAATTAGTTGATAAAAGTAATGCATTAAAAGCTTCACACACCTCACTTAAGGATGATCTTAAGAAATCTAAAGAGATTGAAAAAAATTTGAGGATTGAGAATGATGCATTAAAAAGAACTAACTTGAGAATTCAAAATGATTTGGAAACATGTAAGAAAGCTAGGATGACACCAACTTCTAATCAAAAGCCAGAACCTAGGAAGAGGTACTTTTACCCAAACCATTTAAGAAAACCTTTTCCTGGAGTTCAATGTTTTTCTTGGGGCATGCTAGGACACATCTCACACACTTGCACAGTTCACCTTAGTACACATTGGGTGTGGAAACTTAAGATACATGATTCAAAGTATACTACATCTGCATTGCACTCTACATTTCCAAAGAAGGAGCTCAAACCTGTTTGGGTTCCTTAAACTGACTGTTGTTGAGTTTTGCAGGAGTGCTCTCACCAAAGACCTCGTGGGATCATAAGATAACTAGACATAAGGAGGCTTGCAGCTCAAGTGCTTAAATCCGCTGCTTTATCACTTGCTTGAAATCCTTAACTTTTGTGTGTCTTTTATTTTATTTGTTTTTGCTAGTTTTTTGTGCTCACTTTGTGTTGTTTTTAGTTTATTTTTATGAGTTTTTTTGTTTTTCACTTTGGTCTTTATTTTTGGCCTTCCATATGATGAAACTTCTCAAGCTTTTAAATATTGGAGTTTTGGAGATAGAGTTTAGCTTTTCTAAATTGGTTAAAGGGAGTAAACTGTTGATGTTTTTCCCTTCTTCTGACTTTATTTAGTGGCATGATTTTCTTCTATAAAACAAAAGTCTAAACTCAGTTTAACCATTGGCTTTTTAAGATCTCTTTCTTATCTTGCTACATTAAACTATCTTATGCATAATAGTCAAAATTCTTAGATACCATTCAAGCTTTTGAAATTCTACCATTGTAGTTATCACGTGATTTTGATTTTGTGTTGTGGATTGTTCTTCCCTATGTTAGAGAGATAGCTCTTATTCTCTAATATTTGGAGGATATACTCACAACTAAGTATTTTTCTTTAAGGGTATATTAAAGAGTTTTTAGCTTGCAAGAGTTAAAAAGGAAAGAGGCCAATGAAGCCAAATTGAAAAGAAAGCTATATACACTAATGTGTATCAAAAATCAAAAGATGCTCAAAGAGCCAATAAAAGTGACAAGAGGCATAAAATTAGCCCACTAAATGCAAGCTATCATCTCTTTGGTAAAACTCTTAAAACTTGGAAAACTCATTGATTATGTGATACCTTCAAAGATTTGATTTCAATTTTCATGAGTGAAAGAAATTATTTTGGTTTATTATTTATAAGATATTTTTGTTGTTAACAAGCCTTGATTGGATCTTCTTATCCTTTTTTTTTATTCCGAGTTAGGACTCTGTTATTTTTAAGAGAATTTTGTACTCTGAAGAATGTCTGATCTAGGGTTAATGAAATCAGTTTTTCTACCTTCTTCTGATTGGATTTTTGTTAAACCTCTTGATCTCCTAAAACTTTAAAAGTTTAAATTCGTGAAAAGAATTCTCATATGATGCCTCCATAAAAAAAAAAAAAAAATTTAAATCCAAAATGTTCGGAGTTTGGTTTTCATTATTTTTTATTTTTCTGTGTCTTTGATTGTTTTTTTTTTTCTCTTTTCTTCTTTTATTTTATTTTTGAGAGTCTTGATCATCATCTTTCCTGTCTTGATTTCAAATTCAAGTCAGATCGGCCTGGCCTATTTTTTTATCGTCCTGGCCGATATGACAAAATTCTTTCCAAAATCCATCTGCTGACCTTTCTCTGTGCTTACTGCAATTCATCGTCCTGGACGATACATTATCGTCCTGGACGATTTGATCGAACTCATGTTGATAGTCCTGGCCGATAGTATATTTTGTCTGGCCGATGCATTCTATGTGCATCGTCCTGGCCGATACACTGGACCGTCCCGGACGATCCACGTGTCAGCATGTTTTGATCTTTAAATTCGGCCTCGGACGATCCATTATTGGACCATCGGCCGGGCCGATCCACTGTTCGTCCTGGATGATACACGTGGCAAGCATTTAAAATGTTTTTAACTTCGGCCGGTACGATCAATTATTGTGCATCGTCCTGAACGATACACCTAATCGGCCCGGATGATCTGCTTTTTCAACGGTCGTCCGGACTGACTCCTCGGGCTGATAGCCTGTGTCTAATCAGCCTGGCCGATCTCTGATCGGCCCGGACGATTGGACCGCCTTTTTGACCAATCGGCCTGTACGTAATTATTGAACCATATCGGCTTGGACTATTCCGCGATCGGCCAGGATGATATGGTCGTTTCTTTAAATTCAGGCCGATCCAGCCATGATTCTTCACTATTCATCCTTTCTCCTTTTGTGTGTTTGCTTAGTACTCTTAAATGGCTGGTGGGAAACGCGTCCGACAGACCTTTGGGAGTTCCTCGAGGGCAAGGGTTGACCCTCGTTTCCGGGAAGCAGAGGATGAAGCCGCATATCATCGTTATAAAGAATGTGGAATTACTGTTTCCAGAATTATCAATCCGGTCCACATCTCTTACCCGGTAATGGATCTCTTCACTCACACTTCCCTTTGCTTCATTCTATCTCTTGTTTTCCCTTTTAATTCAGAGTTCCTTCTAGAATTTTTTGCAAACCTTCGCATCAACCCTACCTTCACAGCCCTGTCCTCCTATGTGAATCGACGCCCTGTCGAAATCACATATCAGGACTGTGTTGATCTTTTACAGCTATCCACCACCGGATATAAGCTGCACATAATTGCCGCTGACCCTGATTTTGACTGGTCCACTGCAAATCACTTTCTTCGCTAGACCAATGTCCGTTACCATGTTGGAGAGACTAGCTCTTTAGTCAGAGATGCTAGGACAATCCAACATGTCCTTCACACCTCCGTCATTCCAAAAGCCGGCGACCGAGTCCATATTACCCCTCTACTTTCCCTCACTACCTTCTACATCATGGCTCATAGGGAAATCAACATTGCGGACCTATTTTTTCGTTACATAGATCACCTAACCACAATTCGCAATCCAGGCCACAGAAGGAAGCCAAATCTAGCCTTAGGATACATCATAGCCTATGTTCTTGAACCTAAATACCAAATTCAATATCCCAATCCACCAGACTTCCCAACTCTCTTCTACTCAAACAATTCCTTCAGCACCCTTCACAGTACTCGTCTCCACCCTGAAGAACCTCGGGGGGCTAGAGAGGAGGAGGCTCCCGCTCCAACTCCCTTTCCTGACCCTGTTCCTCTCAACCAACACTCACCGGTTGATCAGTTGATTGAGATATTTGATCGTTGGGAGACCCGATTTGACGCCTATGTTGCTGCCAAGGAGCAGCAACACTCTGAGGACATTGCCCGCTACGAGCATCACCGCGCTGAGGATTTAGCTCATTTTGATAGTTTTCTTACTCACCAGCAGCAGCAGCATGATCAGGACATCGCCTGATTCAATGCTCAGTTTACCAACCTTGCCAGTTACTTTCAGCAGCCACCTCCACCTCCTCCATCTGATGATCAGGATCCCTCGTTCTTTTAGTTTGTGCTTTGTGTTACTGTTTCTTGTCTTGTTGTACTTAGTCTTTCGTGATGTTTTTCTGTTGTTTATGGACTCTCTTTTTGTGATGACAAAAAGGGGGAGTAGGATAAGGGTGTGGTAGGAAAAAGTTATTGTAACCTTGATTTTCTAATGAAAACTAGTTTTTTTAAAAAAAAATTTGATTTTCCTACTTGTGTTTTGCTATCATCAAAAAGGGGGAGATTGTTGCAAATCTATTTTTTCATGTCTTATGTTTTGATGATTGACAAACACTGTTTCTCGTGGACGCTTGTTGCTTCTAACTTTTCAGGAATCGGAGATTGGACGATCAAAAAGGAGCCAAGTTCAGGAATGCATAAGTTTAGGGTTGAGTCAGTCTGTACATTTGTTTTTACCTTTTGAGTCCACTTGTAATAGTCAAAGAGACTGATGCTATGTAACCCTTCACACACACACTTGAGAGACTTTGAATTTCTGTTTTTACTCATATCGGCCAGGACGATTTTCTGGATCGGCTTGGATGATCAGCTTAAAACAGAAAGTCTAATTAAGGATTCTTAATTAAGGCAGCCGACATTAACAGATCGTCCTGGACGATACGTGTATCGGCCAGGACGATAAGCTCAAAATAGAAAGAAGTAGCCGCCATAGTCAAGTATGGTATACTGTATTTTTAAATTATCGGCCAGGACGATCCTATGATCGGCCTGGACGAAATTCACAAATTATGCCATAATTGTTCAGGAAATCAAGGGAGTAATTAAGGATGATTGATACGATCAGATCGTCCGGGATGATCGCAGGATCGGCCGGGACGATCCAGTCAAAAACCTTAAGTTACTTCAGGACGATCAATATCGGTCAGCCCGTATCCAGGGCTATTGTCAGGATGATTTTCCTCTGATTTAAACTGTTCGGCCAGGACGATCGTGAGATCGGCCTGGCCGATCAAGCCAATTTTCAATCGTCCTGTTTTCCATCCAGGGCGGTGCTCTGGCCGATTATCATTGATTTGTACTGATCGGCCAGGCCGATGTCCATATCGGCCTGGACGATATTGTCGACAACTTGCAATTAATGAGCTCTTTTGAAGCTCTTCTATTTAAGAGCTCTTGTTCAACGTTTTTAAGAACCTTTGGCTGCTGCCTTGACCTGAGAAAATCTTGAGGAGAGAAAGAGAGAGAGGAGAGAGAGAGGATCTTGTAAGGGGGAGCTTGTGAGGGGATTCACAAGGGTTGCTTCAAGGATCGCTCTGCGTCGTCTTCGTCTAGAGTTTCTCGTCCGTAGAAAGGTTGGTAGAGGTAAGGAGTTTTGCTTTTGGTTTTGGTTCTCTGCCAGCTTCAGGAGGAAGCAAAAGGAGATAGGTTCTCTGCCTTGCCGGGGTGGCAAAAAGGAGGTTCTTGTGAGGGTTTCTCCGCCTAGCCGTGGGGGCTAAAGGAGAGTCACGTTTTTGTAGTGCAATACTTGGAGGGTGCCTCCAAGGAGTGGACGTAGGTCTAGTTGACCGAACCACTATAAATTACTGTGTTCCTTTTCTTGCTTCCGCACAATTTAATTCCGCATTTATGCTTGTGGTGTGATTTGGTTTTATGCAATTTTCTTTCTCTTTTAAAAAGAAGTTTTTAAAATACCAATTCACCCCCCCTCTTGGTTAGTTTGGTACTAAGTTCATAGGGCCTAACATCCCCATCGAACTTTCATCCCGTACTCCGTGCGGCCTCCACAAGTGCGAACGACGTGCATCCGCCTGCACCGTATGTCGCATGGCTTCCACCCATGCAAACCCCGCGCCCTGTGCGTATCATGACCCTCTGCGCTTCCCATGCACCTCACGTGTACTCACGCGCACCTCCATGCTCCCCGCGCACCTTACGTGCACTCATGTGCACCTAAGCGCGCTATGCTGCGATGCACCCATTTCGCTCCTTCGCGCGCTCCACTTGACAACCTGTTCCTTGCGCTCTCAAACCACACCCGACAAATGCTTCTTAGCAGCCCAGATTCGATACGAGATCCTGCCAACTCATCACCTCCACCTACTAGCGCAAGGGATTGACCCGCACAACCTCCGACCTGCGACATCGTTAGCCCACCACTTTTATCTTTCTTGAATAAGAACATTCCTCCACCTCGAGATTTCCTCCATTAGGCTTTAATACCAATTATTAAATCTTGAAGGAGTTCTTGAGCTTTTCTGCATGGGAGAGAGAGGGACAGGGAGGAGAGGGAGAGTGAAACTGCAAGAAATCCTAAATTCCTTTATTCCTTGGCCTTAAAGGCTTATTACAGGGGCCACTGCTTACAACACCTTTTACATCCTATTTATAACGCTAGGAGGATAAAATGCACCTAAGAGCCAACATAATCTAAAATTAGAATAATCACAATAGCCATGGCGATTTTTGCATGCTGAAATCATCTTGTTAGTAGCAATTACAAACAAATTCTTTACTCATCTTCAAATAAGATGCATATTTAGAGAGAGAATAAGATCCATTTGGGTGAAAACTAATATCATTCTCTTTCTATTGGATTTTAATTATGAGCCTCCCAAATCAAAATCAAGATCATTGGACAAAGGCTTAAAGAAAAATTCATTAAATTTACTATTAATGTAATGACGTATCAATCATCAAAACTCTACTAGTGATGCACTATTGATTGTTTTCCAAGAACTTTTTGATGCATCCTAGCGAACAGTTGCATCTTTTTTCTTCCAATTGGACCTAAATGGTTAACCTTTTACTAAATTGGGCCATTTTAGTCATGGAAACTGGCCCGTGGATAACAATATGTTCCTACCGAACAGCTGCATCTTCGTTCTTCCAATGGGACCTAAATCCGAAGCCTTTTACTAAATTGGGCCATTTTGGGTGGAAACGGGCCCGTGGATAAGAATATCTATTGTGATTTGTAATATATACTTCCAACAATCAAGCCACAATTTTACTTTAGATGCGTGGTAAATAATTTATTTAAATTACATGGTTAACAACAATTAATTAATCCTTTTTAAAAAAAATATTATATACACAAATATATAAGAATATTTTTAGGGAAATATCACATCTTTAAATTTTATCTATTTAATATTGAATATTTAAATTTTATATCTACTTTTATAATTATGTTTAATCACATTAAAGACATGTATGATAATTTTTATTTTACTTCATGAAAATTAATCTTTTTCATAGTTTTCATATACATTTAACGTTTAAATATTATAAATAATTATAAAATATATAAATAATAAAATTTTAATTATTTTTATATAAAAGTTATAATTTTATTTATTTATATTTTATATTATACCCTTGAGTCTATCTTATGCACTGCAACAAGGCGACGCTCTTGTGCGCCATGACAATGGTTGCTCGTCGCAGCATCCGCCAGGTCACGGCACCGCTGTCCCTCCTGCTCGCCGGTGCTTCCAAAGTGCACGTAGGCGCACCTCACCGCTCGCCGGTATTACGCTGCCACCAGGCATTCCTCCTTCGCGCCTCTGCTCGCTACTCTCTCTCTCTCTCTCTCTCTCTCTCTCTCTCTCTCTCTCTCTCTCTCTCTCTCTCTCTCTCTCTCTCTCTCTCTCTCTCTCTCTCTCTATCTGCGTGCTGTCTTGCTTGATGCATGTGCGCGTTCATCCTTCCTCCGTATCTCTTGCCTTTTTGTTTAACTTATTTTTAAAACAGAAATATCACTTGCACTCTCGCCAACAAAATGATCTGCCGATTACAGAGTTTTATAACACATTGAGAAGAAAATATGTTTAATTTCGCTAAAACTGTTCCTTAACTATTTTTCCAGTTCTTTGAAAAAAAAAAATTTAATGAATTTCTGATTGTCAAAATATTTTTTGATCTTCGTCTCTCTTTTCGCAATGTAGAATGTCATTAATGGTGGATCACTGTTGCACTCAATCTCGTGTTTTTAATGTCACATAACTATTAAAAGTTCAACCTTTGACCAATAATCAGTCAACCCTTGTTAGTTCAAGGGGCAGTTTCGGGGTGGCAAACAATTGCTGTAAAAAGCATTAATCTTCATTTGCTTCACAGTCATTCAAATAATTTCAAAAGCATTTCTTTTACACTATATTCCTTTAACAATATTCCTTTTTTAGCCGACCAAATTACCCATTAATTCTTCAAAATGTTCAAATCACCTAATCAAAATGATCTAAGGGAGAAATCAATTGGTGTAATTATTGCATAAGAAAAACATGTGAAAAGAACAAATTGTGTGAAAGAGGATTTTGGATTCTTTTGTTTCTTCAAAAAGAAGAAATTTTTGAAATGAGACCCAAGTTTTTTTGTTTTTTTTTGAATCGTAGGCACCTATATTGCACTTCATTTGCTGTCTTACGAAGCATCGCACTGAATAAGCACTTTGACAAACTATCTAATACTTTAACAATAAATTTGACTTTAAATATATGAGTTGGAAGAGAAGTGGTTTCTTTGTTTGGGTGAGGACTATAAATAAAATATTACAGATCTATTTTGTAGAATGCAGCATAAGAATTAACTTGTCGTCCCTCTTCAAAACCTTTGAAATCAACCCTTGTACAGTCATTGTAAGTTACGTGACTATTTATTTAAAATTTTTTGAACCTGGTAGTAAAAAGTGGTTGGTTGCTTCATGGAGTTAAATATGGTGTATTTTCTAGGATTATGGGAGCATAGTTTACTAGATAGTGTTGGATTGACTATTATGAGAAGAGAGTGAATATGTTTATGACTTCCCCTGAAGGTTATGAGCGGTATTGTCCGACAATGGACAAATAGAAAATTTAGGTTTTTAGTTATATGCTTAGTATGAGATTTATGGTGGGCAATGTTTAAAATTGCGTATTCGGGTATTGAGGCATTTTTCATTCGTGAGGCGAGGCGTAAGCCTTAAGGCGTTTTGAGGCGTAAGCCTCAAAATCAAAAGATTGCGTAAACATAAAATGATCAAATTTTTTATATACTAATGAGTGAATAATATAAAACATAAAAAGACATACGATATGAAGTGAAATCAAAATATCTCAATAATAAGACAACATGAAATATAGTTCAACTCAAAATTCTATCTTTCTCAAATCCCTGTATTCTTTTCATTAACATCTAATTCCAAATTTCAAAAATAAATAGTAATGACATATCACATAAGAACTCATATGTCATCAGCACTGTCATCACTAAGGGGTTCTTCATTTGAATCATCATTATGGTGAACTGCTCTCTCCCCTTCCTCCTCTCCTATAGAGTCCAATGTCGGGCATTTACTTCAAGATTTATGTAAGTTTTAATATATATAGCTTGAGGCGTAAGCCTCATGTCAGTGAGGCGAGGCGGGCCTCAATGCGGGCCTCAACCAAGTTGAGGCGCAAGCCTCATAAAAAAAACTCGAGGCGTAAGCATCGAGGCGTTTTTTACTGGAATTGCGCAAAGGCGAGCCTCATATTGTGCAATTTTAATCCATGATGGTGGGCTCTCTTTATGATCTTCAAACTAAGTTTCATGTTCAGTTACTCTTTCTTTATTTTTATTGTTATTATTCTTTTCTTAGTACTTTATCTACATTCTCTGCATTTTGTGAATATCTTTATTATTTTCACATGAAAAATCTTTTTTTCATCTTCAACTTATATATGTTTTTATGAAGTCTGATTTTTCCTCGACATATACATTTCTTTGATCTTCAATCTTGAAGAAAAAGTATTCTATTCTTGCAAGCTTTCTTCCTTTGATATTTTTATTGATGGCTTAACAGACAGTAATGTAGCATACTTTGCTTCACTTCATGATTTCTTCACATCTATTCAATTTTTTAGCAATCATTGATTGTAAATCATCTTCTCGATCATGGGTCTTCCTTATTATTTTGCTGACAGAAGAAACATAATTACTTTCAAGGCTCTTATATCAAACTGAATCAGAACTATGATTTTTTTTTTTTTTATAAAACCCCACAGAAGAGGCCTATACGTTAATGAAGAGAAAAAAGAACAAGACCAGAATGACTCCAAAGCTCGCAAAAATACAACATATGAAAGATAGAAACCTAAGAGCCTCAAAATTCACCTAAAAACAAAAATCAAGACAATACGAAAAGAAGACCAACCTAAGCACAAGCAAAACAAAAAAGGAGTCAAAGGAAAACACCAATTGCCCAGCAGTCAAATGTCTATAACCAAAGCTACAGTGCCATCTAAAGCCGTAGCCCAAAGATCCAAAAACTGGCATCACCAACAACAACCTCATAGCTCCAAAGCAGCAGTCAAACATCTACAATCAGAACTATGATAAGAAGATAATTTATGCTAGTTTAGGGTTGTTGATGCGGAATCATACAAAGGCTACATCAATCCTTGCATACAAACTATACTATGTATCAAATTCCTGCAAGTAAATTAGTTAACATTTGAAAATGAAAAAAAAAAAAAGGCTCGACATACTACAAATTCACATTAGATCTGGTTATTTAGTACCATTGAAAATCATATGATGGGATATGCTCACGGTACATGCCCTCTTTCCATGAAATACTAGCACACATGTTCTAAGATTGCTCTTTTCTGAATCTTTATAACTAAGGGCGGCGAGATGAAGATCAAATTTGTCCCCACATTGACTCTTTTTTCTTAACAATAGGATCAAGGAAAACTAGTAGGCAAGAGGAAAATCCAGTTTCTAATGAAATTCAAGGCTTTATCAGGAGAGTTTATGTCTGACATCTAACTTTGCATAGAGTCGTCTTTTGATCATGGAAGCAAACATAAATTTTATACATTCATTAAATACTAGGATTGTAACCCTTGTAAACTTTGACCAACTATAAGTAAAATAAGTCCTAATACACCCTACAATGAAAGATAGATATCTTTCTGGAGTAGACTTGGACTTATTTATTGTTCAAACTTGATTAGACGCCAAAAAATAACTTAATAGCATGCAAAAAATACATGCAATAACAATTCACTATACAAAATAACTCGCATGAACTCTAATGGCGTTGAAACATAAGTAATATAATAGCCTTAACGGATAAATACTCTAAGTAGACAAAAGACACTAGAAATTCTGAAGTAGACAATTTCTGCAATTCAACAGTTTCTCCGGAAATCAATCCAAGATAGAATCGATCGATTTTCTTCCTATCAATATGATTCTTGGCATCTCAAAAAGAAAGATGAAAGATTTTGTAATTCATCCTTTTGTAAAGTGAATGTTACAAAACTAAACTTTTTTTCCCATCCATCTTCATAGTTGAAGAAATTTGAAGATTATTTTGGGCAAATATGAACTTTAGTTTATCTGCATCATTGATAAAATCTAATATAAACTTTATAAACAAAAAGAAATATATAAAATGAAATCTCAACTTGATCTAAATAGACTTGATCAAAACAAGGAATGTTATAGAATCAGTGGTGCGATAGTGTGAACAACATCCTAAAGAGTAATTTATGAGATATAAACCCCCTCAAACCAGAAAAAAAAACCATCATAATAGTTCTTTTGACATCAATATGTCTCTAAAATTTTTTAAAGGTATAATTATTAAATAATAGTTTATAGAGTATTATTCTTATGAACAAAAAAATGCCCAATTTGATAGTAAATGGTTAAATTGCTTCATCCACAAGTTTCAATTTTTCCAAGAACCATCATATATTGTTTGTTGCAAAGCTACGCCATTATGTTTTGTTGTTTTTAAGTTTAATTTTATTTTTTGTTTTTTTACGTTTCGCCTAATTTTCCATTTTAGCATATCAGTTTATACTTTTTATATCGGTAATATCATCAAGGTCGACGGTGGACATTTGAGAACATTAATTAAATAGTGTAACATTTATTGCAGATCTCCCACCAGATAAGGAGCCCTTGGATTGGAATACAAGGATGAGAATTGCAGCGGGTGCAGCCAGAGGGCTAGAGTACCTGCATGATAAAGCCAACCCTCCAGTCATCTATAGGGACTTCAAATCTTCCAACATTTTATTGGATGAGGGGTTCCATTCAAAGCTCTCTGATTTTGGGCTTGCAAAGCTTGGTCCAGTTGGTGACCAGTCTCATGTTTCAACTAGAGTTATGGAGACATATGGATATTGTGCTCCGGAATATGCTATGACTGGGCAGTTGACAGTCAAATCTGATGTCTATAGCTTTGGAGTTGTCTTCCTGGAGCTAATTACTGGAAGAAAATCCATTGACAATTCCAAACCACATGGAGAGCAGAACCTTATTCGCTGGGTAAGTTTGCAAATCAAATTTTAAAATGATTGGAGATGAAAGTGCTTATGATGGTTGAGTACCTCAAGTTTCTATGCTTTGATTTAAAACTCTTTATTTGAGATGGTCCCAATCACCCGCCACGGCTTAGCTCAAGTGGGGGGAGCTCGGTTGGGCAAAATCCAGGTCCCGGGCTCGAATCCCTTGGGCAACCATGACAGCCTTGAGTGTTGGCTCGGGTAAATGGTGTGGGTTGCCTGCTAAGTCGACCGGGGTTTATTCCTCAAAACAAATAGTTTCTCGTCACGAAAAAAAAAAAAAGTTCCAATCAGATTTGACCATTTAAGTAACATGAATGTAGAATATTAATGGTTACCATGTATTATGAGTTCATTCAAGTATTTCAATTACAAAATTTGATCACGATGATCAAGTCACTTATGATTGAGTTCAGTGTGATAGAAGTAAGAAAATAAATTGGTTCCTTGAAATTTCTAAGGATATCGAGAAAAAACTTTATATCACAATGGAATGGAAGTAGCAGTTTTTGATATAAATGCAAGTAGATTTTAATGGTTTGATCATACACAATAGAGAGAAAATGATGCAATTATTTTATAGATGGATCAAGGATTTGTGATTAAAAAAGAGTTTTTAAAAGTAGAAACAAAAAAGCTTAAGCCACCTTGAACAGAGCTAGGGGAAGGCCTCAGCTTGAGAAAGATGAGAAGAAAGAGGAGAAAAATTCTTACTCAGTGAGGGGCCCTAGGACTGAACAAGGGATACCCATCTGAACAAAGCTAGGGGAAGGCCTCAGCTTGAGAAAGATGAGAAGAAAGAGAAGAAAAATTCTTACTCAATGAGGGGCCCTAGGACTGAACAGGGGATACCCATCTGAACAGAAATAGGGGAAGGCCTCAGCTTGAGGAGGAAGCCAAGAGAGAAGAAGGAAGAGAAGGAAGAAAGTTCCAGCCGCCTAGCTCCTCCTCGACCATCGCCGGAGTGCCGCCGCACCACCGTCGTAGTCTTGCCGCACCACCGCCGGACTACCAAGGGACGCCGGAGTGCTGCCGCACCACCGCCGTATTCTTGCCGCACCATCGCCGGAGTATTGCCACAACACCGCCGTAGTTCTACCACACCACCGCCGGACCACCAAGGGACGCCGGAGTGCTGCCGCACCACCGCTGTAGTTCTGCCGCACCATCGACAGACCACCAAGGGATGCCGAAGTGCCTTCCAAAGCTGAAGTACCCCCTTGCACTGAAATGTCACTGTCGATCCACCACCTGATATTGAAGTGCCGTCGGACCACCATTTGATAGTGGAGTGACGTTGGACTTTTGCAAAACTCTCAGTTGATATTTGTAATCCGGTCGTCTTCAAGGACAAGTCAGACCATTGTACTTTCCTCAAATTTTAGTGGAATCATTTTCAACTGGGCTAGGCCCCGTGGTTTTTTTCCTTTCCGAGTTTTCCACGTAAAAAATATTGTGTTCTCTGTGTGTGAGCTGGATATCCGTGCAACGCTAAGACGTAGAATTATAACTCTATCGCCGCGTATATTTTAGCCCGCAACAGTTTGGCGCCGTCTGTGGGAACTTGATTCCCGACTGGGGGGCAACTTTTGCTCCAATCTCAAAAGATCTCTCTTATCAACTTCCTGACATCAGTCATTGTTGCATCAGATGCGGACTGGGGGGCAACCTTGACTCCGGCTATGATCAAGAAGATCCCTCCAATGCTTTCAATATCAATATGATATTTCAGAAAAATCCGTACAGATGCAATGATACTTTCAATCAATTATAAGCTTTATACAAGCCCTTACGGGACTTCTACTCCTTGGGCAAGGTCTTAATCTCGACCTCAAAATGGCAGTAACGGTCTAAAGATAGACCATTCTTTACCTTTGATTCGGGATACACGCGGCATTCACCCCCTCCCAATCAAGGCAAAATCAATCCCAGGGGGATTCAATTAGACCTCTTCCACACATGTTAACGTCATCGAGCAAAGGCTCTAACATACAACCTCGGATAGGTCCTACATCCTTGGTGGATTCTATCGACCTCTTCCACACAGGTTAACGTCGTCGAGCAAAGGCTCCGACATACAACCTCGGATAGGTCTCACATCCTTGGTGGATTCTCTTGACCTCTTCCACACAGGTTAACGTCGTCGAGCAGAGGCTCCGACATACAACCTCGGATAGGTCCTACATCATTGGTGGATTCTATCGACCTCTTCCACACAGGTTAACGTCGTCGAGCAAAGGCTCCGACATACAACCTCGGATAGGTCTCACATTCTTGGTGGATTCTCTCGACATCTTCTGCACAGGTTAACATCATTGAGCATGGCTCTGACATACAATCTCAGATAGGTCTTACATCCTTGATGGATTCTCTCGACCTCTTCCACATAGGTTAACGTCATCGAGAAAGGCTCTGATATACAACCTCAGATAGGTCTTACATTCTTGGTGGATTCTCTCGACCTCTTCCATACATGTTATCGTCATCGAGCAAATGCTATGACATACAATCTCATATGGGTTATATATCTTTGACAAATTCTACGCTCTACTGCCCGTTGCTATTTCTTTGGTCGTCTTTCTACCCGGCCACCAAGTAGCGCCGGTCTTCTACCCGACATCAGAGTGATGACGGCCATCTACCTGGCCTCCAAGTAGCGCCGGTCCTTTACCCGACATCCAAGTGATGTCGGTCTTCTACCCGGCTTCCAAGTGACGCCGATCTTTTGCCCGATCTCTAAGTGATGTCAGCCTTTCACCCGGCCTCCAAGTGATGTCGGCCTTCTGTCCGACCTCAATGTGATGTCGTTCTTGCATCTGACTTCCGAGTATCGTTGGCCTTATGTCCGGCCTCCGTGTGATGCCGGTCTTGCACCTGACTTCAGAGTGACATCGACCTTATTCTTGGCCTCCATGTGACGTTGGTCTTGCACCCAACTTTGGAGTGACGTCGGCCTCCATGTGACGTTGGTCTTGCACCCAACTTTGGAGTGACGCGGCCTTCTACTCGACCTCTAAGTGACGCCGATCTTCTCCCACGTGACGTCGGCATTTTTCCCGACCTCCATGTGACATCGGTATTGCACCCGACTTTTGAGTGATGTTGACCTTCTGCCTGGCCTCCAAGTGATGCCAGTCTTCTTCCCGACCTCCATATGACGATAGTTTTGCACCCGACTTGGGAGTGACATCTGCATTCTACCCGGCCTCCAAGTGACGCCGGTCATCTGCCCAACCTCCAAGTGATGTCAGTCTTCTACCCACTTCCAAGTGACACCGGTCTTCTGCCTGACCTCCAAGTGATGTCGGCCTTCTGCCCGGCCTCTATGTGATGCCGGTCTTGCTCCCAACTTTCGCTCATCGTCAAACTTCTACTCGTTGCTGGACTTTCATCAGATTTTATACCTAATGCCCTACTTTCGCTCGTCACTGGACTTTCGATCTCCCTCCTGACAACGACCTACCCGCATACTATAGTCTTTCCAACCTCCATCGCCAGTAACGGACGTGAATCTCCTTTGGTCGTCAGATCTCTTTAAGGATGGTGATCGCCCGTCATGACCTCTATATAAAAAGTGGAGAAAATTCTTACTCAGTGAGGGGCCTTAGGACTGAACAGGGAATACCCATCTGAACAGAGCTAGGGGAAGGCCTCAGCTTGAGAAAGATGAGAAGAAAGAGGAGAAAAATTCTTACTCAGTGAGGGGCCCTAGGACTGAACAGGGGATACCCATCTGAACAGAGCTAGGGGAAGGCCTCAGCTTGAGAAAGATGAGAAGAAAGAGAAGAAAAATTCTTACTCAATGAGGGGCCCTAGGACTGAACAGGGGATACCCATCTGAACAGAAATAGGGGAAGGCCTCAGCTTGAGGAGGAAGCCAAGAGAGAAGAAGGAAGAGAAGGAAGAAAGCTCCAGCCGCCTAGCTCCTCCTCGACCATCGTCGGAGTGCCGCCGCACCACCGCCTTAGTCTTGCCGCACCACCGCCGGACTACCAAGGGACGCCGGAGTGCTGCCGCACCACCGCCGTATTCTTGCCGCACCACCGCCGGAGTATTGCCACAACACCGCCGTAGTTCTACCACACCACCGCCGGACCACCAAGGGACGCCGGAGTGCTGCCGCACCACCGCTGTAGTTCTGCCGCACCATCGACAGACCACCAAGGGATGCCGAAGTGCCTTCCAAAGCTGAAGTACCCCCTTGCACTGAAATGTCACTGCCGATCCACCACCTGATATCGAAGTGCCGTCGGACCACCATTCGATAGGGGAGTGACGTTGGACTTTTGCAAAACTCTCAGTTGATATTTGTAATCTGGTCGTCTTCAAGGACAAGTCAGACCATTGTACTTTCCTCAAATTTTAGTGGAATCATTTTCAACTGGGCTAGGCCCCGTGGTTTTTTTCCTCCTTTTCAGGGGTTTTCCACGTAAAAACTCTGGTGTCTCTTATGAATGTTTCACCCCCTCTCTTATCTGCTTGTGTGCTGGATCTTCGTACAATGTTAAGACGTTAAACCATATATTTCTCTACCGCCGCGAATATTCCAGGACGCAAAACACCTCAAACAATTTGTGCTATTTCATAATATATAGTGTTATACAAAGACAACTATAATTTATATTCTTTACGTGGACCTATAAGGGTTTGCAGAGCTTTATCTCAACATTGAATACTACAAAGACATTACAATAGAAGATAATCTTCTTTAACACTTTTATTTTAAAAGGTGGCAGAACTTCTTTCTATGAAATATCCTTTTCTTAAGTAACTAAATTGCCCTTCACCAATGTCAACACATTAAATGGCCCTTCAATTCAAAAGTTCCAGTCAAAACTCAATATTTTTTCTGAGGAAGACAAACATTGCTGTTCCTTCCAGTCTTAGAGAAAAATCTACTTGAGTTTGCCCCAGAGAAAGTTATGATTACAAAACTTCATTATGACAACTATTTTTTGCAAGCAATATATGTTTATTTACTAAAAATTCCTAAAGATTATGGCCTCGTTTAGGGGAAAATTATTAGGTGCTAAGTCCGGACGTATAGATACGTCCGGACATCCACTTAAAATGTAACACGTAGAGTGTGCTTTTGTTGCACAATTTTTGTGCGTTTTACCTATGTTTCAGTTGTATTTTAGTTGTATTTTGACTATTCTTTTGTTGCCCTTGTGCTTTCATTGCGCTTTACATGCACTTTACTTGCGCTTTGGCTGCGCTTTTGATGTGCTTAACTTAAAGTTCCGCGGGCACATTAAAAATATAAAGTAAAAAATAAATCCAATTAAATATCCACGCGTCCACTCCACGTTTCAATATTTTATTGGAGTTCTGACATATCTCGACGTCCGGTGTCCGCACTTAATAATTTCTGCCGTTTGAAGCGGTTTTTTTATTGCTTCTTAAAGCAGATTTTTAGTATAAAATTTTTCATTGGCATGCTTTTTATAGTGGAAACAAAATCAACTACAGTTTTGGTCCTTGTAAATCCTCAAGGATTTAGCTTATCCCTAAACATAATAAACTAACATGATGGAGACCCTTGCAGGCCCGACCAATGCTCAATGACCAAAAAAAGCTTTCCAAGCTAGCTGATCCTACGCTCCAAGGACGATACCCAATGCGCAGTCTCTACCAAGCTGTTGCCGTGGCCTCCATGTGCATCCAAGAAGAGGCAGCGGCGCGCCCACTCATTGCAGATGTTGTCACCGCACTGTCATATCTAGAATCGCAAACCTACGATCCCAAGGCGGTAGCCGCCTACAGCCACCGCCTTGATCGGCGGAGCCGCGGGTCGAGGGAGGAGAATCCCGGCCGAGGGAATCAAGAGGATGGAAGCAAGTGGGATGTATATGGGATCGAGAGAGACGACACGCCGAAAGAGATTGCCGGCGTCATGAACAAGGATGTTGAAAGGGAGCGGGCGGTGGCCGAGGCAATGATGTGGGGAGCAAACTGGAGGGAGAAACAACGAGCTTCCAGGCACGAGGCCTTGACACTTTGAAAGGAAAAGCAGGAAAGGTAAGGAGGGCGGGGTACTGTGTATATTGTTAGGATTTAGGGAGGAGAGCAATCGCAATTCTTTGTGTTTGTAAAAGCGATAGGAAATTTTGTCGGAAGGAGGGAATCTGATGCTATCTTTTGATTTGACCGTTGGGCTTTCTCGGCTATTACTTGTATGAGGATTATAGCAGAAGTGCTTCGACGAATGGCAAAAAAACCTAATAGGAAAAAAAATATGTTGCTTGTATCAATATTAAAGTTTCTTTATTTTAACTTGATGAAATTGGGTTTCATGAAGATGTAACTTTTATGATACATGTTTGGTTGATAGGAGATTTAGGTTTCATTTGAGACGAATTTCTTTATACTAGAAAGTTATTAGAAAGCAATAAGAAAGTCATCGCAAACGAAACCTTATTAAATGCATTTGTTACAGTTGTAACGAGTTTCATGTGCTATTTGATTTGAAGTTAAAAGATGTGTAATGTATTTCAAATGAAATGGTTTTAAAAATGTTGGTTCTTAGTTTTGTTGAAATAAATCTATTATTTTGATTTTGATGAATTTAAAAATTATTAGATTGGATTGATTTATAAATACTAATGCTCAAAAAGCTACAATCAAAAGAAAAAAAAAAAAAAAACAAAGGAGCTAACGATCCCTACTAAGATACAAGATAAAATGAAAAAAATAAAGGGAGGCAATGAGCCATCACCCAAAAAAAAAAAATCAAGTTTAAGCCAACTTTGAAGCCAATCAGGTACCAGCAACAATACCCGCAAAACCAAAAGATTTACAAGCATGCAAAAGACCATTCCCAAAGATATACGAGAAAATAAGCACCCTCCAAAGCTCAATTAGCACATACAACCATCCACCCCAAGGAACTAACATCCTTCATAGATCTGCAATAAAAATTCCTCACAAAAATTAGAATCAGATCGGAGGATTAGAAAAAAAATAAACAATCTCATGCATTCCTTTTATACTTATATCCAAACAACTTCAAGTGTTTCTTTTACACTGCATTCTTTTTCAGACAACCTCATACATACTCACTCAAAATCACCCACATAATTGTTTACACAAATTTAGCCATCCATGAGAAGTTCGCTAACAACTTCTTCACATGAACCCATCTCATATTTAGAATGCTCTAATCTTAATTTTTACAGCTAGCATATCTTTTATTTTATAGAAATTCATTATTAGCTTATATTCAATAATTAATTCTTTTTAAATCCATGTAATTACCTTTAATATAAATTTTCTATATAGTATGCCTCTCCTCACTCATAAATAGAGCGTCAAATAATAAATATAAAGGAGAAGAAATCATCAACTCATAGATCTTACTTCTAGGGTATAAGATAGTCTCTCTCTCTGTAATATTTCAAACTGCTCCAGTATCGTCCAGGACGATCTGGGATCGTCCTGGGACGATCAGTGTATTTTCAGCTTCAGATTTTGCCCAGAATTTGTTCTAAGTGATTTCCTGTAGGGATCGTCCAGGCCGATCGAGGTATCGTCCCGGGACGATCAGTGGATGGCACAAGTCAGTGAGTAGAGGTTTTTATCGCCTATGAATAGTAAACATCGTCCTGAAAAATCGTCCCTGGACGATGGGATTTTGGTCTGATCGTCCAGGCTGATCTGGACGATCGGCCGGGCCGATCTGTGTATTATAAAGCTGATTTCAGCTCATTTGAAGAGAGAGAAAATAAAAAAAAATAAATATCTGATTTCAGCTCTGAGGAGAGAGAAAAAGAAGCTTTTGGAAAAGTTGATTTCGGGAAGACGCGGAGCCGTTTTCGAGCGAAGTGACTGTTGAAGAATTTGCTGTGCTCGAGGTAAGGCACATTCCGTCTTTCTCAATTTTCAGTTCCGTCGAGGTTGGCGGTATTTTTCTGTCCGGATTTCGTTTTCGTTACGGTTTTTCGTCCGTATCTTTTGATTGGTTCAGTTTTTACCGCGTAAGTTTCTGTATATCGTTGCCGTGCCGGGTGTGCACGTTTTGACTATATTTTGAAGATTTTCGTCCGGGTGTTTTTGATTCGACTGTGTTTTTAGTCGACCGGAATTTTCTGTGAAATCGTAAATTATCTGTGCAGTAGAATAAATGTTCTGGAATGTGATTATCTATATTCTGTGCGAATTCGGTAAATTTTCTTTGCAGGAATTTTTGTGTAAATTCTGTATACTGCCGTTGTGCTGCCCGATTTTCGGGTAATTTCTGAAATGTCCGGATTTCTTCTGAATTGAAATGCTATGTGTATAAGCTATAAAAGGGAGCTATAAGGGGCCTGGATCCTATGAGATTCAGTTAGTGAAACGGGAAATTTAGATGAGCTCAAGTTGGAGAAATATCAGTTATATTCCGGATCCGTGAATTCTATTATTCAGGTGCTGTGAGCACATTTAGCTTAGCTATTAATTATTCAGCGAATTTTTGGTGCCGTGAGCACAAGGGAGACATAAGGGTTAGAATCCGTAGTGATTCTGTTCAGTTTAGTTTAGCTATTAATTACTCAGCTATTATCCTGGTGCCGGGGGCACATTTAGCTATGATTAAATATCTGATATCCGCTATTATCTGATTCTGATTTCTGTATGATTCTGATATGTGCTGAGTTTATTCTGTTCTGTGATCTGATCTGTACGATTCTGATTCTGATTTGATATCTGTCCGTATAAGTTCTGATTTCCGATTCTGTTCTGATTTCTGATCTGATTTCTGTCTGATGAGTTTGGTTTTGGTTTCTGAGAATTTAGATTGGTGGTTTGTTGCTTTGCTGAGCTGTTGAGCTCACCCTTGCTTTCTGGTGGTTTTCAGGTTCTGGGAAGGGCAAGGAGGTCCAGGATTAGTTTCAGAGTCTGATCCGATTAGGTATTTTTGGTACTTTTGATTTTTGTACAGTCATGGCTTTTCTGTTCTGTCTTTCTTTCTGTTGAAAGCCATGTACTGTTCTGTAGATGATTATTTTGAGGAAATGAAATGAAAAAGATAGATGTTTTGTTCCGCTGCATTTGATGTTTTTAGTAGCTCTGTTGTTCTGTGTTTTTCTGTTGAGTTAAGAATTTGGAAGATCAGTTCAGTAACCTAATCCAAAGCCAGATCCTGGATAAGCAAGTAAGTGTGCGCTCGCCGCGATCCGGCTCGGGCGGGATCCGTCCCCGTCGGGTCGGGTCGTGACAAGCTTTTGTGGTATCAGAGCACTGGTTTTGGAAACTGGTTGAATTGTGAAACAGAGCTTTAGGAAGTGATCAGTGAGTCTGTCTGGGAGGTAGTTTTGAGTCGTTTGGCTTTTTATTGTGTTGTTTTTGTGTTGTTTTTTTGTGATAGTTTTCCGGATTTTCTGGATTTTTCTGTATGGATCAGCCAGACCCAGACATGACAGACGGTCAGAGTGATGATCAGGCAGCACCAGTGGGGAGTACAGCCCCAGTGGTCGGTGCTGATACGCTTTCACAGTTTGCGTCACTTGTTGCTCAGATGATGAGCGAGACTCAGAGCAGAGCTTCTACTGTTAGATCTGAGGACATTGATCGACACCTGCAGTTATTTTTGAGGTTGAAGCCTCCGAGGTTTGAGGGCGCTGTTGAGCCCAGAGCAGCCGAGGAGTGGCTGAGGAGATTAGAGAAGACTTTTGACGGGATGCAGTGTCCGGCAGACAGGAAGGTTCCGTTAGCAGTTTTTCTGTTAGATGGAGAGGCTGAGCACTGGTGGGATGGCCAGCAGGCAGCCAGATTTCAGGGCAGATTGAACTCTTTGATCACTTGGGAAGAGTTCACTGAAGTGTTCAGAGATTGGTTTGTTCCCCCTTCTGCACGACAGCAGATGCAGGAGAGTTTTCTGAGGCTGGTTCAGGGGAGCAAGATGGTGATGCAGTACGAGGCTGAGTTTACTGCATTAGCCAGGTACGCTCCGCAGCTGGTTAGCACTTCTGCTGAGAGGTGTTACCGATTTCTGAGAGGCTTACGAGACACTTTGAGGCAGCCTTTGATACCGTTCCGGATTACTGATTTCTCTGAGCTTGTGGAGCGAGCTCGTCTGATTGAGAACGACATGACGACTACTCAGCAGCGGTGGTCTGCGAGTAGGAAGAGGTTTGGAGGTGATACTTCTGGCAGTGGTTCCTCTGGGAAGAGGAGATTTGTTTCTGGATCTGGATCTGGAGAATCCAGAAGGAGCGGAGGATCGTCTGGTACTGCTACCAGTACGACTGGTTCTGGATCTGTCAGTTCGGCACCTGTGTGCCAGAGTTGTGGACGGCGACACCATGGCCAGTGCTACAGGATAGCTGGTCTTTGTTTCAGATGCGGTCAGCCGGGACATAGGATTGCAGAATGTCCACAGATGGGATATGATCAGCGATCTGAGGGTTTAGTCAGACCTGTTGGTTCAGCAGCAGGAAGACCGAGGACTGTTCCTCCACGCTCTGAGGGATTTGCTGGTAGAGGTGGTGGTTCTAGTTCTGCACCACGGAGACCACCTACGATTCAGAGAGAGCAGAGTAGTTCTGTTACTTCAGCTCCTGCTCCAGTTCAGCCACGAGTTTACAGCCTGAGTCAGCAGGAGGCTCGTGATGCTCCGGATGTTGTGACAGGTACGGTTTACATTTCTGATCAGCCCTGTCGTGTTTTGTTTGACTCTGGAGCGAGTCATTCTTTTCTGTCCGAGCATTGTTTTGAGCTTTTACATTTGGATTTGATGGTTTTACCGGTTTCTTTGTCTGTGATTTTACCGGCTGGGAATCCATTGATTGCTCGACAGTTTTGTTTGTGTGAGATCGAGATTTCTGGCAAGAAGTGGAAATCGAGTTTGATTCGATTGCCGATTTCTTCGTATGATGTGATTTTGGGAATGGATTGGTTGAGTCAGTATGAGGCTCAGATTGACTGTCTGAAGAAGCAAGTGAGTTTGCTTGTGGCTGGAGAGAGAGTTGTATTTCAGGGATTACGAGGTGTTCTCTCCAGTCTGATTTCTGCGTTAGAGGTGAGCAGAATGTGGAAGAAAGGATATCCAGTATTTTTGGCTTCGGTGCGGGATCTGAACCTGGAGGTTGGTTCTGTTTCTGAGATCCCTGTGGTACGGGAGTTTGTGGATGTTTTTCCTGAGGAGTTGGTTGGTTTACCTCCGGATAGAGATGTGGAGTTCTCTATCGATGTTTTTCCGGGTACCGCTCCGATATCGAAAGCTCCGTACAGGATGGCACCGAAAGAACTTTCTGAGTTGAAAGTTCAGCTTCAGGAGTTGGTTGACAGAGGGTTTGTACGTCCTAGTGTTTCTCCTTGGGGAGCACCTGTTCTGTTTGTGAAGAAGAAGGACGGTACACTCCGTATGTGTATTGATTACAGAGATTTGAACAAGGCCACGATCAAGAACAAGTATCCTTTGCCACGGATAGACGACTTGTTTGATCAGCTTTCCGGATCTTCGGTATTTTCGAAGATTGATTTGAGATCCGGATATTATCAGGTGAAGGTGAAGGAATCTAATGTGGTGAAGACTGCTTTCAGTACTCGGTACGGGCACTACGAGTTTTTGGTTATGCCTTTTGGGGTAACCAATGCGCCTGCGATTTTCATGGATCTGATGAACCGAGTATTCAGGGAGTATTTGGATCAGTTTGTGATCGTCTTCATTGACGATATTCTGGTATATTCTGCATCTGAGGATGAACATGCCAGACATTTGAGGATTGTGTTGGAGACTCTGAGGAGGCATCAGCTGTATGCCAAGTTCTCCAAGTGTGAATTCTGGCTGAAGAGCATTTCTTTTCTGGGGCACGTAATTAGCGGAGAAGGTATTTCTGTAGATCCCCAGAAGATTCAGGCGGTTGCTGATTGGCCAAGGCCGACTACGGTATTTGAGGTACGTAGTTTCTTGGGCATGGCCGGGTATTATAGGAAGTTTGTGAAAGGATTTTCACAGATTTCGACTCCTCTGACGAGACTGACTCAGAAGTCAGTTCCTTTTGTTTGGACACCGGAGTGTGAAGCTAGTTTTCAGAGATTGAAGGATTGTTTGACTTCAGCTCCAGTGTTGGCACTTCCGTCAGGTACGGAAGGTTTTCAGGTGTTCAGTGATGCTTCACTGAAAGGACTGGGATGTGTCCTGATGCAGCATGGTCAGGTAATTGCTTATGCTTCGAGACAGTTGAAACCACATGAGAAGAATTACCCGACGCATGATTTGGAGTTAGCTGCAGTTGTTTTTGCTTTGAAGATTTGGCGTCATTACCTGTATGGCGTCACATGTGAGATGTTTACTGATCATAAGAGCCTGAAGTACATTTTTACTCAGAAGGATTTGAATCTGAGACAGAGGAGGTGGCTCGAGTTGATCAAGGACTATGACCTGACTATTCAGTATCAGCCTGGGAAGGCGAATGTGGTAGCAGATGCTTTGAGCAGGAAGTCTTCTGGATTATCAGGTTTGCAGCTTACCTGTGATGACTTTCTGATTCGTGATTTGGAGAGATTGCAGTTGGAGGTGATTTCCTCCAGTGATTTGGAGTTGGCTCAGATGAGTATTCAGTCTTCTTTAGAAGCAAGGATTCAAGAAGCCCAGAAGTCAGATTCTGATTATTCGAAGTTGCTAGCTCAGATTGGATCTGGTAAGACTCCTGAACTTCGAATTTCTGATTCTGGTGCTATTTTCTGTAAGAACAGGTTGTGGGTACCTGTGTTTGGAGATTTGAGGCGGGAGATTCTGTATGAATCTCATCATTCAGGCTACACTATTCATCCAGGTAGTGGTAAGATGTATGCTGATATGAAGCTTTTGTTCTGGTGGCCTGGGATGAAGAAGGATGTGGCGGAGTTTGTGTCGAGATGCGAAGCCTGTCAGTTGGTGAAGGCAGAGCATCAGCGACCAAGTGGACTGTTGCAGTCGTTGCCTATCCCTGAGTGGAAATGGGAGGAGGTAACGATGGATTTTGCTATGGGTTTTCCTCGATCACGACAAGGACATGATGCTATTTGGGTAGTTGTGGATCGATTGACGAAGTCAGCCCATTTTCTTCCGATCAGACAGACGGATTCAGTTGAACGCTTGGCACAGATATATGTGAAAGAGATAGTCAGATTGCACGGTGTGCCTCGTGTGATTGTATCTGATCGAGATGGACGTTTTACTTCCAGACTTTGGAAAGGCATTCAGCAAGGCTTGGGTACGAAATTGCATTTCAGTACAGCCTTTCATCCTCAGACCGACGGACAGTCTGAGAGGACTATTCAGGTACTGGAAGATCTGTTGAGACTTTGTGTTCTGGACTTTAGCGGAAGCTGGGAAGATCATATTCCGCTGATTGAGTTTGCCTATAACAACAGTTTTCAGTCCAGTATCGGTATGGCACCGTACGAGGCTCTGTATGGCAGGAAGTGCCGTACTCCTTTGACTCTGACGGAGGTCGGAGATAGACAGACTTTGGGTGCCACTTTTTGCTGATGAAACTGCTCAGAAGATTCATTTGATAAGAGAAAGATTGAAAGCCGCTCAAGATCGTCAGCAGAAGTATTACAATCAGAAGCACAGATTTGTTGAGTTTCAGGTTGGTGACTTTGTGTATGTCAAAGTCAGCCCGATGAAAGGTGTGAGCAGATTTGGTCAGGTGAGCAAGCTTAGTCCAAGGTATGTTGGACCATTTGAGATTTTGGAAAGAATTGGAAAATCTGCTTATCGCCTATTGCTTTCTGATTCTATGCCTGATGTGCATAATGTGTTTCATGTATCCACTCTGAGGAAGTGGGTATCCGACTCTGGGAAGAAGGTATCAGCTGATGAGGTTGAGATTCAGGAGAATCTGGCGTACAAGGAAGAGCCAGAATTGATTTTAGCGTACGACGTCCGCAAGTTAAGAAATAAAGAGATTCCGATGGTTAAAGTCCAGTGGAAGCACCGGACTGTACGGGAAGCAACGTGGGAAAAGGAGTCTGATATGAGACGGTCGTACCCGTACTTGTTTTGACTGAGTTTGGATTGGATAATGTCGAGGACGACATTTTTCTGAGTTGGGGAGATTGTAATATTTCAAACTGCTCCAGTATCGTCCAGGACGATCTGGGATCGTCCTGGGACGATCAGTGTATTTTCAGCTTCAGATTTTGCCCAGAATTTGTTCTAAGTGATTTCCTGTAGGGATCGTCCAGGCCGATCGAGGTATCGTCCCGGGACGATCAGTGGATGGCACAAGTCAGTGAGTAGAGGTTTTTATCGCCTATGAATAGTAAACATCGTCCTGAAAAATCGTCCCTGGACGATGGGATTTTGGTCTGATCGTCCAGGCCGATCTGGACGATCGGCCGGGCCGATCTGTGTATTATAAAGCTGATTTCAGCTCATTTGAAGAGAGAGAAAATAAAAAAAAATAAATATCTGATTTCAGCTCTGAGGAGAGAGAAAAAGAAGCTTTTGGAAAAGTTGATTTCGGGAAGACGCGGAGCCGTTTTCGAGCGAAGTGACTGTTGAAGAATTTGCTGTGCTCGAGGTAAGGCACATTCCGTCTTTCTCAATTTTCAGTTCCGTCGAGGTTGGCGGTATTTTTCTGTCCGGATTTCGTTTTCGTTACGGTTTTTCGTCCGTATCTTTTGATTGGTTCAGTTTTTACCGCGTAAGTTTCTGTATATCGTTGCCGTGCCGGGTGTGCACGTTTTGACTATATTTTGAAGATTTTCGTCCGGGTGTTTTTGATTCGACTGTGTTTTTAGTCGACCGGAATTTTCTGTGAAATCGTAAATTATCTGTGCAGTAGAATAAATGTTCTGGAATGTGATTATCTATATTCTGTGCGAATTCGGTAAATTTTCTTTGCAGGAATTTTTGTGTAAATTCTGTATACTGCCGTTGTGCTGCCCGATTTTCGGGTAATTTCTGAAATGTCCGGATTTCTTCTGAATTGAAATGCTATGTGTATAAGCTATAAAAGGGAGCTATAAGGGGCCTGGATCCTATGAGATTCAGTTAGTGAAACGGGAAATTTAGATGAGCTCAAGTTGGAGAAATATCAGTTATATTCCGGATCCGTGAATTCTATTATTCAGGTGCTGTGAGCACATTTAGCTTAGCTATTAATTATTCAGCGAATTTTTGGTGCCGTGAGCACAAGGGAGACATAAGGGTTAGAATCCGTAGTGATTCTGTTCAGTTTAGTTTAGCTATTAATTACTCAGCTATTATCCTGGTGCCGGGGGCACATTTAGCTATGAATTAAATATCTGATATCCGCTATTATCTGATTCTGATTTCTGTATGATTCTGATATGTGCTGAGTTTATTCTGTTCTGTGATCTGATCTGTACGATTCTGATTCTGATTTGATATCTGTCCGTATAAGTTCTGATTTCCGATTCTGTTCTGATTTCTGATCTGATTTCTGTCTGATGAGTTTGGTTTTGGTTTCTGAGAATTTAGATTGGTGGTTTGTTGCTTTGCTGAGCTGTTGAGCTCACCCTTGCTTTCTGGTGGTTTTCAGGTTCTGGGAAGGGCAAGGAGGTCCAGGATTAGTTTCAGAGTCTGATCCGATTAGGTATTTTTGGTACTTTTGATTTTTGTACAGTCATGGCTTTTCTGTTCTGTCTTTCTTTCTGTTGAAAGCCATGTACTGTTCTGTAGATGATTATTTTGAGGAAATGAAATGAAAAAGATAGATGTTTTGTTCCGCTGCATTTGATGTTTTTAGTAGCTCTGTTGTTCTGTGTTTTTCTGTTGAGTTAAGAATTTGGAAGATCAGTTCAGTAACCTAATCCAAAGCCAGATCCTGGATAAGCAAGTAAGTGTGCGCTCGCCGCGATCCAGCTCGGGCGGGATCCGTCCCCGTCGGGTCGGGTCGTGACACTCTCTCTCTCTCTCTCTCTCTCTCTCTCTCTCTCTCTCTCTCTCTCTATATATATATATATATATATATATATATATATATATATATATATATATATATATATATATATATATATATTCATAATTAGTCTTGCAATATATATATTCATAATTAGTCTTGCAATATATGAGCATGAATTGATGCCATAGATTAGAAGTAAAGCTATGCAACTAAAAAACAATGAACAACTGCGAAGGAAAGAATTGTATAATTGGATGAACTTATAATTTATCTATTTTTCCTAAGTTTCATATAAATCAGTTTGTTCACATAATTAAATAAATATATTTTAAATATCTATTGTCTATCTTTCTTTCTCACTTTTTTTTTTTTTTTTCTGTTTCTACCAAAAAATCTCTATGTAGGATTTTTTAAAAATTTCTTATGATATCTAAAGTTAAAAAAAAAAAAAAAAAAAAAAAAAAAAAAAAAAAAAAAAAAAAAAAAAAAAAAAAAAAACTATTTTCTTTGTAAATAGCTCTGTGCTTCTTATTATATGTGCAGCCGGTCCTTTCTTCATATATCTAAGTATAACAAATTTAATTAATTGGGTTTATAAAATTAAGTCAAAACACCTAAAATAAGAGCAAAAGATAAGAGATAAAATAAGAAAATTAAATAAAAGCAAGGATTTTTATTTTGTCCTACTCTTTGCCTTTAATGCCGAGAACATGGTTGTAAACTACGGTAAAGAAAACATATTTTGTAAAAGTTGCTATAGAAAGAAACTTTTTAGTAAAAAGATTATTTAAAAATAACAACAGCAAACTTTTATCCTACTATGTTGGGTCAACTACATGAATCATTTTTCTTCATTGTGTCATGTTAAGAGTCAATTTCTCATCTAAATCCAATAAAAAAAGATCATTTCTAATATTTTCTAACCAATTCTTTTTAGATTTGTCTCTACCTTTCTTAACATAAGTCAAATCTAATACATCTACTTTTCTAACAGGGTCATCGGAAAGCTACCATTTTATGTGACGAAACCATCTAGGGCAACTCTCTCTAATCTTATCATCCATTGGAGCTACTCCAACCTTTTCATATATATGCTCATTTCGTATCCTGTCTCTAAGAGTAAAGACACTCATCCACCTGAGCATCCTCATCTCTGCAACACCTAACTTAATATTATTCTTCACTTTTAATGTCCAACATTTTGCACCATAAAGCATTGTAGATCTCACTACCATCTTATAGAATTTTCTCTTAAATTTGAGAGGGACTTTTCTATCACACAATAAACCTGATGCATTCCTCAACTTCAACCATCTAACTTGAATTCTACTAATAATATCACCATCTATTTCACCATCATTCTAAACAATAGACCCAAGATATCTAAAACGAATACTCTGTTAATGACTTGATCGCCCAAAGTCACAATCCCCTCACTAGATGTATTATTACTAAAATTATACTTTATATATTCAGTTTTAGATCTACTCAAACAAAAGTCTTTAGACTTTAAGGTTGACCTCCATAATTCAAGTTTACCTCCTACTCCCTCTCTAGTCTTATCAACAAGAACATTATCATCAACAAAAAGCATGCACCAAGGTACAATCTCTTACAAATGTCTAGTGAGAACATACATGACTAAAGAAAAAAGATATGTGCTTAACGACGATCCTTGATGTAATCCAACTAAAATATGAATATATTTATGGGCTCCAAAAATTTGCATCACAACTTCCTCGTCTCTTTGCTTTGCGTTTTATTTTCGCTTGGGGGGAGTTTTAACGGATTAAGTTCTAGGGTAAATTTTTAGAAGGAAAATTGTGTTCGAGATAAGACAGAGAATTTTCCCTCATTGTGTGAGGACTTTATGATTTGACTTCTGGTTTCCTATAGGCACAACCCCCTATAGTTAATTACTCCTCTCACTCGCGAGAGAGAACATTCGATTAAGGCTAGCCGTTGAATGAATACGTCGTATCCATAGATACGTGATATCCGACATATTGTAGCAACATTGGTTGGTGTTTGAAGAGTTGATATTTAAAATTTAAATTTCACCATTTTGTACTTAAAACATATTGTGGGGGAGTGATGATGAACCCGATCGAGAACCCATGGTTATGTCATCCTAGGCCATTATAGTCTCTAATCTACTTAGTTAGAGAAGATAGTCGACTCAACCTGATAAAAGGTTCCTTAACTACAACCATGGGTTGTGTCATCTAAGGGTACCTTGTAGACCTAGGATAGATGTTTGCCTAAGCAGATAAATTTGAATCTATCTTAGCTAATAAAGAGCTTTGTGTCCTATCAACCATATCTTATTGATTCATTTTCAAGGATTTAGTGTCATTAGGGAACATAAGGGCGCTGACTATAACTGTAATATAGTGGTGTCATTTTGTGGCAAACCACCTGGTTTAGAGGTTCCCGATTATAATTGTTTACTTGCAATGCAATTTAGAAGAAAAACTATAGGTGTGATGTCCTTTGGTGGTAAAAACATTAGTTTGATGACACGTGTCATTTCCTTACTGGAAAGAAATAGATTGAGAATAAATCCTAGTGATATTCTCAACTAGTCATTAGCTAATTGTGAGCCAAAATAGTTTTTAAACTTATCTTCCTCGAAAAACTATTTTGGAGAATGGGTGAGCATTTTCTTTAAGTGTTTGATAATTTATTTTAATTTTAAATATCTTAGATTTTGGGATTCTTGAAATTTCAGATTTTATGGGTGTTTGGGGGCATTTAAAAATATATGACCCCCTTCAGTAGATATTTAAATTCAATATGACCATCATCAAAGAATTAATAGGTTATTACATTTTTATCTCATTAATTGAACCTTCTTAACTCTGTCTACTTATAGATAGAGGATCGAATTCAAATCTAAATTTATTCTTTAACTCATGCGACATTCTTAGACATTATGTTTGTACCTATAACTCGCTCACTAGAGCCTATGTGGGTATATGCCATTAGATGCATTTCGAGTAATGCCTTCACATGTATATATAGTGCAATTTTGAAATGCAATTATAGTGTTAAATAACAACACACTAGAGTGAAACCCTTTGCTAGAAGTGAAATTATAGTGTCAAATGACATACTACAGTGAAACCCTCTACTTATGCAAGATGATGATTTTTTGAAGTGCAATTATAGTGTCAAATGATACACTAGAGTAAAACTCTTTACTTATGCATGAGGACAATTTTTTAAATACACTTATTATGTCAAATGACACACTTAAATGAAATCCTCTATATCCCACCAATGCATGCAAGAGGTCATTTTGAGATGTAATAATAATGTCGAGGCATGCTATTATTGAGGTGACATGTTAGAATAAAATTTTTAGCATCCTACATATGCATGCCGGGGTCTTTTAGAATTCTAAATGTAGGGATTAATACAAAGCTCCATTGATGTTGATGGGTTTTCATTATAATCAAGTTTTTTCCTAATGGCTCCATTGATTATTACAAAGCTCAATTGATTGCCAAATATTATTTCAATTATATGGGATATATTATGTTGATGCTTTATCTTCCATATTTAGAATCAACTCGTAGAATTTTGATATTTTGTAGTATGTTTTGGTCAAGTTGTGTCCACCATATCGAGGAAAATTTAGATAATTTTAATCGAAAAATGTGAGATTTCATAGATGTGAGGACATATATTGTCCTTGCCATTATTCTATTAGGATTCATTCCAAAAAATGAATAGGTGGTTTTATCATTTTGATTCTCATGCCATAAGGATGAGACCTACTCGAGGTCTATAAAAAACAAAAGCCTTTGTATTTAGGGGCAATTTGGTTTGTAATAAAATGTGTTTAAAGTATTCTAAATGTAGGGATTTTGAAAATATTGGTGTTTGGTTTGAAAAAAAAGGAATGCAAAGTAAAATAAAGTAAATATAGTGTAAACCATTTTAATTTATTTTTTAGGTAAATTAAATTTTCCCAATTTTGAGCGAGAACCATTTACACCTCAAGCAAGCTTGCTTGATCTCCATCATTTGTCGCCCCCCACCGTCGGGCACCACCACATGCCGCCATCCACCAACAATTATCGCTAGCCACCACGATACCTACTGCCACTGACCACCTCTTCCGCCACCCACCGCTGGCCACCATCATTTCCACCCACCGCCAACAACCAACGATGCCACTTGCCACTGGCCATCACCAGCCTTTAGCTGCCACAGCCGTTGACCACCACTCACCACAGGATCTGCCACCCCCTCCGACCACCACCGTCGCCATTAGACGTCAGTTGCCGCTGCCACTCACCAACGACCACCACCGTTAACCCCATCTTGGTATTTTTCGCTACATTCATTTACTTCAAACCAAATAAAAAAAGCATTCACTTTCATTTGTTTTACACTCAACCAAACAATTCCAAAGCATTTCTTTTACACTGCATTTTTTATGCACTACATTCTTTTTTTAGTCAATCAAACAGCCCCTTAATTATTCAAAATGATCAAATCACCTAATCAAAATGATCCAAGGGACAAATCAATTGGTGTAATTATTGCATAAGAAAAACATGTGAAAAGAACCAATTGTGTGAAAGAGTATTTTGGATTCTTTTGTTTCTTCAAAAGGAAGAAATTTTTTTAAATGAGTTCAAGTTCTTTTTTTTTTTTAAATAGTAGGCATCAATATTGCACTTGATTTGCTGTCTTACTAAGCATAGTACTGAATAAGCACTTTGACAAAATAAATTTGACTTGAAATATATGAGTTGGAAGAGAAGTGGTTTCTTTGTTTGGGTGAGGACTATAAATAAAATATTACAGATCTATTTTCTAGAATGCAACATAAGAATTAACCACTTGTCATCCCTCTTCAAAACCTTTGAAATTAACCCTTGTACAGTAATTGTAAGTTACCTGACTATAGGCTGAAGACATTTAACTTGTTCAAATTTTTTTGAATCTGGTTGTAAAAATTGGTTGGTTGCTTCATGAACTTAAATATGGTGTCTTTTCTAGGATTATGGAAGCATAGTTTACTTGATAGTGTTGGATTGACTATTATGAGAAGGGAGTGAATGTGGTTACTGGTTATGACTTCCCCTGAAGGCTATGAGCGGTATAGTCCTACATTGGAAAAATAGAAAATTTAGGTTTAGTTATATGCTTAGTAAGAGATTTATGGTGGTTTCTCTTTATGATATTCAAATTAAGTTTCATGTTCAGTTACTCTTTGTTTCTTTCATTGTTTTTATTCTTTTATTAGTTCTTTATCTACATTCTCTGCATTTTGTGAATATCTTTATTATTTTGACATGAAAAATCTTTATTTCATTCTCAACTTATATATGTTTTTATGATCTGTGATTTTTCCTCCTCATTTAGATTTCTTTGATCTTCAATCTTTGAAGCAAAAGTATTCTATTCAATCTTTGAAGCAAAAGCATTCTATTCTTGTAAGCTTTCAAATTTGTTCCTTTGATATTTTATTGATGAATTAACAGACTGTTATGTAGCATATTTTGCTTCACTTCATGATTTCTTTACATCTATTCAATTTTTTAGCAATCATTTATTGTAAATCATCTTCTCGATCATGGATGTATCTTCCTTATTATTTTGCTGACAGGAGAAACATAATTACTTTCAAGGCTCTTATATCAAATTGAATCAGAACTACATTTTTTTTATTTTTTTATTTAGGAAAATCGAGATTTTAATGATATTCAAGGCTTTATCAGGAGAGTTTATGTCTAACATCTAACTTTGCATAGTCATCTTTGATCATGGAAGCAAACATAAATTTTATACATTCATTAAATACTAGGATTGTAACCCTTGTAAACTTTGACAAACTATAAGTAAAACAAGTCCTAATACACCCTACAATGCATGAATGATATTTTTTTGGAATAAAGTTGGACTTATATATTGTTCAAACTTGATTAGGCACCTAGAAATAACTTAATAGCATGTAAAAAATACATGTAATAACAATTCACTATACAAAATAACTCGCATAAACTCTAATGGTGTTGAAACATAAGTAATATAATAGCCTCAACGCATAAATACTCTAAGTAGACAAAAGACACTAGAAATTCTGAAGTAGACAATTTCTGGATTTCAACAGTTTCTCTGGTAATCAATCCAAGATAGAATCGATCTATTTTCTTCCTATCAATATGATTTTTGGCATCTCAAAAAGGAAGATTAAAGATTATGCAATTCATCCTTCTGTAAAGTGAAAGTTACAAAACTAAACTTTTTTCCCATCCATCTTCATAGTTTAAGAAAGTTGAAGATTATTATGGGCAAATCTGAACTTTAATTTATCTGCATCATTGATAAAATCTAATATAAACTTTAGAAACAAAAAGAAATATATAAAATGAAATCTCAACTTGATCAAAACAAGGAATGTTATAGAATCAGTGGTGCGATAGTGTTAACAATATCCTAAAGAGTTATTTATGAGATATAAACCCCCTCAAACCAGAAAAAAACCATCATAATAGTTCTTTTGACATCAATATGTCTCTAAATTTTTTAAAGGTATAATTATTAAATAATAGCTTATAGAGTATTATTCTTATGAACAAAAAAATGCCCAATTTGATAGTAAATGGTTAAATTGCTTCATCCACACGTTTCAATTTTTCCAAGAACCATCATATATTGTCAGTTGCAAAGCTACGCCATTATGTTTTGTTGTTCTTAAGTTTAATTTTATTTTTTGTTTTTTTACGTATCGCCTAATTTTCCATTTTAGCATATCAGTTTATACTTTTTATAATTTGGGAAATTTACATGCATATTATTTTATTTCATGTTATTTACATATTTAACACCCAAACCATTAATAATACATGTCTATTACTCATATACAACTTTAATATCAAATATACCACTTCTATAATTTATTTCTACCATTCATACCATCCTATAAACTTTAATATGTCATTCCATTCACCTAAATTTTTTCTATGGGTAATATCATCAAGGTCGACGTTGTGCATTTGAGAACATTAATTAAATAGTGTAACATTTACTGCAGATCTCCCACCATATAAGGAACCCTTGGATTGGAATACAAGGATGAGAATTGCAGCGGGTGCAGCCAGAGGGCTAGAGTACCTGCATGATAAAGCCAACCCTCCAGTCATCTATAGGGACTTCAAATCTTCCAATATTTTATTGGATGAGGGGTTCCATTCAAAGTTCTCTGATTTTGGGCTTGCAAAGCTTGGTCCAGTTGGTGATCAGTCTCATGTTTCAACTAGGGTTTTGGGGACATATGGATATTGTGCTCTGGAATATGCCATGACAGGGCAGTTGACAGTCAAATCTGATGTCTATAGTTTTGGAGTTGTCTTCCTGGAGCTAATTACTGGAAGAAAATCCATTGACAATTCCAAACCACATGGAGAGCAGAACCTTATTCGCTGGGTAAGTTTGCAAATCAAATTTTAAAATGATTAGAGATGAAAGTGCTTATGATGATGGTTGAGTAGTACCTCAAGTTTCTATGCTTTGATTTAAAACTTTTTATTTGAGATAGTCCCAATCACCCGCCACAGCTTAGCTCAGGTGGGGGGAGCTCGGCTGGGCAAAGCCCAGGTCCCAGGCTCGAATCCCTTGGGCGGCCGTAATTGCCTTGCGTGTTGGCCCAGGTAAATGGTGTGGGTTGTCTGCTAGGTCAATCAGGATTTACTTGCCTCAAAGCAGAGAGTTTCCTTGTCACAAAAAAAAAGTCCCAATCAGATTTGACCATTTAAATAACATGAATGTAGAATATTAATGGTTACCATGTATTATGAGTTCATTCAAGTCTTTCAATTACAAAATTTGATCACTATGATCAAGTCACTTATGATTGAGTTCAGTGTGATAGAAGTTAGAGAATAGATTGGTTCCTTGAAATTTCTAAGGATATAGAGAAAAAACTTTATATCACAGAGACAATGGAATGGAAGTAGCATTTATTGATACAAATGCAAGTAGATTTTGATGTTTTGATCATACACAATAGAGAGAAAATTATGCAATTTTTGTATAGATGGATCAAGGCTTTGTTTGGTATGACTTTTTCATGGCTTTTTTGGTAGGAAAAATAGCTAATAAAAAGTAGTCCCCCATTTGTTTAAATTTTTCCTTTAAAAAGTTGTTTATGAAAAATTATATTTAAAATCGTGATAAAAAAGAGTTTTTAAAAATAGAAACAAAAAAGCTTAAGCCACCTCAAACAAAGTGTGCTATTTCATAATATATAGTGTTATACATAGACAACTATAATTTATATTCTTTTACATGGACCTAGAAGGGTTTAATACTACGCAGACATTACAATAGAAGATAATCTTCTTTAAGCCACACCACTTTTATTTTTAAAAGGTGGCAGAACTTCTTTCTATGCAATATCCTTTTCAAAGTAACCAAATTGCCCTTCACCAATGTCAACACATTAAATGCCCTTCAATTTAAAAGTTCCTGTCAAAACCCAACATTTTTTCTTAGGAAGACAACATTGCTGTTCCTTTCAGTTTTAGAGAAAAATCTACTTGAGTTTGCCCCAGAGAAAGTTATGATTACAGAACTTCATTATGACAACTATTCTTTGCAAGCAATATATGTTTATTTACTATAAATACCTAAAGATTATGGCTTCGTTTGGGGAAAAATTATTAGGTGCAAAGTCCGGACGTAGAGATTTATCAGGACATCCACTTAAAATGTGACACGTGGAGTGTGTTTTTATTGCCCTTTTTCATGCTCTTTACCTGCATTTTAGTTGCACTTTAGTTACGCTTTGACTGCTCTTTTGATTGTGCTTTACTGGCGTTTTGGCTGCGCTTTTGGTGTGCTTAGCTTAAAGTTCCGCGGACTCATTAAATATATAAAGTAAAAAACAAATCCAATTGAGTATCCACCGCTCCACGTTTCAACTTTTTATTGGAGTCCGGACATATCTCGATGTCCGGTGTCCGCACCTAATAATTTCTCTCGTTTGAAGCAGTTTTTTTATTGCTTCTTAAAGCAGCCTTTTAGTACAAAATTTTTAATTGGCATGCTTTTTATAGTGGAAACAAAATCAACTACAGTTTGGGTCGTTGTAATTTCTCAAGGATTTAGCCATGCCTAAACATAATAAACTAACATGAAGGAAACCCTTGCAGGCCCGACCAATGCTCAATGACCAAAGAAAGCTTTCCAAGCTAGCTGATCCTACGCTCCAAGGACGATACCCAATGCGCAGTCTCTACCAAGCTGTTGCCGTGGCCTCCATGTGCATCCAAGAAGAGGCAGCTGCGCGCCCACTCATTGCAGATGTTGTCACCGCACTGTCATATCTGGAATCGCAAACCTACGACCCCAAGGTGGCGGCGGCCTACAGCCACCGCCTCGAGCGGCGGAGCCGCGGGTCGAGGGAGGAGAATCCCGGCCGAGGGAATCAAGAGGATGGAAGCAAGTGGGATGTATATGGGATCGAGAGAGACGACACGCCGAAAGAGATTGCCGGCGTCATGAACAAGGATGTTGAAAGGGAGCGGGCGGTGGCCGAGGCAATGATGTGGGGAGCAAACTGGAGGGAGAAACAACGAGCTTCCAGGCACGAGGCCTTGACACTTTGAAAGGAAAAGCAGGAAAGGGAAGGAGGGCGGGGTACTGTGTATATTGTTAGGATTTAGGGAGGAGAGCAATCGCAATTCTTTGTGTTTGTAAAAGCGATAGGAAATTTTGTCGGAAGGAGGGAATCTGATGCTATCTTTTCATTTGACCGTTGGTCTTCTCGGCTATTACTTGTATGCTTGTATCAATATTAAAGTTTCTTTATTTTAACTTGATGAAATTGGGTTTCATGAAGATGTAACTTTATGATACATGTTTGGTTGATAGGAGATTTAGGTTCTGTTTGGGACGGCTTTCGTATTGCTTTTTAAAGTAGATTTTTAGCATAAAAATTTTTTAAACTAAAATTTTTATACTAGAAAATTATTTTAGAAAGCAGTAAGAAAGTCGTCGCAAACAGAGCCTTAATAAATGCATTTGTTGAACTTGTAATGAGTTTCATGTGCTATTTGATTTGAAATAAAAAGATGTGTAATGTATTTCAAATGAAATGGTTTTAAAAATGTTGGTTCTTAGTTTGTTGAAATAATCTTCTATTTTGATTTTGATGAATTTAAAAATTATTAGATTTGATTAATTTATAAATACTACAAAGTTTTTGCTGCTGATGTTGTTATGAGCGAATACACACTATTGTTTGCTACCCATCATTAGCAATTGTTGTTGCCACCATCGCCTGCAATCAACCAATATTATAATTGGGCTTACACTGTATTTTTTAATTAAAATTTAATCATGGGCTTACATGTTAATTCATCAAAAAGTAATTGCAAGTTTCTAGAAGGATCAAATGCTCACTAATGTTCAAAGAGTTACAATCAAAAGAAGAAAAAAACAAAGGAGCCAGTGATCCCTATTAAGATACAAGATAAAATGAAAAAAATTAAAGGGAGGCAATGAGCCAGCACCCAAAAATAATTCAAGCTTAAGCCAAATTTGAAGCCCAATCAGGTACCAGCAATAGTACCTGCAAAACCAAAAAGATTTACAAGCCTGCAAAAGACCATTCCCAACCTGCAAAAGACCATTCCCAAAGATATACAAGAGAAAATAAGCACCCTCCAAAGCTCAATCAGCACATACAACCATCCACCCAATCCACCCCAGGGAATTGACATCCTTAATTGATCTGCAATAAAAATTCATCACAAAAATTAGAATTAGATTGGAAGATTAGAAAAAAAAAAAATCTCATGCATTCCTTTTATACTCATATCCAAACAACTTCAAGTATTTCTTTTACACTGCATTCCTTTTCAGACAACTGAACAACCCCTAAACAAACTCTACAACCTAATTAAGCCTCATACATACTCACTCAAAATCACCCACATAATTGTTTACCCAAATTTAGGGCTGCAAATGAATCGAGCCGAGCTGAGTATGTTTGTGTTCATTTAATATCAGGTTCTTCAAGTTTGGTTCATGTTTGTTCGAGCTTTATTGTTTGTGTTCGTGTTTGGTTCATTTAAATTAATGAGTGTTCATGTTCGATTCATGTTCAGTTCATGTTCGTCCGTTTAGTGCTTATCGAGCTTTAAACAAACAAAAATGAACGAGATATAAACGAGCTTTACTTTTAGATGTTCATGAACTTAGCAAATGAGTTTTTTAGAGCTTTTGTTAGAGCTTTCTAACAAATGATTACATCGAGCATGTCCGTGAACATATCTAAAAAAAAAATTAACTATTAAACAAATACGTTCATGAATATATATATATATATATATATATATATATATATATATATATATAATATATATATATATATATATGAACAAATACATTTATAATAAAAGCAATTGTCTATGGTGAATGCTCTTGCTCTTTCTCATTCTTCCCCAATGCAACCTTCTCCCATCTCTTCTAAAGTTATTATCACAAATAGTAAATTTAAGGCTCTTTGCTCAGTGGAGACCCAACCTTCCTCTGATAAAATCCCTCCCCTAAAGGTTATTATGCAACATTACAAGAAAGAAGCCAAAAGAACTAATGGAAGTAATATTTGAAGCCAAAAATTACCATCAACACGAGCTTCTGCGTTGTCGGGGGCGTTGTCGGGGAGAAGGATGAGCGGAGAAATGAGAAGATTTAAAGTGCCTCGACGAAAAAATAGGAAAGAAAGAAAACCTAGTTCGTTAAGCAAACAAACTTGAACAAATACATTTATATTATTTATATTTAATAATTATATAATCAAATATTAATTATTTTTATCGAGCTTATTCACGAGTTCAAAATCGAACACGAATCGAGCTTAATTTCGAGCTTATTCACGAACTTCAAATGATGGTTTTCGTGAACATAAATGGGCCGAACGCATTAGTGTTCAAGGTTGTTTATTTAAGAATCGAGTATCTAAAATATTGTTCAAGTTTGCTTGTTTAGTTAATTAAACAATCACAAACGAGCTTTAATCGAACCGAACAACGAGTAGCTCGTCGAACGTTTGGTTCGCTTGCAGCCCTGCCCAAATTTAACCATCCATGACAAATTTGCTAACAACTTCACATGAACCCATTTCATATTTAGAATGCACTAATCTTAATTTTTACAGCTAGCATATCTTTTATTTTATAGAAATTCATTATTAGCTTATATTCAATAATTAATTCTTTTTAAATCCATGTAATTACCTTTAATATAAATTTTCTATATAGTATGCCTCTCCTCACTCATAAATAGAGCGTCAAATAATAAATATAAAGGAGAAGAAATCATCAACACATAGATCTTACTTCTAGGGAATAAGATAGTCTCTCTCTCTCTCTCTCTCTCTCTCTCTCTCTCTCTCTCTCTCTCTCTCTCTCTCTCTCTCTCTCTCTCTCTCTCTCTCTCTCTCTCTCTCTCTCTCTATTCATAATTAGTCTTGCAATATATGAGCATGAATTGATGCCATAGATTAGAAGTAAAGCTATGCAACTAAAAAACAATGAACAACTGCGAAGGAAAGAATTGTATAATTGGATGAACTTATAATTTATCTATTTTTCCTAAGTTTCATATAAATCAGTTTGTTCACATAATTAAATAAATATATTTTAAATATCTATTGTCTATCTTTCTTTCTCACTTTTTTTTTTTTTTTTTCTGTTTCTACCAAAAAATCTCTATGTAGGATTTTTTAAAAATTTCTTATGATATCTAAAGTTTTTTTAAAAAAAAAAAAAAAAAAAAACTATTTTCTTTGTAAATAGCTCTGTGCTTCTTATTATATGTGCAGCCGATCCTTTCTTCATATATCTAAGTATAACAAATTTAATTAATTGGCTTTATAAAATTAAGTCAAAACACCTAAAATAAAAGCAAAAGATAAGAGATAAAATAAGAAAATTAAATAAAAGCAAGGATTTTTATTTTGTCCTACTCTTTGCCTTTAATGCCGAGAACATGGTTGTAAACTACGGTAAAGAAAACATATTTTGTAAAAGTTGCTATAGAAAGAAACTTTTTAGTAAAAAGATTATTTAAAAATAACAACAGCAAACCTTTATCCTACTATGTTGGGTCAACTACATGAATCATTTTTCTTCATTGTGTCATGTTAAGAGTCAATTTCTCATCTAAATCTAATAAAAAAAGATCATTTCTAATATTTTCTAACCAATTCTTTTTAGGTATGTCTCTACCTTTCTTAACATAAGTCAAATCTAATACATCTACTTTCCTAATGGGCTCATTGAAAAGCTACCATTTTATGTGACGAAACCAACTAGGGCAACTCTCTCTAATCTTATCATCGTCCATTGGAGCTACTCCAATCTTTTCATATATATATGCTCATTTCGTATCCTGTCTCTAAGAGTAAAGTCACTCATCCACCAGAGCATCCTCATCTCTGCAACACCTAACTTAATATTATTCTTCTCTTTTAATGGCCAACATTTTGCACCATAAAGCATTGTAGGTCTCACTACCATCTTATAGAATTTTCTCTTAAATTTGAGAGGGACTTTTCTATCACACATTAAGCCTGATGCATTCCTCAACTTCAACCATCTAACTTGAATTCTACTAATAATATCACCATCTATTTCACCATCATTCTAAACAATAAACCCAAGATATCTAAAACGTGTACTCTTATTAATGACTTAATCGCCCAAAGTCACAATCCCCTCACTAGATGTATTATTACTAAAATTATACTCTATATATTCAGTTTTAGATCTACTCAAACAAAAGCCTTTAGACTTTAAGGTTGACCTCCATAATTCAAGTTTACCTTCAACTCGCTCTCTAGTCTTATCAACAAGAAAATTATCATCAGCAAAAAGCATGCACCAGGGTACAATCTCTTATAAAGGTCTAGTGAGAACATACATGACTAAAGAAAAAAGATATGTGCTTAAGGCCGATCCTTGATGTAATCCAACTAAAATATGAATATATTTGTGGGCTCCAAAAATTTGCACCACAACTTCCTCGTCTCTTTGCTTTGCATTGTACTTTTGCTTGGGGGGAGTTTTAACGGATTAAGTTCTAAGGTAAATTTTTAGAAGGAAAATTGTGTTTGAGATAAGACACTACCTAGAGATTTTTCCCTCATTTTGTGAGGACTTTATGATTTGACTTTTGGTTTCCTATAGTCGCAAGCCCTAATAGTTAATTACTCCTCTCACTCACGAGAGAGAACATTCGATTAAGGCTAGCCGTTGAATGAATACATCGTATGCATAGATACGTGATATCCAACATATTGTATCAACATTGGTTGGTGTTTGAGGAGTTGATATTTAAAATTTAAATTTCACCATTTTGTACTTAAAGCAGATTGTGGGGGAGTGATGATGAACCCGATCGAGAACCCATGGTTATGTCATCCTAGGCCATTATAGTCTCTGTTCTACTTAGTCAGAGGAGATAGTCGACCCAACCTGATAAAAGGATCCTTAACAAAAACCATGGGTTGCGTCATCCAAGGGTACCTTGTAAAGCTAGGATGGATGTTTGCCTAAGGGGATAAATTTGAATCTATCTAAGCTAATAGAGAGCTTTGTGCCTTCTCAACCATATCTTATTGATTCATTTTCAAGGATTTAGCGTCATTAGGGAACATAAGGGCGCTGACTATAACTGTAATATAGTGGTGTCATTTTGCGGCGAACCACCTGGTTCAGAGGTTCCCGATCATAATTGTTTACTTGCGATGCAATTTAGAAGAAAAACCATAGGTGTGATGTCATTTGGTGGTAAAAACACTAGTTTGATGACACATATCATTTTCTTACGGGAAAAAGATAGATTGAGAATCAATTATAGTGATATTCTCAACTAGACATTAGCTAATTGTGAGCTGAAATAGTTTTTAAACTTATCTACCTCGAAAAACTATTTTGGAGAATGGGTGAGCATTTTCTTTAAGTGTTTGGTAATTTATTTAAATTTTAAATATCTTAGATTTTGGAATTCTTGAAATTTCAGATTCTATGGGCGTTTGGGGGCATTTAAAAATATATGACCTCCTCCAGTAGATATTTAAATTCAACATGACCATCATCAGGGAATTAATAGGTTATTACCTTTTTATCTCATTGATTGAACCTTCTTGACTCTGTCTACTTACATATACAGGATCAAATTCAAATCTAAATTTATTCCTTAACTCATGTGACATTCTTAGACATTATGTTTGTACCTATAACTAGCTCACTAGAGCCTATGTGGGTATATGCCATTAGATGCATTTTGAGTAATACCTTCACATGTATATATAGTGCGATTTTGAAATGTAATTATAATGTCAAATAACACACTAGAGTGAAACCCTTTGCTTGAAGTGAAATTATAGTGTCAAATGCCATACTACAATGAAACCCTCTACTTATGCAAGAAGATGATTTTTTGAAGTGCAATTATAGTGTCAAATGACACACTCGAGTAAAACTCTTTACTTATGCATGAGGATAATTTTTGAAATACACTTATTATGTCAAATGGCACACTTAAATGAAATCTTCTATATCCCACCAATGCATGCAACAGGTCATTTTGAGATTCAATAATAATGTCGAGGCATGCTATTATTGAGGTGACAAATCCTCGGCATCCTACAAATGCATGTCGGGTGTCTTTTAGAATTCAATAGCAAAGTTGAGGCAACATGCTAGAAGAAAATTCTCGACATCCTATAGATGCATGCAGAGAGGTTATCTTTGGAATGCAGTAATAATGTCAAGTGACATGCCCATATAATACATTCTGCAAGTTATGATACATGCATATGCAACATGCTATCATGAAAATGTAATGTGCTTGTTATAATTGGATACATCTCGTGACACTGGATAACATATTTAAATGAATTTTCATGCATGTATGAGGGGCATTTTAAGATATTTGTATGCAGTATAAAGAGTGTTTTGCATTTTTGAATGTAGCTGGCTACATAGGTGACGATTTTCAGGTGGTGTTTATTGTGGACTTTGTTGACGCCTTCTATATGCTTATAAAATACTAAAAATCAGGTGGCACGACATCGTGCTTCAGCAGCCCATGGTCTTTACTACAGATTCTCTGCTTTTGTTTAGATGTAAATAGTAGTATTGTCACCTGATGATCATGAGATTCCTCATTGCTCTGATGTGGATTCCATTTTCTCATTCTTTGGGAGGTTAGATCCACGAATCAATTGATCCTTATTTCGATTGGGTAAACACATCTAAACAATATGAGGTCTTTTTATGATAGATGATGTATCATAAAATGATGATGCCAAAGGATCGACTGATGTGTCTTTATATTTCTTTATTTCTGACTCATCATAATGTAGGATGTTGAGTTGAGGGACCTAGCCTCCAGGTCTTCACTCAAACGATGTGGAAAATTTTTTGTAGTCTTGGTATTTTTGAAGATATGATAGAAAATTTTCTCTCTTTTTTTAAAACGTGCTCATTCTTTGATTCTATATAATCATTAATAAAATCATTCGTCTTCTTGAGGCTAATGTCGTAATTGGGGTCTTCCATTGATAGCAGATCAATGGGCTTCATAATGCAATTTATTAATACTTACCATTGTTGGAAGTCTTTGATATCTCTGTAGAGGTGACATGATGAAACTTCTTTTCAAATGATCATTCTTTGATTCTACAGAATCATTTAATTCTGCATGCTTCGCATCACAATGTTGCTGTTGGAGCCTTCTACTGGTGGTACATCAGCGGGTTTTTTACAGTCTCTAGCATATTACTTACGATTGCCTTTGAACCTGATATACTAGCAGCATCTCAATCACCACTACCTGTAGGTGTCTATAGGGAGGACTGTTGTACTCATTCGTCATTGGTTGTTAGTTGTTGATTGTAGGCAAGTTTGTATATTTATTTACATGATGACATCAATTATTAAAGGGTCAATACAATTATTTGTCTATTGGACGACTATTGAATGCAAGAATCATCTAATATATATTGCATATTGTTCATTGTTAACCATAGATGAATTATTATATACAACATATCTCTTATAGTTTCTTATATGTGTTATATGTATTTGTGTCCACAAAAGAATTCATTGTACTCGCGATATACCCACTATTATTATCCATAAACTACTTATTATGCTTACCTTCCATGACTTTAATTGCATGAAGGGCATTTTCACATTCATTGCCTGTTGTCCCTTGCAATTTCTTGTGAATTGATGATCACATGCTCTTTGCAATCAATCAACACTACTCTCATATATTTGTGTTTGTATCATATCCACCCTCATCATTCACATGTGGCATTTATGCATTTGTTGGTAGTGGAAGGTTTTAAGCAAACAGTTGGCGTTGACTACATGGTATTATTATATTTAGTGCCTGTCGCCTTAATATAAATTGTATTCATGACAGGTCTTCTACTATTTCTTGTAAGCACCATTATTTCAATATACATGCTGATTATTAATTGTGTAACAAGCTTTTTATTATTGCACATGGGTGGTGTTAAAGCATCTTGCAGCTGATTGATTTTCCTTGCAAATTCAAAGTTTCTCCTTTAGTTTTCAATATTGTATATATTTGTATTGACCGTTGATTATTCACTCGCAATTTTGCAAGTTGAATGAGTTTCATCATTCGTTGTTCACTTGCATTGAGGATCTTGTTCATCACTAGCCCCCTACTTGTTGATTTGTATTTATTTGAGTGACTTGAATTACATTTTAGAATTTGTATTTTCAAGTTAATTATGCAGTTTAATATTTAGAGTCCAGTTCCCTATTCAATTCAAGTTTGGTCCCCTGATCGTTCACACAAGTTCCCTACACATTTATTCAAGTTTGGTGCATTTCTATTCAAGTACAAGTCCTCTATGTTGTTGCTTAAGGAAGGTCTTCTAGTTATTTAAGTTTACACTTTTCAGTCTAAATTTCAGCTGCATCTCAGTAAATCTCTCATTTGAAGAAAATGTGGGGAATTGGTTTTTTCCACCAAGCTAAAAAAAAGTGTATATGATTGGTGTCCATAGACACCGTAGCCGTGGTCTTCAATTCCACAATGCCAAGAAAAGAGTGTATGGGTCTTCATGGTACCTACTTGTTCAATTTGGTTTGATTACTTCTTGTTTAGTTATATGCATTTAGTTCTGAATTTCGGCAGCATCTCGACATATCTAACATTTAGGAGAAATGTGGGGAACTGAGCTTTCCCACTAAGCTAAGAAAAATATGTATGGATGATGCTCGTAGACACCACAACAATAGTATTCAGTTCCACCATACCAAGAAAGACATGTATGGGACTTTGAGATACATATTTGTTCAGTTTTAGTTTGGTTCCCTGCGCTTCATTTAGATTCTATGCATTGGTATTTAAATAAAAGTCTTATGTTGCTGAAGTTTTATACATTTTAATCTGAATTTTGGCAGCATCCTAGCATATCTCTCGTTTGGGGGAAGTTCGAGGAAATGAGCCTTCCCATCATGCTAAGAAAATCTTATATGGTAGGTATCCATAGGCAACATGGTCGTAGTCTTCAATCCCATTATGCCAAGAAAGGCGTACATGGATCTTCAAGGGTACCTCTTTTGAAAAGCATGGTGATTTTCCTACACCATTTAGGCCCATATGTGTACTTAAATTTTTGCCCCGTCGTGCTACGAAAAGCACGCACGAGGATTTCCTACCTTGCTGCGAGTACCAAATCGAGTTTCCTCCATCATACTAAAAATGTGCACATGGGTGGTAGCTCACCATGCTGTAACTGCTAAGGATAGGGTTTACACCTTTATACCTGCATAGGGCGTCAATGACTTCATCCACTATGTCTGGGAGGACGACAACTGTGTCGACGATGTCAAATACTGAGTCAAGGTTGATGTTAATGATATCCGAGGCTCGAGGCACGTCGATAGAGGCAGAGGAAGCATTTTCTACTTTCCTTTTATTTTTCTTTTTTCCTGAGAGATAGTCTTCCTTATATGTGGTTTAAATCTTATATCCAACTTTTGATCTACCTCATCTAGCACAAGGTATTTCACCCTCCATGTATGATGTGATTGTAACATATCAATCAACTGACCAAGTGTGGAAATAAAAATTTAACACCTTTTCAGATATCTCAAACCTGAGGTTCCTTGGGAACACCACCATATATGCTAGTAGTTTTAACCCCTCATGATGCTCTAAATTTAATTTCCTCTTGTTGTATCTGAACAGCAAGTTCACAAGTGGGAACCAAGGCCATGGCAATTAGACCATCAGCAAGTGCCAAAATTAGCTGAGCATTCACATGAATAATGACATGCAATAAATAAGCCAATGTCTTTCTCGATCCTATTTCAACAATACCAATAATGTCACGACCCTTCATGGCCATTGGCCATCCTTGTGCTTGAATGTGTGTAGGTTCAATAAATCCAGCTTTAATAACTTAATGCAAAACTATAATTTGCAAGAAAACTTTGTGATGTTGTTCCCTCATGATTCATCATCCAAACTACAAACTGAAATGACTGAACTAAAAAAGCTAAATAGAAAGGCATCTGCATCAAAAGGAAAAGTACATCTTCCTTTACAGCTCAAAGCAATTGATGTTGAGAGTAGCGTGTGGGCATGGCTTGCTGGATTGCCTAACAAGTTGGTACTTTATTCATCTGATCTATCTGGATTCATGTCATTACATCAATTGAAATAGAAAATATTGGTAATGTTTATTGGAGAGTGCTTGAGGAGATTTGATAATCTGATGGAAGTAAGTATCCATCTGTTCATAGACCAGATAAATATCCCTGAATGTCTTATGAGGTGGCATCATTATATCCTTCAAATCAATGACATTCTCATGATGAAGGTGATGGAGACGTTTCACTTTCCTCAATGTTTGAAGTGCATTGACACCATTTTTAAATACATTAATAATTATCTTGGTTGAAACCTTCTCATTTGTCTTCTTGTTCACAGAGGAACAAACAATCCCATATGATCCCCTACCAATTGGATTGATCAAGGCAATCAACACATACTTTGTGTCGATCTCAAAGAGGATTTGCAACATTACATAGTAATACTTTCTAGGATTCTTGGTGCCATTTGATGGATGAACTGCTCTAGCCATTCCCTTTGACAGAAGTAGAAGAGGATATTCTTGAAATGAAGCCTTTCTCTAGTGAATCAGCAATCTAGATGAATTGCCACCCAAAGTTGAGCAAAATGTATTCCCTATAAACTGGTAAGGCGATCTTTTAGCCTACACCTTTGTGAATGGCTAAAAGAGGGCATTCACCAAAGGAATACATTTTGTAAATTATTGGGAGTTATAAGGGGCAATAATCATTTGAGATTATGTATGCGACAGGGATATGTGATATATGCATACATAATCTCAAATGATTATTGTTCCAATAACTTTTACAATTAAATCAATTCATTCAAACATCCATTAATAATAATAGTTCTGGTTTCCTATAGATGCAAGCCCCTATAGTTAATTACCCCTTCTGATAATGAGAGAGAACTTTCGATTAAGGCTAGTCAAGTTACACATAATAATTGTCCCTCAAAGCCATCGTGACACTGGCCCTTAGTGGAAAAAGTCCAATTAGAATTTCCTCTAATTGGAAAAAGTCCAATTAGAATTTCCTCTAAATCACTTTCAATTATATTTAAGCTTTAAAAATAAGGCTAGATTAGTTGCAAAGGGGTATAATCAGATTGAAGGGATTGATTTTGAGGAGACTATATAGAATGGTTGCTTACTGCTGCAAACACATTCTATATAGCACTTCTTTTTTTAATAATCTGACAGATAAGCTTTAATAGACTGCTTTTGTGGAGTTATTATATTGGTTATTGACTGATCACCATCAAGCTAACTATTTTTAAATAGGCTGATCACAATCTCTTTTCCGCTGCCTAACTGAAGACGATAACCAATATAATAACTCCACAAAAGCAGTCTATTAAAGCTTATGTGTCAGATTATTAAAAAAAGAAGTGCTATATAGAACGCGTTTGCAGCAGTAAGCAGCCATTCTAAATTGTTTCTTTGCAGCAGTAAGCAGCTATTATATGCATCAAACTATATTCAACATAAACCCATGCACTCTACAGGTTTACGGAGGGATTTATTGCTGAGGAAGCGATTTCTTTTTTTTTCCAAATATTTGGAGGGGTGTAGCCAAAATATTATAGCAAATTCATTATCATTTAAAAAGGAAGATGTGCTTATGTTCCCTAGTGGTGGAGAAAAATTAAATTTCAAAATCTTTTCTCCTGAGCCAAAAGAACTTGGTCATTACGAGACCTCCCTGATTGAAATGCAGCTTGCTCTATAGAAATGAGTTTTGGAATCATACTTGCCATTCTATTGAACAAAACTTAGTTTTTTGTCTCATAACTAAGTTATGAGACAAAATTGCATATAATAGCTATATGGAACCACTATGTGTAGGGCTCCAATTTAAAAATAACATTTAGATGATTTATTTGTTACCATTTTCTCACTTATTATGTTATATAATCAGGAAAGTTGCACTAATGAATGTTAACATTTTCTTTCTTGCATGTTTTTTCATTGGTACATCTCTTGTAGTTTTTCTTATTGCAGCTCTCACGAACCGCCGCCGAACCTTTACCGGTTCATATTTTTATTAATATGTAAGAAGCTAAGCATGGGCCAAGAGATCATCTTTTGCATTTGTTTTGACCTAAAAGAGCCTAGAGGAGAGGGAGAGAAAGGGAAAGAGATAGGATCTTATGAGGGGGAGTTTGTGAGGGGTTTCACTATGGTTGAAAAAAGTAAGGATCTATGTCATCTTCACTGATCATAGCCCGTTAATACATGTTTGTGATGCATTGCGAATCCTTCACATTTGTTCGCAGACATGTGTCAAATATACAACAGGCCTCCTACAAGGAATCGTAGGTACTTGTACTTGGCATAGTCACTTTATATCTTGCTAAATCTGATTGGTGGGTGGGGTTTTGATTTCATTTAATCATCTTATAAGCAGCAATAGTATTGTTGGAGATCAAAATAGAACTTTTGAGAGGATTCACCTTGAGGCCAGTTACAGCCTCAAACTCCTTAAGTATCAAGTTGATGGTATGGGCATTACTACTGGTTGCAGTGCCAAATACAAGAAGGTCATCCCTTGGGTTTGCTTAGGTGGAGTCATACCCATAAGAGTCCCCTTGACCAGATCTTGGGTTTGCTTAGGTGGAGTCATACCCATCAAATTAATTACTCAAGAAATATAAATAAGGCATAAAATATCATTTTAGTAGTGACCAAAAAAGAAGAAAACTAAAACAATAAAAATGAAAAACACAAAAAACTATGAGACAAAAGTTGAAAATTTCTTGAGTAATGACCAAGTTCTAAATAGGAGTGTTATGAGACAAAAAAATTGAATGTGTATAATTTTCAATTGCATATATATAATAAGTGTTATCTATTGATAACACTTATTAATGACTTTGGGCGATGATCAAGCCATTAATAAGACTATAATAATAGGGTGAGACCGATTTCCATTAACTATGAGACAAAAGTTGAAAATTTCTTGAGTTAACACTTATGAATGTTAACATTTTCTTTCTTGCATGTGTTAATGGCTTGCATGTGTTTTCATTGGTACATCTCTTGTGGTTTTTAATCAGGAATATGTTGAAACTATATTCGACATATTTATAAGTGTTAAATAAGACTATACATTTTAACACTTGCAAGAACTTGAGAAGAAGCTAAATTTCTTGAGTTAACACTTAACAGGTAGCCGACCCGATATTATGTTTGGTATTTATTTATGTGCTAGAGTTCAATCAAATCCAAAAGAATTACGGAGGGATTTATTGCTGAGGAGGCGATTTCTTTTTTTTTCCAAATATTTGGAGGGGTGTAGCCAAAATATTATAGCAAATTCATTATCATTTAAAAAGGAAGATGTGTTTATGTTCTCTAGTGGTGGAGAAAAAAAATTAAATTTCAAAATCTTACTTAAATTAATCTTACGGCTAGGATTTACGTGATGTTATGTTTGTCAGGTGATGTCTGTTGGGGAGGATTTGCTAAATAAAACTGCAGAGTGCCTTGTTTGCACCCCGCACAAAGAAATTTGATAAGATTTCCTACAACAGGATCTCTTCTCCAAAATTCCAAGTCCTTCCACAAAAGTTGAAAATTTCTTTAATAATAATAATATAATATGAGACAAACATTCAAGTAGAGGCGTTGATTTCCTCAAGAAAATTGTAGATGACTTCTAGTTTTTTTTTTTTTTTTTTGAATTAAAATATTATCTTTGAAAGTTGTAGAAAGCTGTCCCACCAAAATTAGAAGATTTGTTATATTGAATGTGTATAATAGAAGAAATATGATCTTCTTAATCGATTATGTTTCTCCCATAAGGACATAATTAATGTCCTTATGTGACATTATTTTAAAAATGACAAGCAATAATAAATCAATTTCATGATAACTTGTTTAGCTTATAACATAAAGATGTTTTGTACAAAAGATCTAGTACAACGAGAAAGGGAAAGAGATAGGATCTTATGAGGGGGAGTTTGTGAGGGGTTTCACTATGGTTGAAAAAAGTATCTCTAACATGCTTATCGAAGAACTTGAAATCGATTACAATCTTCTTGGAATCAACAAAAATATTAGGCTTCAATTTTAATTCTTATAATAATTTAGCATTCTTTGCAATTTGAGATTTTACCATCATTATTCTCTCTTCAACAAATTGAAGCCTAGCTTGAAGTTCCTTAATATTGACTTTATTCAACTTCAAATTCTTCTTAGTTTACTTCAAAGATATTTAAACCTTATCTTATGCCTTTATTTAAATAAAAATAGAAAATCCTTATCTATATCCAATTTCAATAATGTTTCATTGATGATCAATTTGTCTAGTAGTTATAATCTTTGAAAAAATTAACAAAATGGGGTCATCCACGTTCGAACCAAATAAAACATGATATATGTTAACTGTTGGTTTTTGATTACTTCACTCTTTTCTCTCTTCCTTCTAGATTTCTTATATGGTCTAGATCATATAATATGATTAGTTCACTTAGATTAATAATTCAATTAGCTAATAATACAAGCACTTCCACATCAATAAGCCCAACGTCACCACATATATTCTAATTGCTTGCCAGGTGTAGTCATAAAAGTCATAATCTCACATCCTAGTCATAATCTCACAAAGCTCTTTTGATAATTTATATCACACTCTCTCCTTGATAATAATATATAATAAATGTCAGTACAATGATACCTACACCTGGCAAGCAATTAGAATTTCCTCTTAATCTTTTAGCCTACTAATCTTCATGCCTACTAAAAGGAGAGTCAAGGAGAGAGTGTTTGAAGATGGATTCTTACTACTGGAGCGTGAAGGTTTCACTTGGTACTCAAAGGTAAGAGTCTCTACTTGTGGTTTTTGATTACTTCACTCTTTTCTCTCATTAAGTCATCGGTCGGGCAAAGGTTCGGCGGCGGGTCGTGGCCGGGTGGTGGTTCGACGAAGGTCGGGCTGAAGTTCGGAGGCGGTCGTCGGCCGGGCAAAAATCTTGCGGCGGACGGCGGCCGGGCGAGGGGTCCGACGATGGCCGGGCTGAAATTCGGCGACGGTCGGTGGCCAGGCGGTGGCCCGACGAAGGTCGGGCTAAAGTCCGGCGGTGGTCGGCGGTCGGCGGCCAGGCGATGGTGCTAGAGCTCTTGAAGCTTCATAGCTCTCCCCAATCTCCAACCAAGGGTCCCCCTCTTGTAGAGAGTGGGGGTCTATTTATATATTTTCATGAGTGGCACACTCCATAAATTTAGAGAAGATCCAGGGTTGGTTCGGAGTGTTCCATTAGATAGCTCGTATTGATTCCCCCTATTGTAGAGACTTTTTCAATTGTTTAAGTGTCTTAACGATGTCGGAATTCAGAGATCTTAGGCTCGTTGGATTTGTCTCGCCGAGCCGCTCAGTTTAACTATAAGCATGCCATATTTGGAAATTGTTTTATCGTCCAAACAATACTTTAACCCTTCCAAATGTGGTTCGGGCCCCTGATTCGGACCCATTTGGGCTTGGGTTAGACCAATTTTGGTGCTACAAGAATTTTCATATTCAAATTGCAGATGGGTCACTATCAAATGTGGTAAGAGTAGATTCTATCATTCTCTTGGAAGATCTGATAGTTGACTGTGCTTCTAGCGCCTAATCAAAGAATCTAGTCGAGATAAAAATTATGTTGCTAATTTCTCATCTAATCTTTGCCACCTTTTGAACTTGAACTTGGGGAGAATGATTGGCATTATATGTGTTTATGTTCTATGTTAAGGGACATAACATGACATTCTTATATAAAACATTGCTTTGTCCTCGTAGTTATTCGCTTTCCGGGTTTTCCACGTAAAAAACAAATTCTAATATTCTTCACTCTCAAATACCTATTGGTGTGCCGGATATATGTATATTGTTAAAATGCTTTATTCTTTTACTTTATTGCCGTGTATATTCTCGCCCGCAATAAGACCAAATTAAAATTTGGTTTAATTTGATTTGAAAGAAACAGGTCATATTTTTTTGATAATCAAGTTTATTATTTTTCAAATTTTCGACCATAATTACAAATTTTATTTTCGACCATAATTACTCAAAATTACTTCCAACCCTCTAATGCATGTAATTATTTATTACCATCAACTATACAATTAAATGAATTAATGATCTTCATTTTCTTTGCGCTGATAAATTGCTTTCTTGTGTTAGAAAATTTTATATGAAGAAAAAGCTTTTTCACTGTTCTTAAAGTGTTTGGTTGTACTTTAAAAGCTACTTATTGATTGATGTTCATATTCAAATGGATGAATTATCTTGTGCAGATATCGGACCGGGAGAAACATTTGATTTGTCTCTGTGAACAATAAAACTGCATTTCTACTATTCATGCTACATTTTAATTGTTCACAAAGACAAAATCAAGCAGTTCTTTCTCATACTTTTAAAAACTTGTTTTATGAATACTGCTCTAATACCACTTGATAGTTCGTTAGGGATGTTAGGCCCTTATGAACTAGTCCTGAGGCTAACCAAGAGGGGAGGTGAATTTGTATTTTAAAAATCTTTAGAACCCGCACCATCATTGAATTATCAACCTTAAAAGTTTTAAATCGTCGTTTAGAATCACCATGAAGTTTATACTTATTATTGCTCTTTTCAATTTGGCGTGCAATTTCCTTATGTAAGTCATGCAGATGCAATGCAACATGTTTTATGCGAATTCATCTGTCCAAAATTGAAGATCCAACAAGATAAATAATATTGGAATAATATGATGCAAGAGACTCGGAATGCATGATGAATGACATGAATTGTGGGCTCACACAAAAGTTTTAAACAGAGAAAATTTTTTATTTCAATTTTTGATTCAATTCAATTATGATGTTATTAAACCACTTAAATGATGATTAAATTAATGAATTTTAATTGAATGATTACTATGGACAATATGATGTGTCAAAGAATTTTGGCTAAGTATATTAAAATGCTACTTCTAAAGATGTTGCAATCTCTATGTCATTTATTTTCAAGTTATTTTTCATGAAAGGTACAATGGCGATTATATATATTTCTTAATTTTCATTTTCAACGATAATTACTTATTTTTGCGTTGAGCTTTTTTGAAAATTCAGTAAATGTTACAAAATGGGTTTGCACGGCACAATACAAACTCTATAGTCTTCTTTTGGAGAGATTATTATGTGCGGACACTGGATACATATTGTTAAAATTCGGGCCCATATGTTTTATAAACCATGCCTTCAAATATCTTAACTCTGTAGTCTTCAACTATATGGGAACTTATAGATGGGCTATATTAAGAGTCAAAAGGAGTCTCATACTCAACATGTGAATACAATTTTAACAATATGTAGAAGAATCCCTAAATAAGGAGAAAACCCTAGCTCCCCCACTCAACTTATCTATGAGATTGAAGGATTGCCACGTGGCATTGCTTGCACGGCTCTTGAAAATTTTGTAACAAGGCTCTTTGTTAAAAAATGATCTAAGGTGAGTGAAATTTGTTTTTCTCAAAAGCACTTTTTTCCAAAGTGGGGGAGCTAGGGTTTTCTCTCTTCTCTGGCTCTGCTGGTTTGCGCCGTCAGCTCTTCCTCCTCCTTTTTAAGATATGTGAGTATCTTATACACAAAATCAAGGTCCCTCATTCATGCACACAACACTCCCAGAATGCTCATCTTTCTCCTTTTCTACTCCTACCCCAGACTTGTAAAGTAAAGTAAATATGTGGGTTAAACTTTTTCGTGGTTTGGTTTGACATGGAGCAAAGCGAGACAACAAAATCTTGTTGTATTTTGAACTCCTTGTTGTAGTTCATTTCACGGGTAAAGTAAACCCGCTCAAATTCGATCGATTCATGTTCGATTTAAAACTCGTGAATATGCTAAATAATATATTCATATAGATTAATCATATTTTCATTTTACAGGCGATTATCCCAACAGCAGGGACTGAAACTTTAAATGACGAGCATTGTTTTGAATTTGCATCAATTAGTACAATGAATATATAATAAATAATAAAACATTTAAAGCCCTTGTAATTAATCAGAGAGCGCATTTTAATAGAGAAGATAGGAGAGAGAAAGGAAGAGAGAGGATTTAGCGGCCAAAAGATGGGATTTGTCCATCGGGCTGGTTAGGGATTTCATCGAGCATGAGATACTTTTGAACTCCTATCACTGATTTCAATTCTAGTAGTTTTATAAAAAGGTTATGTTTAAAAATATATTTTTCTCAAATCTTATGATGTATTACTATATAATTTTTGTTATATTGTTATATGCTTTATCTTGATCACTTTGACTATATGAAATAAAATTTTCATCGGTTAATTTTTCTATGCAAATTTCTAAGTATATAAATAGATTGAGATTTTTCTAGCAATTGTATAAGTTATATTAAAGTTAAAAGATTACCTATAGATAACAGTTAATTGCTTCAAAAAAAAAAAATTCTTAAATATAATTGAAAGTGATTTAGAGGAAATTCTAATTGGACTTTTTCCACTAAGGGCCAATGTCACGATGGCTTTGAGGGACAATTATTATGTGTAACTTAACACATAATAATTGTCCCTATCTTAGAAGGAGGGATGAACCCTCAAATCGGCGTAGCGTAGCGTCAAGGGAATCTTGAAACACAAGCCCATAAATGGGTTTTGTGGGATGGGGTGCTGGTTAACAAGGTGTTTATGTTCTATGTTAACTTAAAGTTTCAAATGCATTTATAAGAAGTTTATGTTCTATGTGGTTGCTCAAACTTAATTAATTGCCTATTATTAAATATATGATTCATGTTTATGATCGTATTAATTATACACATTCAATATAACAAATCTTCTAATTTTGGTGGGAGAAACAACTAAAGCATGAGACAAAAAACTAAGTTTTGTTCAATAGAATGGCAAGTATCATTCCAAAACTCATTTCTAGAGAGCAAGCTGCATTTCTATCAGGGAGGTCTCGTAATGACAAAGTTCTTTTGGCTCAGGAGATTTTCCATAAGTTTAGGAACTTCAAATCTAACAAAGGACTTGTTTCTTTCAAAATTGACATGGAACAAGCATATGATTCCATGGGATGGCTAGCTTTGAACAAGGTCTTATATTATTTCAGATTTCCTGAAAAATTATGTAAGCTTTTAATGGAGTGTGTAAGAAATCCTAAATTCTCCTTGTTAATCAATGGAAATCGGTCTCACCCTATTATTATAGTCTTATTAATGGCTTGATCATCGCCCAAAGTCATTAATAAGTGTTATCAATAGATAACACTTATTATATATATATATATGCAATTGAAAATTATACACATTCAATTTTTTTGTCTCATAACTCTCCTATTTAGAACTTGGTCATTACTCAATAAATTAGTTTTCTTCCTAAATGGATAATCAGGAAAGTTGCAAACATATCTAAATATTATGACTTTGGGCGATGATCAAGCCATTAATAAGACTATATGTTTTAAATATCTTTAATATATTATTCAGGGTAATGATGAAATTGATGGGGATATTTAACATTGATTAAGAAAAACCACAAGAGATGTACCAATGAAAACACATGCAAGAAAGAAAATGTTAACATTCATTAGTGCAACTTTCCTGATTATATTTAACATAATTAATGACAGAGAGATTGAGTTTCCCATTGCTATTTATAAATGAGTTAACACTTATCAATAGCTTGAATAGATTCCAAATTTTGGTGGAGAAAATACAGCATAACATAAATTCTTTTTTCTTTGAAAAATAGACTTGAAGCAATTAATTTAAGAACATGTATATTTAATTCGATCATAGAAGAAAAAATGAAATGGTGTGTAATCTTCATTAATCCTCATGAAATTTGGAATTTTATGAAGGGGTTGAAGCCTCACATCAGAGCAGCCATCAGGGTCGTCGCTCCACAAGGGTTAGTGAAGATCATGGAGACTGCACTATAAAAAGTGAGAAACATGATCTTCTTTCATTAATTCAAATCTTCTAATTTTTAATATCGTCCTGCTACCATACATGCATGGCGGGAGCTCGCCGTCCACATCTTTACTCTGACCCTTTGGTTCGCCTGTCGTAGGAGTGCTTACTCTCCGGCTCTTCAGCTGGTCCCATCAGCTTCGATTAGGCGATCAATTGACCTACCCTCAATAAAAGAATCCGATCACTCTATAAGCGGTACTACTTTCTCTCCCTTAAGAGCACCCTAAGTTAACTAATTACCAGTGGATCTTGATGAGGGGTCTTTTTGCCTTCTAGATCGGATTCTTTGAAGGTGATAGAGTGATCGACATGAAGCTTCTTTGTTGGTGGCTCCTTACTCTCCACAATTAGAACTTGGTAAGGCGTTGAAGGGCTCTCAGTGATGGTTTCAACTTTGGCATATATTGAAAATACATCTCCAAGTTATAGCTATTCTATCACACTCCTTCAACACAGAAAAAAAATATTGATAGAGGGCTATTATCTAAAATGTTTTCCGAATGAAATTACCTAATCAAGCATAGGAAGTACAAAAATAAGTTAACTTATTACAATTTGATATTTGATAATCTCTTCTGTGATTTATCTGGTTTGTTTTATGAATTATTTGATATATGATTTTTTATTTATGTATGACTCTTTCAGCTCTGTGATTTAAAAGCTTTATAATATTTATTCTGAACTCTGATTTGAAATGACTTCAGTTTTATGTATCTGTAAGCTAAATTCTGATTGAGCAAGTATCTGTTCTGTCTGTTCTACGATTTCTGTGTGGCTATTTTTTCTGATGTATTTTCTTATGTGAATTTCTGTTGACAGAACCATGGGATCTTGATTCGGGTCCATCATCACTTCTCCCACCATCCTCTAAGTGCAAGATAGTGAAATTTACAATTTTAAATATTAATTCTCAAAAATTAAACACATGCTACTACTATACACCAAATACTACGTAACTATACATATCTATTTGACGACTAGCCTTAATCAAAAGTTCTCTCTCATTATCGAGAGGAGTAATTAACTTTATATCTTGAGTCTGAGCAAGTGGGATTGTAAATGGGTAACCATACACACATACACAGGGGGAGGGCTATGATTTTTTAAAAACTAATCATACAATACGATATCTAATCATATTGTATGATTTGACATATTTTTCCCAGAATGCACTTAAACAAATTATGGCTTAAATTTTTTATCTATTCATACCAAACGAGATGAAGCCAAACAAATGACTAGCCGAGTATGAAATTATGTTGACACCAGATCATACCAAATGAACACATTCATTTTTTGATTTGTTTGTACAGTGCGATACAAATTTTATATTTATTCATTTGCATCAAGAGTGTATTATTTATAAGTACAAACCAAGTCAATAACTTAAATAATAAGAATCTTTTCTTCTATTTGAAGATCAAGCCTACATGCAACCATCATAACTCCAAACTTCATGGAAAAATCCTAGTAAGATTCCTTCTCCTCACGATTTCCTAAACCCTTTATAAGAGATATTAATTCAATCACTGAACTTAAAAGTACTAATTCATCTCTCAAATCAACCTTTATATTTTTTTCAGATGCAGTACCTCATATCATCCGGCTTTTTGATTAGTGAAATAATTCTAAAACACTCAAAAGAAATTGATTGGGCCATGTGATTGGTCAAATTCGGAGGCATAGGTGTTAAGGGAGATGGATCGAAAGGTGGAGAGAGCTCAAGAATTAGCTCTGATCTGTTGTGGTGTGGATTACAAGAAAGAACAGGTGTGGTGATCTCGGTCTGCAAGCCCGGTTGGATGGGAGGAAGAGAGGGCGACGGGTATTGGTTTGCTGCTGGGGTCGAGCTCAATTGGAGGAATAAGGGGATTTGAAGTATAATTTTGGGGAGAAAAATAGACCAGACCCCTTTAACGTCGAGGCCGAGGATGAAGATTATGGCAACGTCCTGCGAAGAGGACGAAGGGAAGTAGTGTGAGGCTCGCCGTCAATGTGTTGACCTCGCCGTTGGACGTTCGATCTACAATGCAAGGCAATGGCCGATCTGAATTTTTTAATTTTATTTTGTTATTTTTATTTTTGATAATAATAATAATAATAATAATAATAATTATTATTAAGATAATAAAATAAAATAAAAAAACATAATTTCACATTAATTTTCATTCCAATTTCTCAAAATTCTTACATTTTATCTCGAAAACCGCATTGATTTGTGTGCTTGACTTTTGTTGGATGATCAAAATTACAACACATTTTGAGTATTCTCAGTGATCTAAATGCAAGAGTGAAGTCCATTACCCTCTAAAAATTTTGTATTCAATATACCATGTAATGGTTAAATTGTTATATACATATTTGTCAATATATGTACACTTTTCCTTGAAATTTTTTGTCAAATCAGATCCAATGTTTGAGCTCTGCACCTTCCAATCCAGCTCCCTTTACACCTACACTTCTAACTTCGACCCACCACCTTGCCTGATCAATTTCTTTTGAGTGTATCAGAATTATTTCATTGTTCGAAAAGTCGGATGCTATAAGGCACTGCATTTGAAGAAAATATAAGGGTCATTTTAGGAGATGAATTTGTACTTTTGAGTTCGTTGATTGAACTAATATCTCCTCATTAAGGGTTTAGGAAATTGAGAGGGGAAGGAATCCTACTATAATTTATTCGTGCAATTTGGAGTTGCAATGGTTGCATGAAGGCTTGATCTTGAAATAGAAGAAAAGATTCTTATTCAAGTTATTCAATTGGGAATACTTATTGCTCAACTTTTGGTGACAATTCATCTCGGTTACTGATTCACTAGAGAAAGGCTTCACTTCTAGAACTTCCTCTTCCGCTTTTGTCAAAGGGAATGTCTAGAGCAGTTGATCCATTAAATGACACTGTTAATCCTGGAAAGCATTATTATGTGATGTTTCAAAGCCTCTTTGAGGTTGACATAAAGTATATGCCGATCAAGCCAATTGGTATGGGAGCATATGAGATCGTTTGTTCCTCTATGAATAAGGAGACAAATGAGAAGTTTGCAACTATGAAAATTAGTAATGTATTTGAAAATCAGGTCAGTGTGCTTTATACATTGAGATAAGTGAAACTTCTCCGCCACCTTCATCATGAGAATGTCATTACTTTGAAGGATATAAATGATGCCGACTTATTAGACATACATGGATGTTTATTAGGTCTATGAATTCATGGATACTGACTTGCATCAGGTTTTAAATATCCTCAGGCACACTCCGATGAACATTTCTAATATTTTCTCTTTTAGTTGATGTAATGACTTGATTCCATAGAGAGCAAACAAAAAAAGGACCTACTTACAAGGCAATCCAACAAGCCATGAGAGTAAAGTGTGGGCATGGCCTGTTGGATCTCCATGAGAGTCATGTCATATTCTTAATCATTTGAAGATAGTTTGAACTCAAACCTAGGGAGTTTATCACTTGCATTAAAGTGAAGTTTGATATCACAGTTTCGTACTTGAAAGTGAGGGAAGCAAGAGTAAATAATGTTAAAGTTGTGTTTGGTAGTCAAGAGGATAGTTGTCTCACGATAAATTTATTTTTGGAGGCAATTGTCTTAGTCATGCTTGGCACTGTATACATGCTACATTGTTCCAAAAGGCATATTTGAGAGAATATTTTAGGCTTTTGGTCTAATTATAATGGGATGGAGCTTCTATCAGCTAGTCATAAACTTGGATGATACCTTCACGCTTGGAAAGTACCATGGGGCAATGCTAATTTCAGTTGGTATAGATCCAAACAATGGTATTTTCCTTCTCGTACTTGATATCATAGAGTTAGATTGCAATACATCATTGTATTGATTTCTTCAATGCTTACATGTATGTTGCCATTCCCCTTATAAATTTGCAGATAGATACATACATGATTGCATAGGAATTTGTTCTAAAGCCATGCATTATGTGTCTTAAACACATGAGAGAATTTCAAAAAGCAATACACATCGTGAACATATCCTATAATATTTTTTTGTGTTAGAAGATGTACTTGGCCGGTCATCCAAATGATCCACATACTTTTGACTGATATATGACATATATTCAAAATGTACTTGGCAGCAATGGTTAATGGATCATGATCGATGTTAATAGATGGATATTAGCTTATGACAATGACAACAGTTGCATCTAAGTCATCCAATGGAGTGTTAAAATGTGCAGTGGAATTATCTATATAAGAAATGATTACTTTCCTATACTATAATGCAATTCTATGTTTATGAAATGCCTATGACATGTTCAAGTTGAAGACAATAGTACATGTGATATATTCTCTCAGAGGGTGTACGTAGGAGGCCAGGCGACTTCCAGAACCCATAAGGATCAAATTAAATGAGTTTCAAAATTTTTATATATAAAGTAGATCATACATAGTTATCATCAATCCGAATGAGATATATGAATTTAGATGTGGAAAGCCATCAATCGATCACATACCATGTTTTCAAGTCATGAGTTGTTTGACAGTTTTACGTCACAGCTATCATGACTTTATTTCACAATACAACTACAAGGAAAACTACGTGCGAATGTATTCCTCAGAATTTCACGACCTACACGATTTTGAGGAATAGGGATAGTACGATCCTTCCATAGACTTATTTCCACTAACTCCTCTAAATTATAGAAGGAGATTGGGAGAGCTAGAACTAGACGGTATAAGAACACCATGCACGTGTTTGTAGCGTTTGTCAAAATTTTTGTACTAAAAAATTGTTTTAAAAAGTCGTAAAAAAGCAATCACAAATGAAGTCTTATGTTTCATTTGTGACAACTTCTTTATATCTTTTTAAAGTTACTTTTTAGTAAAAAAATTTAGTTCAAAAATTTATATACTAATACTAAAAAAACTATTTTAAAAAATAATAAAAAACCTTACCAAACTAAATCATAATTACATGTAGGGATGTCAATAATTGATACGACCCAAAAACCCGACTCGAACACGACCCGAAATTTTTGGGTTGGAACCGACCCGTTTGAAAAACGAGTCGGGTTCGGGTTCATAAAACTGACCCGAATTGAATTTCGGGTCATGTCCGGGTTGACCCGGTAACCCGTTACCGACCCGTTTTACACGGTAAAGTAATTAATGTTGAGTCTAGTAATTAGGTTGTTAAGCCTAAGTAAATGTCCCAAGGCTACCAAGAGGGGGGTGAATTGGTAGTTTTAAAAAATTTTAAACCCTCTTAAAACTAAAGTTGAACCGAAATGAAATTTTCTTTTAAAGTTTGTAGAAAAATGTTTTTCAACCACAGAGTTGTTAAAACAGAAATTTAAAATGCGGAAACGTAAAAGCAATAAAGTAAATGACACCAGATTTATAGTGGTTCGGTCTATAATCAGACCTACATCCACTCCTCAGAGGCACCCTCTGAGTATTGCACTAATACCACAAAGTGACTCTCCTTTAGCACCCACAGCAAGGCGGAGAAGCCTGTACAAAACCCTCTTTTCACCACTCCCCGGTGCGGCAGAGAACCGTCGTCCTTTTACACAATCCACAGTGCTGGCAGAGAACCGTCGTCCTTTTACACAATCCACAGTGCTGGCAGAGAACCGTCGTCCTTTTACACTCTCCTAGTGTGGGCAGAGAACCCTACGGCTGTTCACACTCTCCAAGTGTAGGCAGAGAACCTTCTTCCTTTTACACTCTCCTAGTGTAGGCAGAGAACCCACGTCTGTTCACACTCTCCAAGTGTCGGCAGAGAACCGGACCTTCTTGAATGATCTTCTCACTAGAACCTAAAAGGAAGAAAGAAAAGAGTGAAGAAATCCAATTTCACAAGTAGAGATTCTTACCTTAGCAATCCAAGTGAAGCCTTCTTGCTCCAATGGTAGGAATCCTCCTTTGAATGCTCTCTTCCACTCTCCCCTTGACTATTCTCTCAATAGGCACGAAGATCAAATGACAAAAAGATTGGGTGGCAGTCTAATTTGAAGTATATATACAAAAGACAAGAAAAACCGCCCAAAAACTGCAAGTTTTCAATTCTGTACGCAGTGGATCGTCCCGTACGATCCTGGATCGTCCTGGACGATTTTACTTAAACGATCTGAAACGACCCAATTTGTATATGTGTACGAAATGACTTCGTACAGCTGATCGTCCTGTACGAACTAGGTTCGTCCAGTACGAACGGTTATTACAAGGTCGGTTCTAGAAACTGCTGAAAACTGTCCTAAGTCGGTTTATCGTTTGGACGAAAATATGTTCGTCTGGACGAAAATTTTCCAGAGAGCCGATCGTCCTGGACGATAATTTATTTCGTCTGGACGAAAATTTTCCAGAGCGCCCATCGCCGGGGACGATAATTTGGTTTCGTCTGGACGAAAAATTTCCAGAGAGCTGTTCGTCCGGTACGATATTTATTTTCGTCTGGACGAAAATTTTCCAGAGCGCCCATCGCCGGGGACGATATAAAAATTTGTCCTGGACGAATAGGACTTAGAAAAATTTTTCGAAGCAAGTTCCTATTCGTTCCAACTGCTCTATAGGAGATAACTGACAGATCGTCCAGTACGATATATATCGTCCTGTACGATCAGTATAGAATTTCAAGATCTCCTTAGTTTGTGTGTATGAGATTTTATTCACTCAATTACAATCACTCACTTTCAAAATTAATTCAAAGAAAAGACACTTCAAATAAACAAAATTTCTCATGTTGAATTTGATTTGAAGTTTTCGTAGTCTGGAGTCTGATTTTCCTGAAATGTTAGTACACACAAGAGCAAGTGCAAATCTTCTGAAATTGTTAGGAGATAACTATTCATTTGAACAATAATGTTTGGAATCATCAAAACTACATAAGTTGCACAAATATAAATAATTCAAATAGCAACTACTCAAACAATCTCCCCCTTTTTGATGATGGCAAAACAATTATTATTAGTATGGTTTCAAGTTAAGACAAAATCTCTTATCTCCTAAACTCCCCCTGAATTTATGAGTACATTAAAATAAGGAGGCATTAAAGAACAAAAATTTTTGTTTTTCTAAAATTTTAACAGAAAACACAAATCACAAACAAAACAAAAACACAAACACAAACATAATTTCTAAAATTTTAACAGAAAACACAAATCACAAACAAAACAAAAACACAAACACAAACATAATAATTTCTCCCCCTTTTTGACAGCAACAAAAAGTGAAGAAGAAAAAGACAAGAAATGTAAATAATAATATGAAATTCATTGTTAAAATTTAATCTAAATTGTGATTTGACATAGAGTATGCAATTTTAAACTAAAGATATTAGGTCAATCATAGAAATTCATAAAATTTATGAAATGATATAACATTGTAAGTAAGAAGAATTTATCAAAGACATGATTCAATTTAGACATTTTGATTATTGAAAATCATTACAAGTGAGATGTAAAAAAAATTCTATATTTCAAAGTTCAATAGAATATAAATGAACATTAGATCAACTTGAATTAAGAGATTAAACGAATTTGGAAAGAAGAGAATTACCTCATGTGGTGCTTTGCACATCTTTTCAAAGTTTTGGGGCACATTTTTGTGCATTTGTCTTTGGTTGGGCTTATTTTGTGCCTCTTTTTAACTTTGCACAATTTTTGCGAATCCCTTTTGATTTTTGTACATTTGTACAATTTTCAAGAGTAATTTGACCAATTCTTTCCAAAATCTATAATCTAACATTTCAAATATTTCTAGGTGCATAAATATCATTTGAGCATAGAAATACAAAATAAGATAACATCAAAATTGCAATAACAATATTAAATTTTATGTAGTCTAAATGAATAGACATGAACTTAAAAATTCTAACTACAACAAGTTATAAACAAATTATAAATTTAGAAAGTCTAGATTTTCTAATATAGATAATCTCATATTACAATCGAATTTGAGCACAATGTAGATTAAAAATAATATTAATGAAATTCATAAAGATTAGCCACATTTCAAAACAAATCTAAGACAAACAAACTTTCATTGATTAAAAAGAAAATTACATAAAAACATTGAACTTAAACAAAAAACATAACAACAAAACAAAAAATACAACAGACACACATAAAAAAAAACTTCTACTGTTCTGGAGGAGGAGGAGGAGGAATGCCGCCAAAGAGATTGAAGTAGGAGGCCATTAACATTACATTGGTATTTATTTCATGAACTTCATCTCTAATATTACCAATGTCATGTTGCTGCTGCGTAAGATGAGCATCAAATTGATCAAACCTTTGATCAATGTGAGTCTCTAGTCTATCAAATCTCTCAATCAGATTCTGGTAATCTGATTGAGAAGCAGAAGCTTGCACTCCTTCTTCTTCTTCTTCTGAAGCACTATCATGTGCTTTTTCTTTTTCTTTTTCCTCCCTGAAGAGCAGTCTGAAAGATGCATCGTTGTAATAAACTGGCTCTTCATATTCCTCATCAGGATGGACTATATTGTACTTCTTCTCCAAAACATAAGTAATCAAGTGCCCTAAAGAAATATTCTTCTTCCTCTTCTGATTAGGATGTCCTATTTCTGAAAGCCCATAGATATGATCTAGGATGAGTTGGGCTTCATCAATAGGATGTCTTTTCATGATTAAAAAAGTTAGACAAGAAAGAAGAGGAGTAATGTTAATCCTATCACCAGCTTTAGGAATAATTGAGGATCTAAGGATATGCTGGATGATTCGGGCATCTTGGGTCATACCGGCCACTCTAGCAACATGATTGTCAATTCCATTTTCTCTAATTACCCTATTGATTTCATACCAATGGAAGACGTTTTCTGACATTAGGGTGTGAGCTCTATATCCTTCAGTCCTTAAGTTTAAAAATGCACCAAGGTCGTGCTTGGTGATCTCAACTTTTTTCTTAAAAACAAAAGAACTAATGATAGAGTGGTCAGGATTGAAACTCATGTTGGCTAGGAAGTAATGGTAGGTTTGCTTATTGTAGAGGTGGACAAGAGAGAGAATGAAATGAAATTGGGTTGAGGCAAAGAGGTGTAATACCCTAAATTTCAACTCCGTTTGGATAAGAATGCGAGACGGAGTGATTTTCGCAGAAGCAAAACGAGGAAAAGATTCCTCATTTGCTTTGGAAAGGAAGTTGTCTGGAGCATTCCTGTTGGGTTTCTTCACCAAAACTTTTTGTCTCTTGCTAGAGGAGGCCATAGTTGATTTGATGTAGAAAGGGATTGAAAAAGATGTTTGAAAGTGTGATTTTCAAGTTTGAAAGCCCTCATATTTAAAGAAAAACGATATGTTCGTCCTGGACGAAAATATTCGTCCTGGACGAAAAATTATCGTTCGTCTGGACGAAGTAATTTCGTACAGACGATCCAATTCGTCCAAAATGTAACGGCTTTTCGTATTCAACACAACTTACGATGCGTCCCTTCGTACAGACGATCAAAAAGCGTTTCGTTTTAATGACTCTTGAAAACCGTCCCCTACAATGAATCGACACATGTTCGTACATACGAAAAAAAAATTTCGTACAGACGAAATTCGTATTAAAAACTGTCTTATCCACTCAACCGCTGCATTCAATCGTCCCGACGTTTGAGAAAAAGAAAAAATCGTACTGGACGATCACAGATCGTACAGACGATCCAATAAAAAACTGCTCTCAAAACGGTTTAAATTCGCGCAAACTGTTTCTTAACCCATCGTCCTGTACGAAAAATTTCGTCCTGGACGATTTCCAAAAAAAATTTTGATTTTTAAATTTTTAATTTAACAAAAACAACAAAAAATAATCAACAACACAGAAAACATAAGACAAAAACATAAATTCAAAAACAATTCATACAAAAACACAAAATTCACAAAATCACAAAAACAAAACACAACAAGTATCAATGTTGCAAAGACATTTTGGTTAAGCATTCAAATCAATAACACCAAGCCTTGTTCTTAAAGTACTGAAGGTATCAAAGGCTAAAGGTTTTGTAAAAATGTCTGCAAGTTGATTTTCAGTTGAAACATGTATGAGTTCAATTTCTCCTTTGGATACATGATCCCTTATGAAATGATGCCTTATATCAATGTGTTTGGTTCTAGAATGTTGAATAGGATTTTTGGAAATGCAAATAGCACTAGTATTGTCACAATAAATTGGAATAGTGCCTATAGTTAATCCTAAGTCAATCAACTGTTGTTTTAACCAAAGTACTTGTGCCACACAACTTCCTAATGCAATGTATTCTGCTTCTGCAGTAGATAGTGCCACTGAATTTTGTTTTCTACTAGACCATGAAACTAATGAATTTCCAATGAATTGACATGTTCCAGAAGTGCTTTTCCTATCCACTCTACAGCCTGCAAAGTCAGAATCTGAGTAACCAATAATTTCAAATGAAGAGCTAAACTTAGGATACCAAATTCCTAAGTTTTGAGTTCCTAGTAGATATCTTAAAATCCTTTTCACTGCTGTCAAATGTGATTCTTTTGGATCTGATTGAAATCTAGCACATAAGCAAACACTAAACATAATATCTGGTCGGCTAGCAGTCAAGTAAAGTAAAGATCCAATTATCCCTCTAAATTTCTTTTGATCAACAGATTTTCCCTTAAGGTCTTTATCTAACTGAACTGAAGAACTCATTGGTGTACTAACAGGTTTAGCATTGTCCATTTCATATTTTTTGAGGATGTCCTTAATATATTTGGTTTGACTAAGAAAAGTACCTTCCTCAAGTTGCTTAATGCTAAATCCTAGAAAGTAATTTAAATCTCCCATTAGACTCATTTCAAATTCACTACTCATTGTTTTAGAAAAATCATCACAAAGATGTTTATTTGAAGATCCAAAGATGATGTCATCCACATAAATTTGAACAATAAGTATATCCTTTCCAATTTTCCTTAAAAAGAGAGTTGTATCCACACTTCCTTTTTCAAAAGATCTTTCAAGTAGGAAGGTGCTTAACCTCTCATACCAAGCCCTAGGTGCCTGTTTCAATCCATATAATGCCTTTTTTAATTTGAAAACATGATTTGGAAATTTAGAGTTTTCAAAACCTGGAGGTTGTTCTACAAAAACATCTTCTTCAATTACTCCATTTAAAAAGGCACTTTTGACATCCATTTGAAACAATTAAAACCTTTAAAACAGGCAAAGGCTAGTAAAACCCTAATTGCTTCAAGTCTAGCTACAGGGGCAAAAGTTTCCTCAAAATCAATTCCTTCAATTTGATTATACCCCTTAGCTACTAATCTAGCCTTATTTCTAATGACTACTCCTGAGTCATTCATTTTATTCTTGAACACCCACTTGGTTCCAACAACACTTTGATCTTTTGGCCTTGTAGTTAGTTCCCAAACTTTATTTCTTACAAATTGATTCAACTCTTCTTGCATGGCCAATATCCAAAATTCATCTGAAAGTGCTTGATCAATGTTAGTGGGTTCAACAGTTGAAATAAAGGCTGAATGATTGACTTCCTTGTTTAATCCACGCCTAGTTCTAACACCCTCACTTGGTTCACCTATGATTAATTCCTTTGGGTGGTTTTTAGAAAATCTCAAATCTCTAGGCAAAGGGTCTTCTCTTTCTAAATTTTCTTCCACATTTTCTTCCAAATTTAATCTATCTAATCTTTTGGGAGTTTTCTTCAATTTCTTCTTCAACAACTTTTGGCTCTTCCATGTTTCCATTTTCATCAAAAACAACATGTGTGGTTTCTTCAATGACTAAAGTTCTTTTGTTGAATACTCTATAAGATTTTCCAACACTTGAATATCCAACAAAAATTCCTTCATCTGATTTTGGATCAAATTTTCCTAAGGCAGATTTTCCATTATTATGTATGAACACCTTGCAACCAAATACATGCAAATGAGACAAATTTGGTGTTCTTCCTTTTAGCAACTCATAGGGTGTTTTATTCAAATTAGATCTCACATTCACCCTATTCAGAACATAGCATGCAGTGCTAACCGCCTCAGCCCAAAAATATCTAGGAAGAGAGTATTCTGCTAACATTGCTCGGGCGGCTTCTATTAATGTTCTGTTCTTTCTTTCAACTACTCCATTTTGTTGAGGAGTTCTAGGTGCAGAAAAATTGTGATCAATCCCCTTTTCTTTACAGAAATCTTCAAATCTTTCATTTTCAAATTCTCCTCCATGATCACTTTGTATAGAAATTATTTCACATCCTAGTTTTCTTTGTATCCAAGTTGAAAAATTTCTGAATTCCTCAAATGATTCACTCTTATGAAAAAGAAATTTAACCCAGGTGAATCTTGAAAAATCATCTACTATAACAAATCCATATACCTTTCCTCCTAGACTAACAGTGCTTACTGGTCCAAAAAGATCCATGTGTAGAATTTCTAAAGGTTTACTTGTCCTAAGATCTTTAATGGACTTAAATGAGGACCTTCACTTGTTTTCCTAATTGACATGCATCACACAGATGGTCCTTAGTAAAGTCTAGTTTAGGTATTCCTCTCACCAAATTCTTTTGGGTAATTTTTCTAAGATTTTTCATACTAGAATGACAAAGTCTCCTATGCCAAAGCCATGATTCATCAGAAACAGTTTTCAAACAAAAAGCAGTAGGAGATTGAATACAATTTAAATCTAGCATGTAAACATTGTTCACCCTTTTTCCATTTAAAACAATTTTTCCATTTAGGCTAATTATGCAGCTAGTAGGTAAAAATTTTACATTATAGCCCTTATCACATAGCTGACTTATGCTAAGCAAATTATGTTTCAAGCCTTCAACTAATAAAACATTATCTATGAAAAAGTTTTTCAAATTTCCAATCATACCTGATCCAACCACTTTCTTTGTGGTATTATCTCCAAGTGTAACCTTGCCTCCACTCCTGGCTTCCAGCGTTATGAATTGAGCAGTATCTCCAGTCATGTGCTTAGAACATCCGCTGTCCAGGTACCATATACTCTCACGAGGTCTTGTGTGAGAGTATACCTGCAAAATTCTCAAATGTTAGACCTGGGAACCCAAACTAGTTTGGGTTCACCTTTATGAAATTTATAATCAGATGCATGTGTGATATGTCTAGGTTTATGCATCTTAGTTCTCCACACCAAATTAGGTTTCATCTTTAAAGTGCAGGTGTGAGATATATGTCCCAAAAATCCACAATTGTTACATTTAACATTAGGAAAAATATTCCTATGTTTTCTCTCATATGATTGTCTTCTAAGGGATTTCATAAATTTAGGATAATACTTAGGATTTGTAAAATCTTCATGTTTAGGGGGGTTCCTATTATCCTCGAGAGCACTTATAGTAAGTTTATAAAATGAATTCATTTCTTCCAAGATTCGATTTGTATAATTGACTCTATATGTCTTGTGCTCAGATTCATCCTTAAATTTCTCAAATTCTTTTTCAAGTTCAGCATAGGATGATTTTAAATTCTCAAAATTTTTATTCAAGTCATCATATTCATCAAGTAGTTTCATGTGGTTGCTATCAATTAAAGCATGATCTTTCCTAAGGATTTCGTGTTCCTTATTAAGCTCTTCCAATTCTAAAACTAAACTAGCATGCATCTTTTTAGTTTTCCTATATGCATCATGCATGTGTTCAGAAACTTCAAACAATTCATTATAAGTTAAATCACATACCTCTTCTTGATCTGATTGTTCAGCTTTATCTGCCATCAAGCAAAGGTTGGTGACTTCTTCTTCTTTTTCAGTCTCAGATGAGTCTGAAGCTGAGTCCGCCCAAAAAGCCTTTTGAAACTTCTTCTTGCCCTTCTTTACCATTGGTTTCTCCTCTACCTTCTCCTTGCTAGGAGAGGCTTTGAGTTTTGGACAATCAGTCTTTATATGACCTGGTTTCCTGCATTCATAACAAATCACTTCATTAGAAACCTTGCCATTTCTATTATACTTACCTCTATTCCATTGCTGGCGTCTCTTCTGCTTCCTCTTTAAAAAGCTTTTGAATTGTCTAGTCATCAGTGCTATATCATCTTCATCCTCAGGTTGTGAGTGTTCACTTTCTGACTCTTCCACATTTAGTGCAATATTCTTGTCCTTTCTTGGTTCACCTGCATCAATCTTTCTTTGACTTACTCCTTGCTCGTAAGCAATGAGTGAACCAAGAAGATTGTCAATAGAATAAATGTTCAGATCTTTTGACTCTGTAATTGCAGTAATTTTAGCATCGTATGCAGTAGGTAAACAACGAAGAATCTTATTAACCATTTCAGCATTAGTTAATTCCCTACCAAGTGCATGCAAAGAGGTGACAATTTGAGTGAATCTTGTGTACATGTCAGATATAGATTCATTAGGTTTCATGCGAAATAGTTCGTAGTCATGTAACAAGATATTGAGCCTTGATTGCTTAACCTCATTTGTCCCTTCATAAGTAATACAAAGTCTATCCCATATGTCTTTTCCGCTTTTACAAGTAGAAACTCGCATGTAGTCTTCAGATTTTAAAGCACAAAAGAAACTATTTAAACATTTTGCATTTAATTGTGCTAAGTCACGTTCTTCTATAGTCCAATCTGCATAGGGTGTATCTACCCTAATTCCATCAACTAATCTAGTTGGTTTTGTGTAACCTTCCTGGACTAACATCCACATGCGATAATCAAGTGACTGTAAGAAAGTAGACATGCGTGTTTTCCAAAAATCAAAAGGAATATTGTCAAACAGTGGAGGTCTAGTGATAGAGTAACCCTCAGGTGTGTTTCGGTTTCCAAATGTAGCCATCTACGTTAATCAAAAAGTAGTTCAAACTTATGATTTTGAAACAATGCTCTGATACCACTTGTTGAGTCTAGTAATTAGGTTGTTAAGCCTAAGTAAATGTCCCACGGCTACCAAGAGGGGGGTGAATTGGTAGTTTTAAAAAATTTTAAACCCTCTTAAAATAAAGTTGAACCGAAATGAAAATTTTCTTTTAAAGTTTGTAGAAAAATGTTTTTCAACCACAGAGTTGTTAAAACTGAAATTTAAAATGCGGAAACGTAAAAGCAATAAAGTAAATGACACCAGATTTATAGTGGTTCGGTCTATAACCAGACCTACATCCACTCCTCAGAGGCACCCTCTGAGTATTGCACTAATACCACAAAGTGACTCTCCTTTAGCACCCACAGCAAGGCGGAGAAGCCTGTACAAAACCCTCTTTTCACCACTCCCCGGTGCGGCAGAGAACCGTCGTCCTTTTACACAATCCACAGTGCTGGCAGAGAACCGTCGTCCTTTTACACAATCCACAGTGCTGGCAGAGAACCGTCGTCCTTTTACACTCTCCTAGTGTGGGCAGAGAACCCTACGGCTGTTCACACTCTCCAAGTGTAGGCAGAGAACCTTCTTCCTTTTACACTCTCCTAGTGTAGGCAGAGAACCCACGTCTGTTCACACTCTCCAAGTGTCGGCAGAGAACCGGACCTTCTTGAATGATCTTCTCACAAGAATCTAGAAGGAAGAAAGAAAAGAGTGAAGAAATCCAATTTCACAAGTAGAGATTCTTACCTTAGCAATCCAAGTGAAGCCTTCTTGCTCCAATGGTAGGAATCCTCCTTTGAATGCTCTCTTCCACTCTCCCCTTGGCTATTCTCTCAATAGGCACGAAGATCAAATGACAAAAAGATTGGGTGGCAGTCTAATTTGAAGTATTTATACAAAAGACAAGAAAAACCGCCCAAAAACTGCAAGTTTTCAATTCTGTACGCAGTGGATCGTCCCGTACGATCCTGGATCGTCCTGGACGATTTTACTTAAACGATCTGAAACGACCCAATTTGTATATGTGTACGAAATGACTTCGTACAGCTGATCGTCCTGTACGAACTAGGTTCGTCCAGTACGAACGGTTATTACAAGGTCGGTTCTAGAAACTGCTGAAAACTGTCCTAAGTCGGTTTATCGTTTGGACGAAAATATGTTCGTCTGGACGAAAATTTTCCAGAGAGCCGATCGTCCTGGACGATTATTTATTTCGTCTGGACGAAAATTTTCCAGAGCGCCCATCGCCGGGGACGATAATTTGGTTTCGTCTGGACGAAAATTTTCCAGAGAGCTGTTCGTCCGGTACGATATTTATTTTCGTCTGGACGAAAATTTTCCAGAGCGCCCATCGCCGGGGACGATATAAAAATTCGTCCTGGACGAATAGGACTTAGAAAAATTTTTCGAAGCAAGTTCCTATTCGTTCCAAGTGCTCTATAGGAGATAACTGACAGATCGTCCAGTACGATATATATCGTCCTGTACGATCAGTATAGAATTTCAAGATCTCCTTAGTTTGTGTGTGTGAGATTTTATTCACTCAATTACAATCACTCCCTTTCAAAATTAATTCAAAGAAAAGACACTTCAAATAAACAAAATTTCTCATGTTGAATTTGATTTGAAGTTTTCGTAGTCTGGAGTCTGATTTTCCTGAAATGTTAGTACACACAAGAGCAAGTGCAAATCTTCTGAAATTGTTAGGAGATAACTATACATTTGAACAATAATGTTTGGAATCATCAAAACTACATAAGTTGCACAAATATAAATCATTCAAATAGCAACTATTCAAACAATCTCCCCCTTTTTGATGATGGCAAAACAATTATTATTAGTATGGTTTCAAGTTAAACAAAATCTCTTATCTCCTAAACTCCCCCTGAATTTATGAGTACATTAAAATAAGGAGGCATTAAAGAACAAAATTTTTGTTTTTCTAAAATTTTAACAGAAAACACAAATCACAAACAAAACAAAACACAAACACAAACATAATTTCTAAAATTTTAACAGAAAACACAAATCACAAACAAAACAAAAACACAAACACAAACATAATAATTTCTCCCCCTTTTTGACAGCAACAAAAAGTGAAGAAGAAAAAGACAAGAAATGTAAATAATAATATGAAATTCATTGTTAAAATTTAATCTAAATTGTGATTTGACATAGAGTATGCAATTTTAAACTAAAGATATTAGGTCAATCATAGAAATTCATAAAATTTATGAAATGATATAACATTGTAAGTAAGAAGAATTTATCAAAGACATGATTCAATTTAGACATTTTGATTATTGAAAATCATTACAAGTGAGATGTAAAAAAAATTCTATATTTCAAAGTTCAATAGAATATAAATGAACATTAGATCAACTTGAATTAAGAGATTAAACGAATTTGGAAAGAAGAGAATTACCTCATGTGGTGCTTTGCACATCTTTTCAAAGTTTTGGGGCACATTTTTGTGCATTTGTCTTTGGTTGGGCTTATTTTGTGCCTCTTTTTCACTTTGCAAATTTTTGCGAATCCCTTTTGATTTTTGTACATTTGTACAATTTTCAAGAGTAATTTGACCAATTCTTTCCAAAATCTATAATCTAACATTTCAAATATTTCTAGGTGCATAAATATCATTTGAGCATAGAAATACAAAATAAGATAACATCAAAATTGCAATAACAATATTAAATTTTATGTAGTCTAAATGAATAGACATGAATTTAAAAATTCTAACTACAACAAGTTATAAACAAATTATAAATTTAGAAAGTCTAGATTTTCTAATATAGATAATCTCATATTACAATCGAATTTGAGCACAATGTAGATTAAAAATAATATTAATGAAATTCATAAAGATTAGCCACATTTCAAAACAAATCTAAGACAAACAAACTTTCATTGATTAAAAAGAAAATTACATAAAAACATTGAACTTAAACAAAAAACATAACAACAAAACAAAAATACAACAGACACACATAAAAAAAAACTTCTACTGTTCTGGAGGAGGAGGAGGAGGAATGCCGCCAAAGAGATTGAAGTAGGAGGCCATTAACATTACATTGGTATTTATTTCATGAACTTCATCTCTAATATTACCAATGTCATGTTGCTGCTGCGTAAGATGAGCATCAAATTGATCAAACCTTTGATCAATGTGAGTCTCTAGTCTATCAAATCTCTCAATCAGATTCTGGTAATCTGATTGAGAAGCAGAAGCTTGCACTCCTTCTTCTTCTTCTTCTGAAGCACTATCATGTGCTTTTTCTTTTTCTTTTTCCTCCCTGAAGAGCAGTCTGAAAGATGCATCGTTGTAATAAACTGGCTCTTCATATTCCTCATCAGGATGGACTATATTGTACTTCTTCTCCAAAACATAAGTAATCAAGTGCCCTAAAGAAATATTCTTCTTCCTCTTCTGATCAGGATGTCCTATTTCTGAAAGCCCATAGATATGATCTAGGATGAGTTGGGCTTCATCAATAGGATGTCTTTTCATGATTAAAAAAGTTAGACAAGAAAGAAGAGGAGTAATGTTAATCCTATCACCAGCTTTAGGAATAATTGAGGATCTAAGGATATGCTGGATGATTCGGGCATCTTGGGTCATACCGGCCACTCTAGCAACATGATTGTCAATTCCATTTTCTCTAATTACCCTATTGATTTCATACCAATGGAAGACGTTTTCTGACATTAGGGTGTGAGCTCTATATCCTTCAGTCCTTAAGTTTAAAAATGCACCAAGGTCGTGCTTGGTGATCTCAACTTTTTTCTTAAAAACAAAAGAACTAATGATAGAGTGGTCAGGATTGAAACTCATGTTGGCTAGGAAGTAATGGTAGGTTTGCTTATTGTAGAGGTGGACAAGAGAGAGAATGAAATGAAATTGGGTTGAGGCAAAGAGGTGTAATACCCTAAATTTCAACTCCGTTTGGATAAGAATGCGAGACGGAGTGATTTTTGCAGAAGCAAAACGAGGAAAAGATTCCTCATTTGCTTTGGAAAGGAAGTTGTCTGGAGCATTCCTGTTGGGTTTCTTCACCAAAACTTTTTGTCTCTTTGCTAGAGGAGGCCATAGTTGATTTGATGTAGAAAGGGATTGAAAAAGATGTTTGAAAGTGTGATTTTCAAGTTTGAAAGCCCTCATATTTAAAGAAAAACGATATGTTCGTCCTGGACGAAAATATTCGTCCTGGACGAAAAATTATCGTTCGTCTGGACGAAGTAATTTCGTACAGACGATCCAATTCGTCCAAAATGTAACGGCTTTTCGTATTCAACACAACTTACGATGCGTCCCTTCGTACAGACGATCAAAAAGCGTTTCGTTTTAATGACTCTTGAAAACCGTCCCCTACAATGAATCGACACATGTTCGTACATACGAAAAAAAATTTCGTACAGACGAAATTCGTATTAAAAACTGTCTTATCCACTCAACCGCTGCATTCAATCGTCCCGACGTTTGAGAAAAAGAAAAAATCGTACTGGACGATCACAGATCGTACAGACGATCCAATAAAAAACTGCTCTCAAAACGGTTTAAATTCGCGCAAACTGTTTCTTAACCCATCGTCCTGTACGAAAAATTTCGTCCTGGACGATTTCCAAAAAAAATTTTGATTTTTAAATTTTTAATTTAACAAAAACAACAAAAAATAATCAACAACACAGAAAACATAAGACAAAAACATAAATTCAAAAACAATTCATACAAAAACACAAAATTCACAAAATCACAAAAACAAAACACAACAAGTATCAATGTTGCAAAGACATTTTGGTTAAGCATTCAAATCAATAACACCAAGCCTTGTTCTTAAAGTACTGAAGGTATCAAAGGCTAAAGGTTTTGTAAAAATGTCTGCAAGTTGATTTTCAGTTGAAACATGTATGAGTTCAATTTCTCCTTTGGATACATGATCCCTTATGAAATGATGCCTTATATCAATGTGTTTGGTTCTAGAATGTTGAATAGGATTTTTGGAAATGCAAATAGCACTAGTATTGTCACAATAAATTGGAATAGTGCCTATAGTTAATCCTAAGTCAATCAACTGTTGTTTTAACCAAAGTACTTGTGCCACACAACTTCCTAATGCAATGTATTCTGCTTCTGCAGTAGATAGTGCCACTGAATTTTGTTTTCTACTAGACCATGAAACTAATGAATTTCCAATGAATTGACATGTTCCAGAAGTGCTTTTCCTATCCACTCTACAGCCTGCAAAGTCAGAATCTGAGTAACCAATAATTTCAAATGAAGAGCTAAACTTAGGATACCAAATTCCTAAGTTTTGAGTTCCTAGTAGATATCTTAAAATCCTTTTCACTGCTGTCAAATGTGATTCTTTTGGATCTGATTGAAATCTAGCACATAAGCAAACACTAAACATAATATCTGGTCGGCTAGCAGTCAAGTAAAGTAAAGATCCAATTATCCCTCTAAATTTCTTTTGATCAACAGATTTTCCCTTAAGGTCTTTATCTAACTGAACTGAAGAACTCATTGGTGTACTAACAGGTTTAGCATTGTCCATTTCATATTTTTTGAGGATGTCCTTAATATATTTGGTTTGACTAAGAAAAGTACCTTCCTCAAGTTGCTTAATGCTAAATCCTAGAAAGTAATTTAAATCTCCCATTAGACTCATTTCAAATTCACTACTCATTGTTTTAGAAAAATCATCACAAAGATGTTTATTTGAAGATCCAAAGATGATGTCATCCACATAAATTTGAACAATAAGTATATCCTTTCCAATTTTCCTTAAAAGAGAGTTGTATCCACACTTCCTTTTTCAAAAGATCTTTCAAGTAGGAAGGTGCTTAACCTCTCATACCAATCCCTAGGTGCCTGTTTCAATCCATATAATGCCTTTTTTAATTTGAAAACATGATTTGGAAATTTAGAGTTTTCAAAACCTGGAGGTTGTTCTACAAAAACATCTTCTTCAATTACTCCATTTAAAAAGGCACTTTTGACATCCATTTGAAACAATTTAAAACCTTTAAAACAGGCAAAGGCTAGTAAAACCCTAATTGCTTCAAGTCTAGCTACAGGGGCAAAAGTTTCCTCAAAATCAATTCCTTCAATTTGGTTATACCCCTTAGCTACTAATCTAGCCTTATTTCTAATGACTACTCCTGAGTCATTCATTTTATTCTTGAACACCCACTTGGTTCCAACAACACTTTGATCTTTTGGCCTTGTAGTTAGTTCCCAAACTTTATTTCTTACAAATTGATTCAACTCTTCTTGCATGGCCAATATCCAAAATTCATCTGAAAGTGCTTGATCAATGTTAGTGGGTTCAACAGTTGAAATAAAGGCTGAATGATTGACTTCCTTGTTTAATCCACGCCTAGTTCTAACACCCTCACTTGGTTCACCTATGATTAATTCCTTTGGGTGGTTTTTAGAAAATCTCAAATCTCTAGGCAAAGGGTCTTCTCTTTCTAAATTTTCTTCCACATTTTCTTCCAAATTTAATCTATCAATCTTTTGGGAGTTTTCTTCAATTTCTTCTTCAACAACTTTTGGCTCTTCCATGTTTCCATTTTCATCAAAAACAACATGTGTGGTTTCTTCAATGACTAAAGTTCTTTTGTTGAATACTCTATAAGATTTTCCAACACTTGAATATCCAACAAAAATTCCTTCATCTGATTTTGGATCAAATTTTCCTAAGGCAGATTTTCCATTATTATGTATGAACACCTTGCAACCAAATACATGCAAATGAGACAAATTTGGTGTTCTTCCTTTTAGCAACTCATAGGGTGTTTTATTCAAATTAGATCTCACATTCACCCTATTCAGAACATAGCATGCAGTGCTAACCGCCTCAGCCCAAAAATATCTAGGAAGAGAGTATTCTGCTAACATTGCTCGGGCGGCTTCTATTAATGTTCTGTTCTTTCTTTCAACTACTCCATTTTGTTGAGGAGTTCTAGGTGCAGAAAAATTGTGATCAATCCCCTTTTCTTTACAGAAATCTTCAAATCTTTCATTTTCAAATTCTCCTCCATGATCACTTTGTATAGAAATTATTTCACATCCTAGTTTTCTTTGTATCCAAGTTGAAAAATTTCTGAATTCCTCAAATGATTCACTCTTATGAAAAAGAAATTTAACCCAGGTGAATCTTGAAAAATCATCTACTATAACAAATCCATATACCTTTCCTCCTAGACTAACAGTGCTTACTGGTCCAAAAAGATCCATGTGTAGAATTTCTAAAGGTTTACTTGTCCTAAGATCTTTAATGGACTTAAATGAGGACCTTCACTTGTTTTCCTAATTGACATGCATCACACAGATGGTCCTTAGTAAAGTCTAGTTTAGGTATTCCTCTCACCAAATTCTTTTGGGTAATTTTTCTAAGATTTTTCATACTAGAATGACAAAGTCTCCTATGCCAAAGCCACGATTCATCAGAAACAGTTTTCAAACAAAAAGCAGTAGGAGATTGAATACAATTTAAATCTAGCATGTAAACATTGTTCACCCTTTTTCCATTTAAAACAATTTTTCCATTTAGGCTAATTATGCAGCTAGTAGGTAAAAATTTTACATTATAGCCCTTATCACATAGCTGACTTATGCTAAGCAAATTATGTTTCAAGCCTTCAACTAATAAAACATTATCTATGAAAAAGTTTTTCAAGTTTCCAATCATACCTGATCCAACCACTTTCTTTGTGGTATTATCTCCAAGTGTAACCTTGCCTCCACTCCTGGCTTCCAGCGTTATGAATTGAGCAGTATCTCCAGTCATGTGCTTAGAACATCCGCTGTCCAGGTACCATATACTCTCACGAGGTCTTGTGTGAGAGTATACCTGCAAAATTCTCAAATGTTAGACCTGGGAACCCAAACTAGTTTGGGTTCACCTTTATGAAATTTATAATCAGATGCATGTGTGATATGTCTAGGTTTATGCATCTTAGTTCTCCACACCAAATTAGGTTTCATCTTTAAAGTGCAGGTGTGAGATATATGTCCCAAAAATCCACAATTGTTACATTTAACATTAGGAAAAATATTCCTATGTTTTCTCTCATATGATTGTCTTCTAAGGGATTTCATGAAATTTAGGATAATACTTAGGATTTGTAAAATCTTCATGTTTAGGGGGGTTCCTATTATCCTCGAGAGCTTTATAGTAAGTTTATAAAATGAATTCATTTCTTCCAAGATTCGATTTGTATAATTGACTCTATATGTCTTGTGCTCAGATTCATCCTTAAATTTCTCAAATTCTTTTTCAAGTTCAGCATAGGATGATTTTAAATTCTCAAAATTTTTATTCAAGTCATCATATTCATCAAGTAGTTTCATGTGGTTGCTATCAATTAAAGCATGATCTTTCCTAAGGATTTCGTGTTCCTTATTAAGCTCTTCCAATTCTAAAACTAAACTAGCATGCATCTTTTTAGTTTTCCTATATGCATCATGCATGTGTTCAGAAACTTCAAACAATTCATTATAAGTTAAATCACATACCTCTTCTTGATCTGATTGTTCAGCTTTATCTGCCATCAAGCAAAGGTTGGTGACTTCTTCTTCTTTTTCAGTCTCAGATGAGTCTGAAGCTGAGTCCGCCCAAAAAGCCTTTTGAAACTTCTTCTTGCCCTTCTTTACCATTGGTTTCTCCTCTACCTTCTCCTTGCTAGGAGAGGCTTTGAGTTTTGGACAATCAGTCTTTATATGACCTGGTTTCCTGCATTCATAACAAATCACTTCATTAGAAACCTTGCCATTTCTATTATACTTACCTCTATTCCATTGCTGGCGTCTCTTCTGCTTCCTCTTTAAAAAGCTTTTGAATTGTCTAGTCATCAGTGCTATATCATCTTCATCCTCAGGTTGTGAGTGTTCACTTTCTGACTCTTCCACATTTAGTGCAATATTCTTGTCCTTTCTTGGTTCACCTGCATCAATCTTTCTTTGACTTACTCCTTGCTCGTAAGCAATGAGTGAACCAAGAAGATTGTCAATAGAATAAATGTTCAGATCTTTTGACTCTGTAATTGCAGTAATTTTAGCATCGTATGCAGTAGGTAAACAACGAAGAATCTTATTAACCATTTCAGCATTAGTTAATTCCCTACCAAGTGCATGCAAAGAGGTGACAATTTGAGTGAATCTTGTGTACATGTCAGATATAGATTCATTAGGTTTCATGCGAAATAGTTCGTAGTCATGTAACAAGATATTGAGTCCTTGATTGCTTAACCTCATTTGTCCCTTCATAAGTAATACAAAGTCTATCCCATATGTCTTTTCCGCTTTTACAAGTAGAAACTCGCATGTAGTCTTCAGATTTTAAAGCACAAAAGAAACTATTTAAACATTTTGCATTTAATTGTGCTAAGTCACGTTCTTCTATAGTCCAATCTGCATAGGGTGTATCTACCCTAATTCCATCAACTAATCTAGTTGGTTTTGTGTAACCTTCCTGGACTAACATCCACATGCGATAATCAAGTGACTGTAAGAAAGTAGACATGCGTGTTTTCCAAAAATCAAAAGGAATATTGTCAAACAGTGGAGGTCTAGTGATAGAGTAACCCTCAGGTGTGTTTCGGTTTCCAAATGTAGCCATCTACGTTAATCAAAAAGTAGTTCAAACTTATGATTTTGAAACAATGCTCTGATACCACTTGTTGAGTCTAGTAATTAGGTTGTTAAGCCTAAGTAAATGTCCCAAGGCTACCAAGAGGGGGGTGAATTGGTAGTTTTAAAAAATTTTAAACCCTCTTAATAATAAAGTTGAACCGAAATGAAATTTTCTTTTAAAGTTTGTAGAAAAATATTTTTCAACCACAGAGTTGTTAAAACTGAAATTTAAAATGCGGAAACGTAAAAGCAATAAAGTAAATGACACCAGATTTATAGTGGTTCGGTCTATAACCAGACCTACATCCACTCCTCAGAGGCACCCTCTGAGTATTGCACTAATACCACAAAGTGACTCTCCTTTAGCACCCACAGCAAGGCGGAGAAGCCTGTACAAAACCCTCTTTTCACCACTCCCCGGTGCGGCAGAGAACCGTCGTCCTTTTACACAATCCACAGTGCTGGCAGAGAACCGTCGTCCTTTTACACAATCCACAGTGCTGGCAGAGAACCGTCGTCCTTTTACACTCTCTAGTGTGGGCAGAGAACCCTACGGCTGTTCACACTCTCCAAGTGTAGGCAGAGAACCTTCTTCCTTTTACACTCTCCTAGTGTAGGCAGAGAACCTCACGTCTGTTCACACTCTCCAAGTGTCGGCAGAGAACCGGACCTTCTTGAATGATCTTCTCACAAGAACCTAAAGGAAGAAAGAAAAGAGTGAAGAAATCCAATTTCACAAGTAGAGATTCTTACCTTAGCAATCCAAGTGAAGCCTTCTTGCTCCAATGGTAGGAATCCTCCTTTGAATGCTCTCTTCCACTCTCCCCTTGACTATTCTCTCAATAGGCACGAAGATCAAATGACAAAAAGATTGGGTGGCAGTCTAATTTGAAGTATATATACAAAAGACAAGAAAAACCGCCCAAAAACTGCAAGTTTTCAATTCTGTACGCAGTGGATCGTCCCGTACGATCCTGGATCGTCCTGGACGATTTTACTTAAACGATCTGAAACGACCCAATTTGTATATGTGTACGAAATGACTTCGTACAGCTGATCGTCCTGTACGAACTAGGTTCGTCCAGTACGAACGGTTATTACAAGGTCGGTTCTAGAAACTGCTGAAAACTGTCCTAAGTCGGTTTATCGTTTGGACAAAAATATGTTCGTCTGGACGAAAATTTTCCAGAGAGCCGATCGTCCTGGACGATAATTTATTTCGTCTGGACGAAAATTTTCCAGAGCGCCCATCGCCGGGGACGATACTTTGGTTTCGTCTTGACGAAAAATTTCCAGAGAGCTGTTCGTCCGGTACGATATTTATTTTCGTCTGGACGAAAATTTTCCAGAGCGCCCATCGCCGGGGACGATATAAAAATTCGTCCTGGACGAATAGGACTTAGAAAAATTTTTCGAAGCAAGTTCCTATTCGTTCCAACTGCTCTATAGGAGATAACTGACAGATCGTCCAGTACGATATATATCGTCCTGTACGATCAGTATAGAATTTCAAGATCTCCTTAGTTTGTGTGTGTGAGATTTTATTCACTCAATTACAATCACTCCCTTTCAAAATTAATTCAAAGAAAAGACACTTCAAATAAACAAAATTTCTCATGTTGAATTTGATTTGAAGTTTTCGTAGTCTGGAGTCTGATTTTCATGAAATGTTAGTACACACAAGAGCAAGTGCAAATCTTCTGAAATTGTTAGGAGATAACTATTCATTTGAACAATAATGTTTAGAATCATCAAAACTACATAAGTTGCACAAATATAAATAATTCAAATAGCAACTACTCAAACAATTAACGCAGAGATGACTTAAGTCGCGTGTTAGGGTTTTACGCGAACCATTTCACGCGCCGTAGCTCTCTGCCTCTCCAGCCTCTCCTCTTCTACGATTTCCGGAGTTCTCTTCTCTACAGATCTCCTCGATCTGTCTCTACAGATCTCCTCGATCTGTCTCTGGTTTCCTCTTTTCTCCTTCTCTGGCATATTCTTGGTCCGTGGTTTTGACCTTTCGTGGTGTTCATCGTGCACATCTACTTTTGCTCAACAGGAATACTTACATCTCTCGCTGTTTGTGTCTCTCATCTTTTTCCCTTTCTTCTCCTTTTAGAAGCATGATATATGAGAGTTAGGGTTTTTTTGATTTTTTGGGTTAGGGTTTACGCGAGCCAAGTCGAGCTCGATTTTTTGGTTTTTTGGGTTAGGGTTTTTCTGATATTAGGGTTTACGCGAGCCAAGTCGAGCTCGATTTTCTTTTTTTTTTTTTTTTTTTTTTTTGTCATTTCCTGCTGGTTTTTCTTCTGTTCACTTACTACTATATTTCTGTTCAATCGAGCCATGTCGAGCTCTATGTTATGGTATTTCTGTGCAAATGAGCCAGGTCAAGCTCTATGTTCATTTATTTCTCTCATTCTGTGCTATTTCTGCTGTTATTTCTGTGTAAATGAGCCAGGTCGAGCTCTATGTTCATGTATTTCTCTGTTGTTGAGCATGTTTCTGCTGTTATTTATGTGCAAATGAGCCAGGTCGAGCTCTATGTTCATGTATTTCTTTGTTGTTGAGCCTGTTTATGCTGTTATTTTTGTGCAGTTTTTGCTGTTAATTCTGTGAAGCTACTACTATTATTTCTGGGCACTTTCTATTGTTATTTATGTGTAGTTTCTACTTTTATTTCTATGCAGTTTCTGCTGTTATTTCCATGCAAAAGAGCCAGGTCGTGCTCTATGTTCTGTGTGCAGTTTCTGCTGTTATTTCTGTGCAGTTTCTGCTGTTATTTCTGTCCAGTTACTGCTATTTTTTCTTTTCAATTACTGCTCTTAGTTTAGGGTTTAATTTTTTGCATAAGCTATTATTTTTGGACTTAATTTAGGCTATGCTATAGATATTAAGGATGCTTGGATTGAAGTGGATGCTATGTTAGTGATGCATTCTCTACAGGGAAATGGATCTAGTAATCCTATAAATTTCTATCTTATTAGAGAAATTAAGCTTATTCTTGGCAATTTTAATTATTCTATAACGCATATTTATAGAGAATGTATTTTTTGTGCAAATTGGCTGGCCAAATTTGACAAATATTTAACTGGTTTCTTTGCATTTTTTGGGTTGGATCTTCCTCACATGTTAAGAGGTATGATTGTTTTGGATTAATTGGGCTTGTTGTATTTCAGGAGGTGAGTTCTTGTGGCTTTTTGGTTTGAGGTTTTTAGGTGTTATGTTGTTTTTTTTGTTATTGGGGTGTTCTTGGTGGTTCTTGTCCTTACAGTTGTTCTTGGCTATAGTTATCCCAATTTTATATATTCTCCCTATTTATGTATTAATTTTTCTAATTTTTTTGCTGGTGTTAGTTGGGCTGTACAGAGCAATGATTACATTAGAAGGGTTATTAAAATTAATCTTCACTAATGCTCAACGTTTCTATTATTGCCTTTGATCAAGATCAATATTGATATGAGGGCTTTTATGGTTTGGTGGTGTTTAGGTGTTGGCCACCCTTTTAGGTTGTTATGGTTCCAATTTGGGAGGCTGATGAGATAACTAACAATCTTCCCTTAATGGTTCAATGTATAATTTTATTATTTGGTTGTTATTATATCACTGGTTTGGCTGGCTTTTGAAAAAAGAAATTTAACAAATAGCATTGTGAAGTTGTAATATTTTTTAATTTTTGTTAGATGGAGGATTCCAATACCATTCATGGAAATTCTTCTTTTGCTCAAAATGAAGAACCCCAGATTTGATGTGTTGGCTGTGTTGTTGGGAGGCTGTCTTTGGGTTGGTTGTTGTCTTCGTGTTGTTGCTGGGTGCTTCAAGAAGCCTAGGGATGTTGTGCTGAACAGAAAAAAAAAGTAGAAACTGCACAGAAATAAAATTATATGATGTATTTTATATGTTTGTTTGCTGGGAGGTTTTGATAAATAGAAATTTAGTGTTTCTCTGGCTGGGTAGCTCAGTTTGCTGTGTTGGCAGGGAGATTGGTTGGCTGTGTTGGCACTTGGCAGGGAGATTCTTTTGCTGTGTTGACAGTTGGTTGTGTGCCTGTGTTGTTGCTGGTTGGCTGTGTTGATGGTTGGTTGGCTGTGTTGATGGTTGGTTCCGAAATGATTGAAAGTTGAGTAGCGATGATGAGTACCCTTCAAAACTTATTGTGAAGTCAATTGTGGGAAATAAGTTATTGCAACCAGGTGGCATTTGTAGGGTTAATCAAACAGATACTAAGTATAAAATACAAAATGCCGCCTTGGATGGCAATTTCTAGATTCGCAAGTCGGCAACCGAAAAAAATTATATTGTTGACTCACATTTAATTGAATGATGAATTCTTTGGAGGGTTAATCTGAGCTAATAACTCAAGCTTTCAACTAATTCATTGATTTCAAATTATATCTATTTAATTGTTTATATTTTTTGCAGTTAGCTTTTTTCTATGAGGGCAGGCCGCAGGCCGTAGGCACAGCCGCACAAGAGTCAAGACATCAAGGAGATGAAGATTTTGTAAATTGTAATTATGGTTTGACATTTTTAAAAATTATAATTATTTGTGTAATTTATTTGATAGTTTAATATTTTGTATAATTTGTATATTGTAATTAACAAATTGATTTTGATTCTTAAATAAAATTTTTATTTATGCAAATTTCTTTATATAATTTTCTGTGTTTGTGTTTTTGATTTTTTTTTTAAAATAAATCGGGTTAGCGGATCATTCCGGGTTGACCCGAACCCGACTCGGGTCGGGTTCGGGTCCTCAATATTGACCCGAATCCATTACCGGGTCGGGTTCGGGTCAACCCGTTTAGCTTCGGGTCGGTTCGGGTTCGACACGAACCCGACCCGTGACGGGGTTTTAACACCCCTAATTACATGCATAATATGATCCTTCTGAAATTTTCTCCGTTTAGATTCTATTACTTTTTTTTTTTTGGGACATTTAGGCCATTTAAGGCAAACTCACACACACAACGCATACACATGGACTCGAACATTGGACCTCTTAGTTGGAAGCCTAAGCTCTCAACCAATAGGCCAAGGAGAGTTGTGTTAGATTCTATTACTGCTCGACGGAAAGAGTAAAGAAGGAAAATATGGTAGATAAGGATACGGATAGATCGAAATGCGGAGGAGATTTTCAATTACGTACATTCACAAAAGAATATAAATTTTACAAATAACTCCTAAATTTAGGGAGCTCTGCTAGGGTTAGGGTTTTTTTGCGACACGCTTGGCGAATGAGAGCTCTGCTAGGGTTAGGATTTTTTTGCGACACGCTTGGCGATTCCTGGCAGTTGTGATCGGAGGGATCCGTTTCGATGGATCCCTCTGGCTTCGAGGAAGCTTTTCCTCCTCTAAAGAGTCCTCTCCTTCCTTCCACTACTGCGGGAAACAAATCTTCTCGCTCGTGGGATCACATCCTTTCTGGACCAACTTCTAATGCATGTGAGTTTCTGATATCTCCCTTGCCAACGGAAGAAGAAATCATCAACTTCCCCACTGATGACATTGCTGATGCTGTTAACGAGTTGGATCTGGCACTTGTTGGTTACTCTCTCGGTAAGAGACCTTACTATGAGGCGCTTCTGAACTCGGTTAAAAAGCTATGGAATCTTAAAGGTAGCCTGAAACTTATCTCTCTTAGCGATGGGTTTTTTCTGTTTAAATTTTCCAACGCGGAAGATTATGATCTTGTCTGGAGTAGAGGTGCTTGGTTTATTTTTGGAAAACCTTTTGTCTTTCAAAAGTGGAACTGTCACTTTTCCCCAACTCGTGAAGAACTTACTTCGGTCCCGATCTGGTTTAAGATTCATGATCTACCTTTATGTTGCTGGACTCCTGTTGGAATATCTAAAATAGCCACCAAAGTGGGTCATCCGCTTGCGGTTGACGCTCTTACTGCTTCGAAATCCAGACTTACCTATGCTAGGGTTTGTGTTAAAGTTGATGACAAAGCGATTTTTCTGGAAACTATACCTATTTGTGTTGAAGGAAAACTTTTTAATTTAAAAATCCAATATGAATGGCGTCCTACCTTTTGTGAATTTTGCGGCTCTCTTAATCACTCTTCTTCTAAATGTGCTGATAATCCCAACCCTGAAACTAACCAAATTCCTATCCCTCCTAGAGGGAGAAGTACTAGCCGCAAACCCAGACCTCACTCCTTAAACTCGAAAGGCCTTCTTCCTACTCCTAATCCCTCTAATAAGAATTCTGATATTGTGGGTGAGCCTGATAAAAATCTTGAAGGATTACCAGTGGAAAAAGTTAAGGATTTGGTCCCTTCTTCGGCTTTTGCTAATACTGAGGCACCTAATAAAAATGTTCTACCCAATAGTCCTGCTACCCAAACTATTGCGGTGGATATTCCTAATAAAGAGGAGGATGCCCTTAACTCTGAGATAAACAAGATTAACAAAATTGTCGAGCAAGGTTCGTTGGCTGTTAATTATGTCCCGACTAATATTCTAGCAGGGGCAAGCTCTAACATCCCCAATCTCAATTGTCCTACCTCTTTGACTTCTTCTACCTCTGTTCCCATGTTTCAATTGGATGGTCAAAAGGAGTATAGAGTTACTTCTGCTAACAAATTTAGTGTGCTTCAGGATGATAATGAAGAGGATTCCTCTTCATCATTGCTTAATGAGAGAATGGAAGATTCCAAAGGGTACTCTGCTAAGAACAAGAAAGAAAATTTTGGTAATTCTAACACCAAAATGATGAATTCTTCTGAACCTTCTTCGTACAGAAACACTAGGGGAAAGGGCAACCGTAAAGGCCCTAACCATAAATCCTAGTTTTTTATGTATTGTCCTTCATTGGCTACCTGGAATATTAGGGGTTTCAATAACCCGGACAAAGTTTTTTGCTGCAGGAATTTGGTCAATGAGCATAAGCTTGACTTATTTGTATACTGGAAAATCGTATCCTCTCTTCTAATCTCTTGGACCCTTGGTTCTGCTCTACTCACAAAGTTTTTGATAATGAACTCAGTTTCAATAATTTTGATCTTGCTTCTCCTAGACGCATTTGGATTAAATGGAATTCTGGAAAGGTCTCTTTTAATCCTATTTATTCTTCTCCTCAAATGATTTCGGGTCATTTAATGGTGGGGTCTCAAACTATCATGCTTCTATCTGCTGTTTACGCTTCCAATTCTTTTGAAGAAAGAAATAAGCTTTGGGCTGATTTGGGGGAAGTCAATCCGCAAGGTGCTTTGCCTTGGGCCGTGATTGGTGACTTCAATACCTGTAGAATGCAAACTGAAAAAAAGGAGGGAATATTATCACTATGGATAGGCTTTACCCTTTTAATTCCTTTATTTTTGATAATAATTTGATTGATCTCCCTTCAACTGGTAACTTTCATACCTAGTTCAATCAAAGACAAGATAATCCCATTCATCTTAAGTTGGACCGGGTTTTAGTGAATGAAACTTGGATCATCAATTCCCTAACTCTCACTATAATGTGCTGAGTAGCCTTGTATCCGATCATACTCCTCTCATTCTCAGAGATATCCCTACTAAGAATACCCCGAAGAGGTTTATGTATAAAAACTTTTGGAGCCATATTCTGGAATTTTGGAACATTCTTTTAAATATTTTTCAATTTCCGGACCAAGGGAATCCTATTTTAAGCCTCTATAAAAAGTTGAAACTTCTTAAAAAGGAGATTAAAACTAGAAAGTGGAATTCTTCCAATCACATTGCTACTAAATGTGCTTCTTTAGCTGTCGATCAAGATATATGTCAGAAGATGATTGATAAGGATCCTCTCAACAAGGTTTTGTGTGGTGATCTCAAAAGAATCAATGCTAATATTAACTTTTATAATTCATTGCATGCTTCTTGGACCATTCAAAGATCTAAGATTAAATGGTTAAAGCATGGAGAAGAAGACTTGAAGTTTCTTTACTCCAAAATTAAGAAAAGGAAGGCTTTTAATGGCAGCTCTCTAAATGCTGCTATGAATCAACATGTTGATAATGATAATGGCAATCATTTTAGTTTCATTCAACATTTCAATAATCTATATAATTCTGATCCACCGGTTTTAAATGACACAAGGCTTATTCCAAGAGGGAATATGGTACCTGAAAATGCCATTCCTTCTTTAGTTAGACCTGTTACCAATGAAGAAATATAATTGGCTATCAAATCTGGCTGCTCCAAATCGGCTCCTGGTCCTGATGGCTTTAATTTTGATTTTTACCAAAAAACTAGGAGTATCACTGGTCCTCTTGTTTGTAAGGCTATCAAATCTTTTTTTATTAAATGCTATTTGCCTAAATGTGCCAAAGCTACTGCTATAGCTCTTGTTCCTAAGAAATCTCATGCTGATAATATTCATGACTTCCGGCCTATATCTCTTTGCAATGTTTTTCACAAAATTATTGCTATTATTTTAGCATGTCGTATGAAAATTATTATGCCGGATATCATTGAGAAAAATCAAGCTGCTTTTATTTCTGATAGGATTGGTACTGATAATTCGATTCTGGCCAAGGAAATCATAAATCTTTTCAAAAAACAGAATAAGATGAATCTTTTTTGTGCTAAATATGATATCAAGAAAGCTTTTGACACGGTTTCTAGGAACTTTCTTTTTGCTCGTATGGCTGATAAGGGTTTTCCTAATATTTTCATTAATTGGGTCAAAGCTTGTATTAATGATATCCATTTTTCTATTTGTATGGATGGATCTTTGGATGGGTTTTTTTCTTCTTCCACGGGTCTCAGACAGGGTTGTCCTTTAAGTCCTTTTCTTTTTTGTATAATTATGGATGCATTTTCATGTCTCCTTGGGCATAACTCTGAGTCCAGTGGTTTTGAAGGCTTTAATATGAATAATTTTCAGATTACTCACCTTGCTTATGCTGATGATCTTTTGGTTTTTGGAAAGGCAGATTCTAACAATTGTGACAAGCTTATGAGGGTCATTAATTTGTTCACTATGCTCACGGGGCTACATATGAATCTGCATAAGAGTTCTCTCATTATTTCCCCAAGTGTTTCTTGTCCTAATGACATTTCTAATATGCTTCAAATCCAAAATGTTTCTGATAGGTTTAATTACTTGGGGATTCCTATTACTTTGGGTCGGACTAAGGTGTCTGACTTTGCCCCTTTGATTAAGAAAATCATCTCTTTACTGGCAGGTTGGAAGGCGAAGTCGCTGTCCTTTGCTGGGAGAATGCAATATATTAAATATACTATTGTTTGAATAGTTGCTATTTGAATGATTTATATTTGTGCAACTTATGTAGTTTTGATGATTCCAAACATTATTGTTCAGATGTATAGTTATCTCCTAACAATTTTAGAAGATTTGCACTTGCTCTTGTGTGTACTAACATTTCAGGAAAATCAGACTCCAGACTACGAAAACTTCAAATCAAATTCAACATATGATATTTTGTTTATTTGAAGTTTGTCTTTTCTTTAATTAATTTTGAAAGGGAGTGATTGTAATTGAGTGAATAAAATCTCACACACACAAATTAGGAGATCATGAAATTCTATACTGATCGTACAGGACGATATTTATCGTACTGGACGATCTATCAGTTATCTCCTATAGAGCACTTGGAACGAATAGGAACTTGCTTTGGAAAATTTTTCTAAGTCCTATTCGTCCAGGACGAATTTTAATATCGTCCCGGACGATGGGTTCTCTGTAAACATTTCGTCCAGACGAATTTTACCATCGTACTGGGCGACCAGTCCTTTGGAAAAATTTCGTCCAGACGAAAATAAATATCGTACCGGACGAACAGCTCTCTGGAAAATTTTCGTCCAGACGAAACCAAATTATCGTCCCCGGCGATTGGTCCTCTGGAAAATTTTCGTCCAGACGAAATAAATAATCGTCCAGGACGATCGGCTCTCTGGAAAATCTTCGTCCAGACGAACATATTTTCGTCCAAACGATAAACCGACTTAGGACAGTTTTCAGCAGTTTCTAGAACCGACCTTGTAATAACCGTTCGTACTGGACGAACCTAGTTCGTACAGGACGATCAGCTGTACGAAGTCATTTCATACACATATACAAATTGGGTCGTTTCAGATCGTTTAAGTAAAATTGTTCAGGACGATCCAGGATCGTACGGGACGATCCACTGCGTACAGAATTGAAAACTTGCAGTTTTTGGGCGGTTTTTCATGTCTTTTGTATAAATACTCCAAATTAGACTGCCACCCAATCTTTTTGTCATTTGATCTTCGTGCCTATTGAGAGAATAGCCAAGGGGAGAGTGGAAGAGAGCATTCAAAGGAGGATTCCTACCATTGGAGCAAGAAGGCTTCACTTGGATTGCAAAGGTAAGAATCTCTACTTGTGAAATTTGATTTCTTCACTCTTTTCTTTCTTCCTTCTAGATTCTTGTGAGAAGATCATTCAAGAAGGTCCGGTTCTCTGCCGACACTTGGAGAGTGTGAAAAGGACGAGGGTTCTCTGCCCACACTAGGAGAGTGTAAAAGGAAGAAGGTTCTCTGCCTACACTTGGAGAGTGTGAACAGCCGTAGGGTTCTCTGCCCACACTAGGAGAGTGTGAAAGGACGACGGTTCTCTGCCCACACTAGGAGAGTGTAAAAGGACGACGGTTCTCTGCCAGCACTGTGGATTGTGTAAAAGGACGACGGTTCTCTGCCGCACCGGGTAGTGGTGAAAAGAGGGTTTTGTACAGGCTTCTCCGCCTTGCTGTGGGTGCTAAAGGAGAGTCACTTTGTGGTATTAGTGCAATACTCAGAGGGTGCCTCTGAGGAGTGGATGTAGGTCTGGTTATAGACCGAACCACTATAAATCTGGTGTCATTTACTTTATTGCTTTTACGTTTCCGCATTTTAAATTTCAGTTTTAACAACTCTGTGGTTGAAAAACATTTTTCTACAAACTTTAAAAGAAAATTTTATTTCGGTTCAACTTTAATTTTAAGAGGGTTTAAAATTTTTAAAACTACCAATTCACCCCCCTCTTGGTAGCCGTGGGACATTTACTTAGGCTTAACAACCTAATTACTAGACTCAACAAGTGGTATCAGAGCATTGTTTCAAAATCATAAGTTTGAACTACTTTTTGATTAACGTAGATGGCTACATTTGGAAACCGAAACACACCTGAGGGTTACTCTATCACTAGACCTCCACTGTTTGACAATATTCCTTTTGATTTTTGGAAAACACGCATGTCTACTTTCTTACAGTCACTTGATTATCGCATGTGGATGTTAGTCCAGGAAGGTTACACAAAACCAACTAGATTAGTTGATGGAATTAGGGTAGATACACCCTATGCAGATTGGACTATAGAAGAACGTGACTTAGCACAATTAAATGCAAAATGTTTAAATAGTTTCTTTTGTGCTTTAAAATCTGAAGACTACATGCGAGTTTCTACTTGTAAAAGCGGAAAAGACATATGGGATAGACTTTGTATTACTTATGAAGGAACAAATGAGGTTAAGCAATCAAGACTCAATATCTTGTTACATGACTACGAATTATTTCGCATGAAACCTAATGAATCTATATCTGACATGTACACAAGATTCACTCAAATTGTCACCTCTTTGCATGCACTTGGTAGGGAATTAACTAATGCTGAAATGGTTAATAAGATTCTTCGTTGTTTACCTACTGCATACGATGCTAAAATTACTGCAATTACAGAGTCAAAAGATCTGAACATTTATTCTATTGACAATCTTCTTGGTTCACTCATTGCTTACGAGCAAGGAGTAAGTCAAAGAAAGATTGATGCAGGTGAACCAAGAAAGGACAAGAATATTGCACTAAATGTGGAAGAGTCAGAAAGTGAACACTCACAACCTGAGGATGAAGATGATATAGCACTGATGACTAGACAATTCAAAAGCTTTTTAAAGAGGAAGCAGAAGAGACGCCAGCAATGGAATAGAGGTAAGTATAACAGAAATGGCAAGGTTTCTAATGAAGTGATTTGTTATGAATGCAGGAAACCAGGTCATATAAAGACTGATTGTCCAAAACTCAAAGCCACTCCTAGCAAGGAGAAGGTAGAGGAGAAACCAATGGTAAAGAAGGGCAAGAAGAAGTTTCAAAAGGCTTTTTGGGCGGACTCAGCTTCAGACTCATCTGAGACTGAAAAAGAAGAAGAAGTCACCAACCTTTGCTTGATGGCAGATAAAGCTGAACAATCAGATCAAGAAGAGGTATGTGATTTAACTTATAATGAATTGTTTGAAGTTTCTGAACACATGCATGATGCATATAGGAAAACGAAAAAGATGCATGCTAGTTTAGTTTTAGAATTGGAAGAGCTTAATAAGGAACACGAAATCCTTAGGAAAGATCATGCTTTAATTGATAGCAACCACATGAAACTACTTGATGAATATGATGACTTGAATAAAAATTTTGAGAATTTAAAATCATCCTATGCTGAACTTGAAAAAGAATTTGAGAAATTTAAGGATGAATCTGAGCACAAGACATATAGAGTCAATTATACAAATCGAATCTTGGAGGAAATGAATTCATTTTACAAACTTACTATAAGAGCTCTCGAGGATAATAGGAACCCCCCTAAACATGAAGATTTTACAAATCCTAAATATTATCCTAAATTCATGAAATCCCTTAGAAGACAATCATATGAGAGAAAACATAGGAATATTTTTCCTAATGTTAAATGTAACAATTGTGGATTTTTGGGACATATATCTCACACCTGCACTTTAAAGATGAAACCTAATTTGGTGTGGAGAACTAAGATGCATAAACCTAGACATATCACACATGCATCTGATTATAAATTTCATAAAGGTGAACCCAAACTAGTTTGGGTTCCCAGGTCTAACATTTGAGAATTTTGCAGGAATACTCTCACACAAGACCTCGTGAGAGTATATGGTACCTGGACAGCGGATGTTCTAAGCACATGACTGGAGATACTGCTCAATTCATAACGCTGGAAGCCAGGAGTGGAGGCAAGGTTACACTTGGAGATAATACCACAAAGAAAGTGGTTGGATCAGGTATGATTGGAAATTTGAAAAACTTTTTCATAGATAATGTTTTATTAGTTGAAGGCTTGAAAACATAATTTGCTTAGCATAAGTCAGCTATGTGATAAGGGCTATAATGTAAAATTTTTACCTACTAGCTGCATAATTAGCCTAAATGGGAAAATTGTTTTAAATGGAAAAAGGGTGAACAATGTCTACATGCTAGATTTAAATTGTATTCAATCTCCTACTGCTTTTTGTTTGAAAACTGTTTCTGATGAATCATGGCTTTGGCATAGGAGACTTTGTCATTCTAGTATGAAAAATCTTAGAAAAATTACCCAAAAGAATTTGGTGAGAGGAATACCTAAACTAGACTTTACTAAGGACCATCTGTGTGATGCATGTCAATTAGGAAAACAAGTGAAGTCCTCTTTTAAGTCCATTAAAGATCTTAGGACCAGTAAACCTTTAGAAATTCTACACATGGATCTTTTTGGACCAGTAAGCACTGTTAGTCTAGGAGGAAAGGTATATGGATTTGTTATAGTAGATGATTTTTCAAGATTCACCTGGGTTAAATTTCTTTTTCATAAGAGTGAATCATTTGAGGAATTCAGAAATTTTTCAACTTGGATACAAAGAAAACTAGGATGTGAAATAATTTCTATACAAAGTGATCATGGAGGAGAATTTGAAAATGAAAGATTTGAAGATTTCTGTAAAGAAAAGGGGATTGATCACAATTTTTCTGCACCTAGAACTCCTCAACAAAATGGAGTAGTTGAAAGAAAGAACAGAACATTAATAGAAGCCGCCCGAGCAATGTTAGCAGAATACTCTCTTCCTAGATATTTTTGGGCTGAGGCGGTTAGCACTGCATGCTATGTTCTGAATAGGGTGAATGTGAGATCAAATTTGAATAAAACACCCTATGAGTTGCTAAAAGGAAGAACACCAAATTTGTCTCATTTGCATGTATTTGGTTGCAAGGTGTTCATACATAATAATGGAAAATCTGCCTTAGGAAAATTTGATCCAAAATCAGATGAAGGAATTTTTGTTGGATATTCAAGTGTTGGAAAATCTTATAGAGTATTCAACAAAAGAACTTTAGTCATTGAAGAAACCACACATGTTGTTTTTGATGAAAATGGAAACATGGAAGAGCCAAAAGTTGTTGAAGAAGAAATTGAAGAAAACTCCCAAAAGATTGATAGATTAAATTTGGAAGAAAATGTGGAAGAAAATTTAGAAAGAGAAGACCCTTTGCCTAGAGATTTGAGATTTTCTAAAAACCACCCAAAGGAATTAATCATAGGTGAACCAAGTGAGGGTGTTAGAACTAGGCGTGGATTAAACAAGGAAGTCAATCATTCAGCCTTTATTTCAACTGTTGAACCCACTAACATTGATCAAGCACTTTCAGATGAATTTTGGATATTGGCCATGCAAGAAGAGTTGAATCAATTTGTAAGAAATAAAGTTTGGGAACTAACTACAAGGCCAAAAGATCAAAGTGTTGTTGGAACCAAGTGGGTGTTCAAAAATAAAATGAATGACTCAGGAGTAGTCATTAGAAATAAGGCTAGATTAGTAGCTAAGGGGTATAATCAAATTGAAGGAATTGATTTTGAGGAAACTTTTGCCCCTGTAGCTAGACTTGAAGCAATTAGGGTTTTACTAGCCTTTGCCTGTTTTAAAGGTTTTAAATTGTTTCAAATGGATGTCAAAAGTGCCTTTTTAAATGGAGTAATTGAAGAAGATGTTTTTGTAGAACAACCTCCAGGTTTTGAAAATTCTAAATTTCCAAATCATGTTTTCAAATTAAAAAAGGCATTATATGGATTGAAACAGGCACCTAGGGCTTGGTATGAGAGGTTAAGCACCTTCCTACTTGAAAGATCTTTTGAAAAAGGAAGTGTGGATACAACTCTCTTTTTAAGGAAAATTGGAAAGGATATACTTATTGTTCAAATTTATGTGGATGACATCATCTTTGGATCTTCAAATAAACATCTTTGTGATGATTTTTCTAAAACAATGAGTAGTGAATTTGAAATGAGTCTAATGGGAGATTTAAATTACTTTCTAGGATTTAGCATTAAGCAACTTGAGGAAGGTACTTTTCTTAGTCAAACCAAATATATTAAGGACATCCTCAAAAAATATGAAATGGACAATGCTAAACCTGTTAGTACACCAATGAGTTCTTCAGTTCAGTTGGATAAAGACCTTAAGGAAAATCTGTTGATCAAAAGAAATTTAGAGGGATAATTGGATCTTTACTTTACTTGACTGCTAGCCGACCAGATATTATGTTTAGTGTTTGCTTATGTGCTAGATTTCAATCAGATCCAAAAGAATCACATTTGACAGCAGTGAAAAGGATTTTAAGATATCTACTAGGAACTCAAAACTTAGGAATTTGGTATCCTAAGTTTAGCTCTTCATTTGAAATTATTGGTTACTCAGATTCTGACTTTGCAGGCTGTAGAGTGGATAGGAAAAGCACTTCTGGAACATGTCAATTCATTGGAAATTCATTAGTTTCATGGTCTAGTAGAAAACAAAATTCAGTGGCACTATCTACTGCAGAAGCAGAATACATTGCATTAGGAAGTTGTGTGGCACAAGTACTTTGGTTAAAACAACAGTTGATTGACTTAGGATTAACTATAGGCACTATTCCAATTTATTGTGACAATACTAGTGCTATTTGCATTTCCAAAAATCCTATTCAACATTCTAGAACCAAACACATTGATATAAGGCATCATTTCATAAGGGATCATGTATCCAAAGGAGAAATTGAACTCATACATGTTTCAACTGAAAATCAACTTGCAGACATTTTTACAAAACCTTTAGCCTTTGATACCTTCAGTACTTTAAGAACAAGGCTTGGTGTTATTGATTTGAATGCTTAACCAAAATGTCTTTGCAACATTGATACTTGTTGTGTTTTGTTTTTGTGATTTTGTGAATTTTGTGTGTTTTTGTATGAATTGTTTTTGGATTTATGATTTTTGTCTTATGTTTTCTATGTTATTAATTGTTTTTGTTGATTTTGTTAAATTAAAAAATTTAAAATCAAAAATTTTTTTTGGAGGAAATCGTCCAGGACGAAATATTTTCGTACGGGACGATGTGTAAGAAACAGTTTGCGCGAATTTAAACCGTTTTGAGAGCAGTTTTTTATTGATCGTCTGTACGATCTGTGATCGTCCAGTACGAATTTTTCTTTTTCTCAAACGTCGGGACGATTGAATGCAGCGGTTGAGTGGATAAGACAGTTTTTAATACGAACTTCGTCTGTACAAAATTTTTTTTCGTATATACGAACATGTGTCGATTCATTGTAGGGGACGGTTTTCAAGAGTCATTAAAACGAAACGCTTTTCGATCGTCTGTACGAAATTTTTTCGTATGTACGATCGGTCAAGTCAAAAAGCCTGTACGAAGGGACGCATCGTAAGTTGTGTTGAATACGAAAAGCCGTTACATTTTGGACGAATTGGATCGTCTGTACGAAATTACTTCGTCCAGACGAACGATAATTTTTCGTCCAGGACGAATATTTTCGTCCAGGACGAACGTATCGTTTTTCTTTAAATATGAGGGCTTTCAAACTTGACAATCACACTTTCAAAACATCTTTTTCAATCCCTTTCTACATCAAATCAACTATGGCCTCCTCTAGCAAAAGACAAAAAGTTTTGGTGAAGAAACCTAACAGGAATGCCCCAGACAACTTCCTTTCCAAAGCAAATGAGGAATCTTTTCCTCGTTTTGCATCTGCAAAAATCACTCCGTCTCGCATTCTTATCCAAACGGAGTTGAAATTTCGGGTATTACACCTCTTCGCCTCAACCCAATTTCATTTCATTCTTTCTCTTGTCCACTCTACAATAAGCAAACCTACCATTACTTCCTAGCCAACATGAGTTTCAATTCTGACCACTCTATCATTAGTTCTTTTGTTTTTAAGAAAAAAGTTGAGATCACCAAACACGACCTTGGTGCATTTTTAAACCTAAGAACTGAAGGATATAGAGCCCACACCCTAATGTCAGAAAACATCTTCCATTGGTATGAAATCAATAGGGTAATTAGAGAAAATGCAATTGACAATCATGTTGCTAGAGTGGCCGGTATGACCCAAGATGCCCGAATCATCCAGCATATCCTTAGATCCTCAATTATTCCTAAAGCTGGTGATAGGATAAACATAACTCCTCTCCTCTCTTGTCTAACTTTTTTAATCATGAAAAGACAACCTATTGATGAAGCCCAACTCATCCTAGATCATATCTATGGGCTTTCAGAAATAGGACATCCTGATCAGAAGATGAAGAAGAATATTTCTTTAGGGCACTTGATTACTTATGTTTTGGAGAAGAAGTACAATATAATACATCCTGATGAGGAATATGAAGAGCCAGTTTACTACAACGATGCATCATTCAGACTGCTCTTCAAGGAGGAAAAAGAAAAAGAAAAAGCACATGGCAGTGCTTCAGAAGAAGAAGAAGAAGGAGTGCAAGCTTCTGCTTCTCAATCAGATTACCAGAATCTGATTGAGAGATTTGATAGACTAGAGACTCACATTGATCAAAGGTTTGATCAATTTGATGCTCACTTACGCAGCAGCAACATGACATTGGTAATATTAGAGATGAAGTTCATGAAATAAATACCAATGTAATGTTGATGGCCTCCTACTTCAACCTCTTTGGCGGCATTCCTCCTCCTCCTCCTCCTCCAGAACAGTAGAAGTTTTTTTTTATGTGTGTCTGTTGTATTTTTTTTTATTTGTTGTGTTGTTATGTTTTTGTTTAAGTTCAATGTTTTTATGTAATTTTTTTTTAATCAATGAAAGTTTGTTTGTTTTAGATTTGTTTTGAAATGTGGCTAATTTTATGAATTTCATTAATATTGTTTTTAATCTACATTGTGCTTAAATTCGATTGTAATATGAGATTATCTATATTAGAAAATCTAGACTTTCTAAATTTATAATTTGTTTATAACTTGTTGTATTTAGAATTTTTTAAATTCATGTCTATTCATTTAGACTACATAAAAGTTAATATTGTTATTGCAATTTTGATGTTTTCTTATTTTGTATTTCTATGCTCAAATGATATTTATGCACCTAGAAATATTTGAAATCTTAGATTATAGATTTTGGAAAGAATTGGTCAAATTACTCTTGAACATTGTACAAATGTACAAAAATCAAAAGGGATTCGCAAAAATTTGCAAAGTGAAAAAGAGGCACAAAATAAGCCCAACCAAAGAAAAATGCACAAAAATGTGCTCCAAAACTTTGAAAAGATGTGCAAAGCACCACATGAGGTAATTCTCTTCTTTCCAAATTCGTTTAATCTCTTAATTCAAGTTGATCTACTGTTCATTTATATTCTATTGAACTTTGAAATATAGAATTTTTTTTTACATCTCACTTGTAATGATTTTCAATAATCAAAATGTCTAAATCGAATCATGTCTTTGATAAATTCTTCTTACTTACAATGTTATATCATTTCATAAATTTTATGAATTTCTATGATTGACCTAATATCTTTAGTTTAAAATTGCATACCCTATGTCAAATCACAATTTAGATTAAATTTTAACAATGAATTTCATATTATTATTTACATTTCTTGTCTTTTTCTTCTTCACTTTTTGTTGCTGTCAAAAAGGGGGAGAAATTATTATGTTTGTGTTTGTGTTTTTGTGATTTGTGATTTGTGTTTTCTGTTAAAATTTTTGAAAAACAAAAATATTGTTCTTTAATGCCTCCTTATTTTAATGTACTCATAAATTCAGGGGGAGTTTAGGAGATAAGAGATTTATTTTAACTTGAAACCATACTAATAATAATTGTTTTGCCATCATCAAAAAGGGGGAGATTGTTTGAATAGTTGCTATTTGAATGATTTATATTTGTGCAACTTATGTAGTTTTGATGATTCCAAACATTATTGTTCAGATGTATAGTTATCTCCTAACAATTTTAGAAGATTTGCACTTGCTCTTGTGTGTACTAACATTTCTGGAAAATCAGACTCCATACTACGAAAACTTCAAATCAAATTCAACATATGATATTTTGTTTATTTGAAGTTTGTCTTTTCTTTAATTAATTTTGAAAGGGAGTGATTGTAATTGAGTGAATAAAATCTCACACACACAAATTAGGAGATCATGAAATTCTATACTGATCGTACAGGACGATATTTATCGTACTGGACGATCTGTCAGTTATCTCCTATAGAGCACTTGGAACGAATAGGAACTTGCTTTGGAAAATTTTTCTAAGTCCTATTCGTCCAGGACGAATTTTAATATCGTCCCGGACGATGGGTTCTCTGTAAACATTTCGTCCAGACGAATTTTAACATCGTACTGGGCGACCAGTCCTCTGGAAAAATTTCGTCCAGACGAAAATAAATATCGTACCGGACGAACAGCTCTCTGGAAAATTTTCGTCAAGACGAAACCAAATTATCGTCCCCGGCGATTGGTCCTCTGGAAAATTTTCGTCCAGACGAAATAAATAATCGTCCAGGACGATCGGCTCTCTGGAAAATCTTCGTCCAGACGAACATATTTTCGTCCAAACGATAAACCGACTTAGGACAGTTTTCAGCAGTTTCTAGAACCGACCTTGTAATAACCGTTCGTACTGGACGAACCTAGTTCGTACAGAACGATCAGCTGTACGAAGTCATTTCGTACACATATACAAATTAGGTCGTTTCAGATCGTTTAAGTAAAATCGTCCAGGACGATCCAGGATCGTACGGGACGATCCACTGCGTACAGAATTGAAAACTTGCAGTTTTTGGGCGGTTTTTCATGTCTTTTGTATAAATACTCCAAATTAGACTGCCACCCAATCTTTTTGTCATTTCATCTTCGTGCCTATTGAGAGAATAGCCAAGGGGAGAGTGGAAGAGAGCATTCAAAGGAGGATTCCTACCATTGGAGCAAGAAGGCTTCACTTGGATTGCAAAGGTAAGAATCTCTACTTGTGAAATTGGATTTCTTCACTCTTTTCTTTCTTCCTTCTAGATTCTTGTGAGAAGATCATTCAAGAAGGTCCGGTTCTCTGCCGACACTTGGAGAGTGTGAAAAGGACGAGGGTTCTCTGCCCACACTAAGAGAGTGTAAAAGGAAGAAGGTTCTCTGCCTACACTTGGAGAGTGTGAACAGCCGTAGGGTTCTCTGCCCACACTAGGAGAGTGTGAAAGGACGACGGTTCTCTGCCCACACTAGGAGAGTGTAAAAGGACGACGGTTCTCTGCCAGCACTGTGGATTGTGTAAAAGGACGACGGTTCTCTGCCGCACCGGGTAGTGGTGAAAAGAGGGTTTTGTACAGGCTTCTCCGCCTTGCTGTGGGTGCTAAAGGAGAGTCACTTTGTGGTATTAGTGCAATACTCAGAGGGTGCCTCTGAGGAGTGGATGTAGGTCTGGTTATAGACCGAACCACTATAAATCTGGTGTCATTTACTTTATTGCTTTTACGTTTCCGCATTTTAAATTTCAGTTTTAACAACTCTGTGGTTAAAAAACATTTTTCTACAAACTTTAAAAGAAAATTTTATTTCGGTTCAACTTTAATTTTAAGAGGGTTTAAAATTTTTAAAACTACCAATTCACCCCCCTCTTGGTAGCCGTGGGACATTTACTTAGGCTTAACAACCTAATTACTAGACTCAACAACTATCACTAACACTGTGGCCTTCTGGATTAGGAGCATGACTCTGCCTAAAGTTATCTACAAACATATTAGTAAATTGTGCTCTAATTTTCTTTATCATGGGGAGACTGATGGTAGGAAACTACACTTGATTTCTTGGAATAATACGTGTAAACCGTATTCTTATGGGGGTCTTGGTATTGCTTCTTTACAAGCTTTAAATTTTGCTTATAATTGTGGTATTATTTGGAGATGTTATAATACTAACTCTCCTCTTGCTAAGTGGTGTTTGGCTAGATATAGCAGTCCCTGGAAACCTGTCATGAACACTGCAACTGGTTTTTGGAAAAATATTTGTAAAACGGCTGAAATTGCAAGGGAGAAATTCACTTTTTCCATTACTAATAACAGTCCTATTTCTATTTTATGGGATCATTGGTGTTTAGGGGAAACATTCCTTGATAAATTTCATATCTTCTCCACTAACATTGCAAACAATACTCAGTTAAATACTTGGATTCAGCAAGATGTTTGGAACATTCCGGCTTTAGAGATCCCTTCCATAAGAGATTTTATTCTGAACATTCCTATCGTTCCTGATAATAAGTATCATATTAGATGGGACAGCAATGTGAATGCCAAATTTAGGGATTTATATTTATATTATTTTTCTAATGATGAACAAGTTGACTGGTATCATATGGTTTGGCATAAGAAGCATGCTTTGAGATTTTCTGTTTACTCGTGGATGGCTCTTAAAGGAGGGTTAAAAACATGTGATGTGCTAGCCTCGAGAAACATTCACATTTTAGATAAAACATGCTCTCTTTGTCACAATTGTTTGGAGACCACTTCACATATTATGTTTGAATGTGACTACTCCTTTAAAGTGCTCCAATTTCTCATTCCTTCATTTCAAACCTTTTACTTCAGACCAATGATTTTTTTAGCCTTTCAACATATTGATAGTTTGGATAAGCCTAAGAGTTTCAAAAATGGCATCCTCCTCATTTTAAATGCTGCTATCTACTTCATTTGGATAGAAAGGAACAACATAAAGTTTAAGTCTATTGCTTTATGTTCTAATTCTCTGATCAAGAAGATCTCGAGAGCTGTTATTATCAAACTTCTGGGGTGGAAGAATGGTATTGAAATTAAAGAAGCGATGAATCTGGTATACTGATGCTTCTTCCTATTATCTATGACTTATGTAAGGTGGTGTTGTTTGCCTGTTTGAGCTGCTTTGGGAATTCTGGTAATGAATTTTGTTGCCTGTCTTTTCTGTGTTGCTGATCAAAACATGTTTGAATGTCTCTGTGGTATGCTTAGGCCCGATATGCAGGTCTTGACTTTGTACTATGATTATCACATTCTATTCACTTTTTGGATGGCCTACGGGCAACCAAAGTGGACAGGACACTTCGGAGATTGCAGCAAAAATATATATTTTTTCCCCATCTCAGTTTTTTAGACTATGTAGTCTGGTTTTTATTTTCTGAATACTGCCTTATCTTTTTTCTGGATATCTTGGATCCTTTTCGGACAACACCTGCTGGGTGAGAATTGATATGGGCTAGAAGATTGTGGTCGGTTGCAATGCTGGTGTTGGACTGCTGGAGTCCGTGGATTCTGGTACACGGAGGCTATTTGAATGTGGTTGAAGATATACCTTATGATCCTGTCTCAACCTTTGGATTGTCTTCGGCTTGCTTGGATCTGAATTAGCTTCCTTCTGATCGGCTGAGATAATCTGATGTCTGAGATTGTCTTCTTTAATGTCTTTTTTTTTTTCATAATTCTTTTTATGTTGTTTTTCTATAGTTTTGGTTATATTCATTCTATATTTGTTTTAGAATGATTGGTTGTTGTTGTATTTTTCCTTTTTATTTCCTGTATTAGTTTGGACCTTTTTGTTGAACTTTTTATTAGTTTTTAATAAAATGGGCTATGCCCCAAATTTCCCCAAAAAAAAAAAAAAAACTCCTAAATTTAGGTATTTTTATTGAATATTAAATGAACTAACTAATGCTTTCTAAGCAGCATTAAAAATAGCTTTTTTTATGCTTAGTAATAAATTCCTATCTATTTATATATTTAGCATTTACCTTATATATATATACAAAAAATTATTATTTCATGAAATTTGCAAATTATTTAATATAATTAGCTGAAAATATAATTAGCAATTATATATTTATTTTATATGTTTATATATCTTTTGTATAATTTTTTAGGAGGATTCACATAAATGAAACAAAATGTTTACCTACATATAATTTAAAATTTCAAATAACATGAAAATACATCTTCATCTTTTTTTATAATTATTTTCTATTTTTATTTTTTGTATTTTTATGATAATACATCTTCATCTTCTTCACTAGCTAGCTTACCGTAACCATGTGGCGCTGCTTCTGTAGTTCTTGATCCAACTAAAAGGATGAAAGTTACCACCCCAAACATTGTTATCCTTGGTCTAATAAGTATTCAGGTTATCCATGGCTCTAAGGATTTCATGAGAGGCTCAATAGAGGATAAGGGAGGACAAGGTTGGGAAGATTGATGAAATTATTATGTGCGGTAATCGGATGCTGTTTGGAGGTGAATCAGGATGCTCCATGTCACCATTTTACTGTGTACTATGGTTGTGTACCACTGTGTATCAGGTGACATTGCACATTCTGATTCAGCTTCGAACTGTCCGATGATCACACATAATAAGTTCTCTCTTGTACACTAATGGGAGTTCTTAGAGGCTTCAAAACTACCAATGAATTAACCTCATGAGACAAGGAACCTTAATATTTGTGATAGTGACCTTCAGTAGAGTGGAGAGGATGGCAACAGGAGCACAATATGGTAAGTTTAGGAAACAATATTTTTTTTTTATTGTGTGTATATATATATATATATAAGCTAAATACTAAATATATAAATAGATAAGAATTTATTGCTTTTCATAAAAAATGCTATTTTTTTAATGCTAATTAACAATCTTTATTTAGTTTATTTAGACATCGTTTGAAACAGCTTTCATACAGCTTCCTAAAACCGCTTTCTAGTATAAAATTTTTCTAATTTAAAAAATTTTTGAGACTAGAAAATTGTTTTTAAAAAACAACAAAAAGTTGTTCCAAACGAAACCTTAGACTTCATTTGGGAAAGCATTTATACTGCTTTTTAAAATAATTTTTGGCACAAAAATTTGTTTAAATTCGAAATTTTTATACTAGAAAGATGTTTTAAAAAACAGTAAAAAAGTTATCCCAAATGAAGCCTTAATATTCAATTAAAATATTTAAATATGGGAGTTTTTTGTATAATTTTTATTTTTTGGGAATGTAATTGAGAATTGCCCAAGCATCCGATCCCATTCATGTCTTTATTCTGCTATATTTTTATTCTTTACTCTTTCCGTCGAGCTGTAATAAAATTTAAATGGAGAAATTTTCAAAAGTATCATATTAGGTATGCAATTAACAGAAAGAACCTGCATTCATTACCGGCTACCGAGCACACAAAAGAGGGAAAATTATTATGTCGGACACCGGATGTATAGATCCGAAAGTCAATAAAATGTCAACACGTAGATATTCAATATGTTTAATGTGTCCAAGGAACTTTAAGCCAAGCGCACCAAAAACATAACTAAAGTATAGGTAAAGCACATGTAAAGCTCAGTCAAAGCGCAGTAAAAAAGCCCACTTAAAGCACAGTTAAAAGCGAACTTAAAGCGAAACTAAAACACATGTAAAGCGCAAGTAAAGCGCACAAAAAAGAGTAACTAAAGTGCACTACACGTGTCAAATTTTTAGAGGATGTCCGGCCCTATCTCTATGTCCGGTGTCCCACCTAATAATTTTCCCAACAGGAGATGGGGAAAAACAACCTTTCCAACTACAGGATCTAAACCATGCCCACGTAACTATGTGGATGTAGATCCATCTACATTAATATATATATATATATATATATATATATATATATATATATATATATATATATATATATATATATATATATATATATATATATATATATAAGAAATACTTTTAGGATAAAAAAAACAGCAACAAAAATAAAGAAAACAATTTAGAACTTAAAAAAATAATAATAAATTACAGTCGGCTGGCTATGCTAATTAGCTTCAGTCGTCCATTTAACACGAGTGTATCTACCAAATATATATATATATATATATATATATATATATATATATATATATATATATATATATATATATATATATTTATTTATTGCTGCTTTTAATAATAATACCATACCGATTTCTAAAATTTGCATTCGTCTTTGTCATCACGCTTGAATGGTCAAACATCAAAATTTCCTATAAAAATAAAACCTTAAAATTTTTTATGAGGGAGAAATATGGCCATTCTTTCCATTTTAGAGAACAATCTAATCAACCGGCTCTGTACTCGAATGGATCACAAAATCCCTCCTTCAAAATCTTCCTTGCTATGTTCTTTAACAATTTGGAGGAGGTCAGTTGGCATAAATATATTTGGCACAAGCATCATGCCCTTGGATGCTCTTGCTATGCTTAGATGACTATAATCGAGAAGTTAAAATGTACGGATTTGCTTATTAAAATATACATTCCAGTTAATCCATCCTGCACCCTCAGTCAAAATGCTCAGGAAACTCATAAGCATTTATTTTTTTATTGTGATTACTCTTTCTTGGTAATCAACTATATTCTGCCTATTTTAGAGGGGATTCTTTTAAGGCTAAAATTACTTCAAGTTTATGAATTTGTGGATGACTTGCAGCAGTTCAGCAGTGGGGAAAAAATTTCTGCTACCTTGTTGTCGCTTGCTCCGTTTATCATTTATGAAAGAAATGAAATTCTCGACGTTTCTTTGATCATTGGAATAGCACCACCCAGCTTCATTTGGTTATTAAGAATGCTATTTTTCACCAAGTTAGGAGATGGAATTGATTTCACAAGCTCATAGAACGGTCTACCTTGCTCAATTGATTCTTGTTGGGCTCTATTTTGGTTCAACGTGCTGGTTTCTCACTAGCTTAAGAACGATTTTTTGTGCGCTCTTGATCTTTGTTGGGTTCTGTTTTTGGTTCGTTTACTAGTTTTGGTTGATGATGATTGGGGCCAACCTGTGCATAATTGTGGGGATGTTTGTGGAGATTCACTGCATTCTAGTTTTGGGGGGTTTTCTCTTCTCCAAATGGCCCATTCAGTTGCTTTCAGTTTTAGCCCGTGTGGCAACCGGCTCGCTCCTGGATGGCCTTTGTGAAAAACTGAGTTGTTTTCTCATTGACCCTAATCTTTCTTTTCGTTGCAGAATTTTTTTTGCCTCCATCCCTAATCTATTGGTGATGCTTGGGTAGTTGGCTCCATCCTGAGCCTCCTTTTGTCACTTTAATCTTTGTTTTGATTTGTTTTTGGCTATTTTTGTTTCCTTATACGTTTTGTTTGTTATTTGTAATTCTTTTTCATTAATATACGGGCATTGCCCCAAATTTTTCCAAAAAAAAAAAGAGAAAAAAGTAATGCTACTTTTCCCTAAAAAAAGGTTTTGATTACAAAACATCACTATTGCAATTATACTTTGAAACAAATTTATTTTTTTTTGTATCTTTGATAATTTGCATGTTTTTAATTTGGAAACAAACTCAATAACAGTTTGGGTAGTTAAAATTCATCTAGGGTTGAGCCTATGTCTAAACATAATAAACTAACATGATAGAGATGCTTAGTGCTCATGTGTCTCATTAAGCTCCAATGATCGCAAAAGGCAGGAGAGGAGGAGGGTGGGGTACATTGTGTAGTGTTAGGAGGAGTTTATGGAGGAGTGCAACTATGCAATTCTTTACTGGTAAAAAATGACTTTTTTATAATGCTTCTTGTGTTTGTAAAAGTGATGGGATAATTTGTGGGAAGGAGGAAATTGATCCTATATTTTCTCTTGACCTTAATTTGTTCTTTCTCAGCTATGAGTTATATGAGGATTATAGACAGAAGTGCTTTAATGAATCGCAAAAATTCTAATAGAAAAAAAAAAAAAAGAATCTTTTGGTTGTATCAATAGTAAAGTTTCTTTATTTTAAATTAATGAAATTGGGTTTCCTGAAGTTGTAGCTTTTATGGCACATGTTACTCTGATAGGAGATTTAATAAATGTTTTGGATTGAGTTCTAATGAGTTTCATGTGCTAAATAGGTGTAAACTGTAAAGTATTGCTAATGGAGGGTTTTTGATTTAAAGTAAATGAAATGCATAATAAGATGTTGAAATATTTGAAATTTATCATTTTTTTAATTTTTTGTGTTTTAAAAAAATCATTAAATTTAATAGATTTTAAGCACACTATAAATTCTCTACAATTGTCACCGCCATAGGCCATTGTTCACTGTTGTTAACTCACAAAAACAATGTGCAGTACGTTCTCATCAGTGTAGTGCTTTAGCCATCACACCACGTCCTCACAAAAAACAATGTGAACCACTTCTCCACTACCTTTGTAGTTACGGTTTATTAGAAATTGTAAAATTGAAAATTTCTAACTACTTGTCTCTTAAATCCTCTCATAAAAACACTTCATCTCTTTAATGAAATTGAGGATTGAGCAATACAATTTATCCTTACTGTTTAATTCTTCATGTACATTTTATTATGGTATCAGAGCCTCTTTAAGTCACTGCTTCCTGCTTCTAAAGAAATCCAATGGCTGATCAAGACTCCTCTTCCCACACTCCGCCCACCTCTTCCCTCTGTGAATACATGGAAGATTTTATTATAACCCCCTCCACTTAAATTTCTTATGACCAATCTCAAACTCATTGTGAACATTTAACTCATAAATGAGAACTATGTCATATGGCGTCTTCAAGTCTTCAAACTTTTCTTTGCAAATGGTTTTGACGGCTACCTCACTGGTCAAATTTCTTGCCCACCAAAACCTACCCAGTCCTCCTCCACCAATGACTACCGATTGTGGTGCTTGATCAATTAAAACTTAGTTTCTACTATGTTCTGTATGATCTCACCATATGTGTTGCCCTACATTCTTCATCTTACTACCGCACATGAGATCTGGACAACCTTGGAGCTCCAACTGCAACCAACTAATCGCTCACGGGTCATACAGTTGAAGAACAAACTCCATAATGTTCAGTTGCGTGATCGAATAGTAGCTCAATACCTTGGATAAATAAAATCATTGGTTGACAACATAGCAGCCGCTGGCTCCCGCATAGACATGGAGGACATTATCCTCTACATTCTTAAAGGGCTACCATCCTCCTACAACTCCTTCAAAGCTTTCATCCGCACAATGCTTCAGCTCATCTGCCTATAAGACCATTACTCTCTTATATACAGTGAGGAAATTAACATCCAAAATAAAATTCAGCAAGCTACTGCTTCAGTGACCGATCCTCAAGATCTCTACAGCTCCAACACTCCTTCTAGTAGACGCCTTGTTTCCTTTTTTAAATCAAATCATGGCCGAGTACTTACCTCAAATCCATCAACTATTCCCAACAAAACTTCGTACACACCAAGTAACAACTCAACCAAACCGACCTGTCAAATTTGTGGAGAGCTTGGTCATACATCTCTTTCTTGCTGGCACCAGTGTAATCTTCATTATGCCTCACCTTCTTCATCATCTCAGCGTGCTTTACTCTCTTACAACCAATCAAACCCATCTACTAAATGGTTATTAGATATTGGGGCATCCACGCATCTCACCTGTGAGATCAACAATCTACAAAACTTGGTTCCATATCAAAGCACTGATTCAATCAGCATTGCAAATGGTACTTCAATTCCAATACAAAATAGTGGGAAAGGATTTCTACCTCTTCCCGACACCACCCGTAAGCTTCAATTACACAATCTTCTCCATGTTCCCTCCCTATCACATAATTTACTCTCTATATCCAAGCTTACTTTTGATAACAACTGTGCCATTTATTTCGATGCCGGTGGTTTTGTTATCAAAGACCTTCTGGACAACAAAAATTTACTTCATGGTCGCATCCGTGACGGCATCTATCCAATTATTACTATCAACAAATCTTCAGTCCATGCTCTATACACAACATCTGCTTCAACAAATCTTTGGCATGCGTCTTGGACATCCCCACAACAGATCCATGGAAATTTTATCTAAGTTTATTCCATCTTTAAGTAGTAGTTCTACTATGTCCTTATGTACCTCTTGTAAAGTGGAAAAAAGCCATAATCTACCCTTCCCAAAACAATCAAATAATGTAACTCAACCATCTAGTTTAATACATTCAGATGTTTGGGATCCTTCTCCTGTATCGTCCTTACATGATTTCAGATATTACATTGTCTTTACTGGTGATATGTGCTTGTGTCTGTTGGCTACATTTATTGCACTATAAAAATGAAGCTATTGATAAATTTCTACAATTTGTTAAAATGGTACAAATTCATTTCAACAAACACACATCAAAACCTTCAGGTCCAACGGTGGCAGTGAATTTACAAGCACAACTTTCAAACAATTCCTTCAACATAACGACATCAATCATGAACTCAGTTGTCCTTACACTCCTGAGCAAAATTGAGTTTCTGAATGAAAACATTGCCATCTACTCAACACAACCCGCACACGGCTACATGCAGCAAACCTCTCTTCAAAATTCTAGGCTGAAGTTATTCAAACCTCAAACTACCTAATAAATAGATTTCCCTCACCGTCTCTCAATTTTCAAATTCCATTTCAACTCCTTCATGGTCATCTGCCCACTTATGATCACCAAAAAACTTTTGGATGTCTTTGCTTTCCATGGCTTCAACCACAAACACCAAATAAATTAGCACCCCATTCTCATGCATGTATATTCCTTATATACTCTACTACCCACAAAGGCTATCGATGTTTCAACCCTCAAACACAAAAATTTCATATCTCTCGCTACGTTATCTTCAACAATCATCAATTTCCCTCAACCACTATCTCTGATCCCAACCCTCCTACAAACAATTCATTCCTCTTGCCACTTCTACTCCTTCCCACCTTTACATATTTATCACAATCCAAAATCAAAAATCAACTACCTGTTCGATCAATTAACACTACACAATCTATTCCTTCAACCATACCCAAACCACTTCCATCCTTAATTCCAACATCTACTCCAGTTTCTCATTCCGATCAACCACCTCAACATACCACCGAACCCTCTCACCCCTTGCAAACACGACTTCGGACAAGTAACCTTAAACCCAAAAAGATCTTTGATATTCTTGTTGTTCATGACTCAGTCTTCATACCAACCAGCTATACACAAGCCTCAAAATTGCCCCATTGAGGACTACTATGTTAGCTAAATTCCTAGCCCTGTAGAAATAGGGTACTTGGCCTCTCAGTATACCTCCAACAAATGCTCCTGTTCTTGGTTGTAGGTGGACATACAAGATGAAGTTACATCCCAATGGATCAATTGAACGCTACAAAGCACGTCTAATTGCTCAAGTTTACACTCAACAATTTGGAATAAACTATAAAGACACATTCAACCCAATGGCTAAAATTCCAACAATTAGTGTGTTCCTAATTATAGATCTTCAAAGAAATTGGCAAACTTTACAATTTGATATTACCAATGCATTTCTTCATGGTGAGCTTCATGATGAAGTCTACATGCAACAACCTCTAGGATTCATCAACCCCCAACACTCACACCTTGTATGAAAACTTCACAAGGCCATCTATGGTCTCAAGAAAGCCCCTCATCAATGGTTTCATAAACTCACATCATTTCTACTCCACTTTGGCTTTCAATTTAGTAAAGTGGACCCATCTCTACTTATCTACAGTAAATTAGAAGTTCAACTCTACCTATTGATATACGTAGATTATTTACAGTAACTCGAAACCATTCTGGCACTATATAGCAAATTTTATCTCAAATACAAAACACATTTTCTTTAAAACAGCTAGGATATGTCTCGCTATTCTTTGGAATCAAAGTCAGCCACACACCAACTAGAGCATTTCTTCATCAAGCTCACTATGCCAGGGACATTCTCAACTTATCAGGTTTTGCTTCATATAAATCGGCTCCAACCCCAATGTCCCTAAAATGCTCTCCAAATGCTCCTAATCAAGACCCATATAATAATCTCACACACTATCGTCAACTAGCAGGCTCTCTACAATATCTTACAATAATGAGATCGGACATTGCCTTTGCACTAACATCATCTGCCAACACATGCATAATCCCTCAATCAGTGATTATCAAAACCTCAAGAGCCTTCTCAAATATATCAAAGGTACACAAAGCTTTGGTCTTCCAATCAAACCAGACGATCTAACTCTCACCACATATAGTGACACAGACTGGGTATCGAATTCCAAGGATAGGAAGTCCATTTCAGACTTTTGTACAGATCTAGGTAGCAACCTTATATCGTGGAGTGTAAAGAAATAAAATACTATGGCTAAATTGTCTACCAAATTTGAGTATCGTGCTCTAGCCTCAGCCACTTCTGATGTGATCTGGCTCAGTTGCTTGCTATCAAACTTCCAAGCTTCTCAATTTCTACCCACAAAAATTTACTGTGATAATATTTCAGCGTTAGCACTTACCAACAACCCAGTTTTTCATGCTAGAACCAGGCATATAGAAATAGATTATCACTTTATCAGTGATAACATAAAGACTCAGACTATTGATGTACTACACATCAACTCATTTGATCAACCGATAGATATTCTAACCAAGCCACTTTCACCTAACAAATTGCACATACTTCGCAACAAATTTACTAACCAATCAATGGATACTCAATTTGACGGGGCATGTTAACTAACAAAAATAATGTGCAACACATTCTCATTAGTGTAGTGTTTTAGCCATCACAGCATGTCCTCATAAAAACAATGTGAACCACTTCTCCACTACCTTTGTAATTATGGTTTATCAGAAACTGTAAAACTGAAAATTCCTAATTGCTTGTCTCTTAAATCCTCTTATAAAAATACTTCATCTATGTAATGTAATTGAGAATTGAGTAATACAATTTATCCTTACTGTTTAATTCTTCCTGTAGGTTTGTTATTAATTGTCACCTTTTGATGCTCATCGTTGCCTCCTGCAAGCACTAGCCATTAGCCACAACTATCATTGGTCTTTATGCTACATTCAATTTACTTCAAGTTAAACAAGAAAAATTAATATCCTCCATTTATTTTATGCTTACCTAAACAACTTAAAATATTTCAAATATATTACATTTCTCTTACACTATAGTTTATGTTTTTGTACATATATTTCCAGCAAATCAAATAGCCCTTTAATTTGTTTGAAATGAAGTGCATTAAAAAAAGCTATATGATCAATATGTTGAACCATCCACCTACATTGTATGTAAATAATAAGAATGTAAAGAAAAATTTAGAAGGAATTCATTAAAATTCAAAAATCAATAGCAGTTGTCTTCCAAGCACCATCGACTGTAATAGGATTATAATGCATTAAACAAGGACAAGCTTGCTTAACAAAATTAACTAACCACACTAAGTTTCCTTAATAGCACCTCTTATATACGAGAAATTATTTTGTTCGGAATCCGAACGGGAAAAATTGTCCTGTCATGCGAGTGTACACACTGTAAACAAAATTATACACTGTCTATATCAAATTTTTGTGCACATTGTGTACAATATATACGCTCATAGTCCCGACCATTCTTTCAATTCGGACTCCGCACAGAATAATTTCTCCTTATATACCTACGCTAACATTCCTACTAAATGTTTTATCATATTTTGACATCACAAACAAAATAGAGCTTTCATCTCTCTTCTTAACATCATGCATCTTGCCCATATAGGAGAGACTCATTCTAAAAGTGGAGTTGGTGTTTGTCATCTGCTCATAATAAGAACTCGACATTGAGGGAGGCAGAAATATTATAATCACATGGAAACCATTATCATTAATCCACTTGATCACTATGAAGGGACAACCAACCTTTGGCTTCCACATCCCAACACTATATGAAAATCGTGTATAATCGGCAACAAAAATCCGTTGGAAAATGCTTAAAATATGTCGCAGATTTCCGACAAATTTTTTTCCAAGAGTAAAATGCGCGTCAGAAAAATCGTTCTGGCGTAAAATAGTTTGCTAGAAATATTCTTGGAAATTTTGTCAAAAATGAGTTGTTTTCCTATATTACAATATGGTCTTGGCAGAAACCTTGTTCATTTTAGTCGAATCCAAACAAATTGCCTTTTTTGAAGTTCTCTGCCTTTGTTGACTTATTTTATTGTCATGAATATTTATGAGTTTTGCTTAAAATATATAATCTCACAAATTTGAATATGATATATTGAATATCTTATACCATTTTGTCTGCATCCACTTGAAATTTAGTGAGAATAGGTGAGGGCATCTTAAGAGGTACTTTAAATTGTGATTCACAACTTTTATTTGTCCATAAATTGGTAGATAGCAGTAGAATTGAATTGTAATTTTGTAACCAGCTTTTTCCCTACAATATTTCATAAAGAGGCTTAAAAAGTAACTTATCGATCCAATGTGATGGTTTGAGGAATGCTATGAAGCTTTGTTGCATTGAAAACTAAACTTAGTAATATTAGTAGCATCAATATTAGTCTATTGCAGGAACAAAATGTGTCATTTTTAAAAAATTGTCAAATATGACCATAATCAAATCTTGTGTCTTTGTTTGGTCGATATAAAATTCATGCTAACATCAACCCATGGTAATTCATGCATTGGTAATGGGGTATATAGCCCAAGATTTTATCCTCAAGTCCTGGAGAAATTATTGCGTGTGGAATCCGATCACAACTATGTGTTCGGTTGCTTATGTGGAAAGGGTTAAACAGTCAATTGACTTGCGTAAACCTCGTAAACCCGACCCGTCTTCTAGCCCGACCCGGGAGATTTAGGTTGGCGCTTCTTTTTTTAGAATTTAAGGCGCGCGCGAATCACCGCAATATATAAAGCTTAGAGCCAAAATTTTCGCAGAGAAGCCAAAAATTTCGCAGAGAAAATGCCGATGAAGATGGAGATTGATCTGGAGGAGGATGTTGGTTTTTATGAGCAGACAATATTTTCGCATGTCTCGGAGGAAGCCGATAACCTGGAGAATGCCGACGTCCCGGAAACAAGCGCGCATGAAGCAGAACACGTAGAACCAGTGGGACTGGACAAAAAGTTCAGCATCTCGGTAAAGTTCGCCTCCTTCCAAGTTTTCTTTGTGCATTTATTGTGTTTAGCAAAGATGCGGTTTTTTATCAATAATGTGCATAATGTAAAATTGTAATTGATTTAAAAAGAATACTCGATGTTCTCTTCTTCTAAAGCATTATTGATCTAGGCTACAATAAGGATTTTGTAGTTCGATTTTCTTATTTCAAAGGTTTGTTGCGTATTATTTGCGTATGTATTGCGTTTCTGTTTGATATATATTGAATATTTTCTGCGTATATATTGCATATACATTGCGTATACATTGCGTATATATTGCGTATATATTGCGTATGTGTTGCGTAATTGCTTCTTATCTTTTGCGTATCGGTTGCGTATTGGTTGCGTATTTTACCATTCACTTATTGCGTATTTCTCATGATGTTTATGTTAATGAGAAAGAAGCATACGAGGCTTATCGTTCTTATGGATATAATCTTGGTTTTAGTGTTCGTAAGGATCATCACAGTTACTGGCCAAATTCTAGAAATTTAAAATCCAAGGACTTTGTTTGTTCAAAAGCTGGTTTCAAGAAGTTGTCTGATCTTAATATCCAAAGGAAATATCGAAGATCAGATACTCGAACTGGTTGTCCAGCTATGGTTAGGTTTACAGTGGATGAAGCTGGATATTGGAAGGTGAAAAAATTTATTAAAAATCACAATCATGATTTGCCTAGGCCAGAAGACCGACATCTTCTTAGATCATGCAGGAATATGTGTGATGAAAAAGCTTCTGTTCTTAAAGCAATGACAGATGCTGGGATAAGAACAGTTGATGCATTTTCCTTCCTTGCTGATGAAGTTGGAGGTATCGAAAATATTGGATTCACAAGGAGGGATGCGTACAACTTTATTCAAAAAATAAAAAGAGCTAAGATTGAACTTGGGGACACTAATACTTTGATTGAGTTATTTAAAGAACGACAACTTAATGATAACATGTTCTCTTGGGATGTCTAGAAGGATGAATTTTATAGATTGTTAAATTTTTTTTTGGGTTGATGCGATTGGTAAGATAGATTATGACTGCTTTGATGATGTGGTAATTTTTGATACAAGTTATAGGCTCAATAAGTATAATTTGGCATGTGCACCATTTGTTGGGGTTAACAATCATTGGCAAAATATTTTGCTAGGGGTGGCCTTATTGTCCGAAGAGACAATTGAATCATTTACGTGGGTGTTTACAACTTTTGTTCGAATGATGGGTGATAAACAGCCAATAAAAATATATACAGATCAAGACCAGGCAATGGCTAGGGCCATAGAAGTTGCATTACCTCACAGTCGTCATAGACTGTGCCAATGGCATATCCGAAAAAAGGCTCCATCAAAAGTATCATGCTACAATACCAACAACAAAGTCAAATGCCTCTTTAATAAGTGTTTGAGCAGATCTGACTCTGAGGAGGAGTTTGAGAATGCATGGGCTGAATTGATCATACAAGGGAACCTCCAAGATCATGTTTGGTTGCAGGATCTTTATAGGATAAGGAATAAGTGGTCAACTGCCTTCAATAAGAATTATTTTAGCATGGACATTCTATCCACACAACGTAGCGAGTCTACTAATAATGTGTGTCATGACATTTCTAAGACCACAAGTTCTATAACTGATTGCTTTTTGGGTTTAGAGAAGTTGATGAGGAATTGACACCGGAATGAACAGGATGAGGATTATAGATGCAGCCACTCCGAAATAGAACCTATAATAAAAAACTGCTCAATATTAAAGCAAGCTGCTCAATTTTATTCAAAGAAACTATATTCATTTTTTGAACAAAAATTTTTACAAGGTGTAGGTGTAATGAGTGTAGAGCTTGAGTCTAGTGATTCTTCTAAATTTTTTGTCTATTACACAGAGACCAAGGATCACTCTAAACCATAGGTTGATGATTTTGATGCACAAAATGGTAACATTCAATGCTCCTGCAGAAAGTTTGAAATGATGGGTTTATTGTGTTCTCACTGCATAATAGTTTTGAGGAAAATGGCTATTGGGAAAATCCCCGAGAAGTACCTACTGTTGCGATGGTCAGCACGAGCTCGACAAGATATATATGCTGGTCTAAATTTGAAAGAAAATTCTCAGAATAGCTCAGAAGCTAGTAGTGGATTCATATTCAGAAATTATATCAGCAGGTTTGCATATGAAATGAGCATACGAGCTCAGTTGAATGAGGGTGGTGAAGAATTCCTAATGGCTGCGATGAAGGATACATCTGTAAAACTCAATTTGGTTGTTTTTGGGAAGAGAAAGACATACAAGACTACACAGGGTGGCAGTGTACAACTGAAAGACCCTCTAAAGCGTAGGCCTAAAGGCATATCCAATGCTAAGCTGAAAAGCCACTGGGAAAAAAAGACAAAGAGTATGATATTTTATTTTCTGAATAATTTTATTTATTGCCTATTTTGACATATTGTTATTAATTTTTTTAACAGGAAAACCACCAATGAAGAAATATACAACAAAATTTAAGACTCCTTCAAGCATGCCCGAATGCTTCACTGAGGACTTCATAAATTCTGTACACTCCAAGCAACCCTCAGATCAGCAGTGTAATTTCACAAGCATACCCGAATGCTTCACTGAGGACTTCATAAATGTTGTACATTCCAGTCAGGCATCTCCAGCTAAGCAGTACAATTTCTCAAGATGCCCGAATGCTTCACGGAGGATTTCATATCACAAGCATGCCCGTCTAGTCAGGCATCAGTACAGCAGTTCACCAGCATGCCTGAGTGCATGACACACGATTTCATAGCCGAGGAACCGTCCAGTCAACCATCAGTAAAGCGAGCAAAGCATTCTAATTTCACAAGCATACCAAAATGCTTCACTGAGGAACACATAACAGGTGTACCTTCCAAAAAGCCATCAGCAAAATACCTGAAGTTGATGATGGATATCATTAAAACAGAGAAATCTATGTTATAAGAATATTTGTATGATGGATAATATTTGTATGATGGATATTTATTTGTAAGAATATTTGTTGATGGATATTTATTTGTAAGAATATTTGTTTTAGCTGTCAATTTTAATTTGCGTATGTCCCGCGTATAAAACACGTATACAGCGCGTATATAGCGCGTAAACAGCGCGTATAAAAGCAAATACAGATCGCTTATTCTATGTTTCTGAAAATGTAATATATTTTTAATTATTACTAAATAATTTTAACCCATTATGAATTTATGATCTCCTTTATTGCATTTCATAATGTTTTGAAGTAACATTATTGCTTTAAATGAATTTATTGCTGAATATAAGAAAATGCAGTCGTTTACGTATTTTATGCGTATGATATGCGTCCTTAATGCGTCTAGCTTACGTAAATAGTGCGTACTATACTAACACTCTTTAACCAACACTTGTGTAGCACAAGGGTGTACACAACCATCAAGTCTCATTGGGAAATTCATACAAATCATTTTGAAACGATGCTAAAATGAATATTTGAATGTTTCATACCGAAAGAATGCATCGAATCATTTAAATTCTAATTAATTTGAATTTTTTATCTAAAAATCAAGAACTGCCTTATGCGTATGGATTGCGTATTACCTGCGTCTGAATCGCGTAAGAACTGCGTATATTCTGCGTATTCTTAAAACCTTAATGAAAACCTTCTTAATCGATTTGAATTAAGGATCAACGGTGGAAAACCCTATATTCGACGATCCTTGCTGGTTTTATTGATAGGGAGTTGCATTCGAATTAATTGGACTCCACTCCACATACTCTAATGAATGCTCCACCCTAGGAGCATAACACCCACACTCTATAACCATCACTTGTGTAGCACAAGGGTGTACACAATCATCAAGTCTCATTGGGAAATTCATACAAATCATTTTGAAACGATGCTAAAATGAGTATTTGAATGTTTCATACCGAAAGAATGCATCGAATCATTTAAATTCTAATTAATTTGAATTTTTTATCTAAAAACCAAGAACTGCCTTATGCGTATGGATTGCGTATTACCTGCGTCTGACTCGCGTAAGCAATGCGTATATTCTGCGTATTCTTAAAATCTTAATGAAAACCTTCTTAATCGATTTGAATTAAGGATCAACGGTGGAAAACCCTATATTCGACGATCCTTGCTGGTTTTATTGATAGGGAGTTGCATTCGAATTAATTGGACTCCACTCCACATACTCTAATGAATGCTCCACCCTAGGAGCATAACACCCACACTCTATAACCATCACTTGTGTAGCACAAGGGTGTACACAATCATCAAGTCTCATTGGGAAATTCATACAAATCATTTTGAAACGATGCTAAAATGAGTATTTGAATGTTTCATACCGAAAGAATGCATCGAATCATTTAAATTCTAATTAATTTGAATTTTTTATCTAAAAACCAAGAACTGCCTTATGCGTATGGATTGCGTATTACCTGTGTCTGCATCGCGTAAGCAATGCGTATATTCTGCGTAGTCTTAAAACCTTAATGAAAACCTTCTTAATCGATTTGAATTAAGGATCAACGGTGGAAAACCCTATATTCGACGTTCCTTGCTAGTTTTATTGATAGGGAGTTGCATTTGAATTAATTGGATTATTGATTAAAAAACCATAAACCATTGTTTGCGTATATACGTTGTATGAGCTGCGTCTGAAATGCATATGGTTCGCTTATAGAGTGCGTATTTTAAATTACTCAGTATAAATTTCTTAATCGATTTAAATGAATGATCAATGGTGAGAAACATTATATTCAACACATAGAATCTTTCTTAATTACAAGGAAAATATATCAGTTATGTACATAAATTTAAAATATAAATGTTCATTTCATTGCAGCACAAAACAATCCGTATGCAAATTCTGCTCTATATTTTGGCATATTTTCTTGCCAATCGGTTCTCTGCATCCAGCCGGAGTTGTTTTGTCGAACAATATTGTCCATGTATTTGCAAACGAACATACCACAATCTGTATTGTTGGTCTGAGTTGACGCCTTCTTCATTGTCTTGAAACTCCATTTAGTGATATTTTGACGAAAGACTTTTTTGCAATCCTTATTTAAACTTGCAATCTGAACAATATATGGAATAGAATTAAGTCACTTAAAAATAATCACAAAATTTGTAAACAATTCAAGGTTAGAATCAAACTCACTATCTTCACAGCAACACTTCTATGCATAGGGTTGGGTATGGAGTCGTAAAATTCCCACCTTTTTTGCTTTATGTAACCAACTAGAAGGGTCCAGTGCTCTCCGTGAATAATTGAATTAATTATAATACTGCTTGACTGAACAGATTTGTAGTCTATGTGCTCGAGGAACAACACTGATTTTATATCCTTTACCTTGTAATGCTGCAAACAATTAAATATAAGAATTAAATAGTTCAAATAAAAAATTATATATAAAATAAACTAGTATACTAACCCAATACATTGGTGAGATGTATAGATATTTTTGATACTGATCTGGTGAAATTTTAGACTTCTCATTTAATAAAATAGCAAAAGCATCAATATGGTCATTGTCTAGGTAACTGTCTGATAATATTTCGTCGATCATGCGTCTTGAAATCATGACGTTCACAGATTCAAATACACACATGCTACTGAAATATTTAAACAAAAAATACGCATAAGGTACGTGCATTATACGCATAAAAAACACATTAAATACGCAATCCGTACGCACAAAGGACGCAAACCATACGCACGTAATACGCATACCATACGCGCATTATACTAAAATAAATTACCTGTCAAGATATTTCTTTATGTTTTCCCGAAGAAAAACTTCCTGCGCTGGACTCAACATTTCCACGCCTTTATAATTAACTGTGGGACTTGCAGGGTAACCCTTTATTACAACATCATCAACATTGATTATTTCTGTAGTTTGAGAAACTTTATGGGGAACTTTTTGGAATGGAACAATTTCTTTCGAAGGTTCTTGTTGTGGGGGGGGGGGCTTCTTTGGACTGTTCTTCTTGTGGGGGAGGTTCTTTGGACTGTTATTCTTGGGGGGGAGCTTTTTTGGACTGTTCTTCTTGGGGGGAAGCTTCTTTGACATGTTCTTTTTCGGGGGGGATCTTCTTTGGCAGCTTCTTTGGACTGTTCTTGTTGGGGGGAGCTTCTTTAATAGGTTCTTCTTGCGGGGGAACTTCTTTGGTAATTACTTCTTGGGCAGTTTCTTCAGGGATGTGGTGTAACCTTTTCTGCTTCTTCTTCTTTTTTTGGCTTGATTTTCTCACTAATTTATTCTTTTTGCTAACCCTTTTAGCAGCCTGGGTCATCTCAACATCATTCCTTTTTTTCTGGGGCGTCGGTCTTGGTGTGTTCAGATGATATCCGAATATTGTTGGGGGATGGAATTGTATGGCGAATGAATGACGAGGAGGAGTGAGCAGCTTGCTGATCAGGCTTAATAATTCCTTGGACAATGCAATGTTGGAGCTTCTCATCAATAAGATCAACTCTCTTCACAATTTGTTCAAAATTCTTTCTCATTCTAGCTTCAAATTCCTGGAAGAGGTTGACCATGGACTCCTGAACAATCCCTATTATTTTCTTTTCAAGTTCATCTAAGGGTTGGGGTTGGGTTTTCAAGGCGGATTTGGGCTGCAGAGGAGATTGTGGGGGGAGATGATGTTCAGATGTGTTAGTTTGAATGGGTGAAAGAGGGGTTGATGGATATTTCTTTACACCCAAGAGATCACATTCTTCAGGGGTTACTCCTTGGATGTCAACAAAAATCTGTGAAAAATTATTCTCAAATAAATACGCAATCTTAATGCAATCATATACGCAATATATACGTATTATATACGCATACCGTACGCACAACGTACGCAAGACATACGCATAGTATACGCAAACCGTATGCAATATGTAAGCAATATATAAAACTTTTCACAATAAATACATGCATTCTTTTTAAATTAACAAATAATTTGGCAGTCTTCTCAGTGTTATATACAATATCATCAGACCATCGAAGGAAACGGGGCCTTCTGTCAGGATACTTTGGGAGATGAATGGAAGTGTGCTCCAGGAACCAAACCTGCATAAAATTTAGATATTCTCAGTTAGTTTTAGCAAAACAATCATTCAATTAAAATGTTTAATAAGAATTATTTTAGCACTCACAATAAGCAGTGGGACAAATCCATTGACATAACCCGCTGGTCTGTTTTTTGAGATCTTCATAGATACATTATTAAAATCTTCAACCAGGCATTCCCAAATTGCTCATGCCCAGTTAATTGATGAAAAATTATCAACATTATTTGTTATTGTCTTAAGCATCTTAGGAACTTTAAAGTTGCTTTTTTGGAAAAATAAATTAGAACACAAATACATAATAAATATTTTTAACATGGTATCTAGGGAGCTTTCCCTAGTCAACTCAAACATTTCAGTCTTAATATCCTTTGAGCTGATTGTTGAAGTCGGCAAGGTCATCCAAGTAATCTCCTCACCTCTATTTGGTAGTCCAGCCAGGAGGGCCACTTCATCAGCTCTGAAAGGGACAACATGGCCCTCTATAATGAAGCTTTGCTTTTCAATGTTCCACATTGTCAGCAGCTGGTAGATAAGTGGGGCGTTTTGCTCAAATCCAGGAAATTGAAGAAATTGATAAATATTAAGTTCCTTCAATTTTTCTTCAATTTCAACAGGAATTATATCTGAAAATGTATCACACATTGTTCTGAAAGTTGAAACATAGCATCTATATGATATGGGACGGACGTAAATCTGCATAGAATAAGAAACTATAATTAATTTAGAGAAGCATATTATAAGTACGCATATAAAACGCAACAAAAAATGCTCATATTATACACAACGTGTACGCATACCATACGCAATGGGTATGCATACCATACGCGTTGTGTACGCATACCATACGCGATGGGTACGCATACCATACGCAATGTACGCAAAGGATGAGAAAAATATCACCAAAAATCTATGGTTTAGGGTACATTAATAATTTTTGTTTATTGGAAGTTTAGTTTTATGATTTAAAGATCAAAAGTACTTATTATAAAAAGTTAGGTTTTGTCTTCAACATATACGCAGAAAATAAGTGAAATTTACGCAGATTATACACATTGGGTACAAAGAAAATACGCAGAAAGAACGAAAATGGTGAGATAAATTTAAACTTTTATAGTTACTAGGAATGATTTAAATTTATTTTTTAGTTTCTTCAGCAAATACGCGTTGAATACCAAAGATATCCGTAGTTCATTTTATGTCAATGTAAGAATTTTCGCACCTTTCACTTTACAGGTGAATCCTTTTCCACGTCAATGATGAGAAGAAGAGATTGCTGGAAGAATTCAGCGAGAGTTTTTTGCTGGAAGCTCGGGAGTAATGGAGCGAATGGCCGAAATGTCGAATTTGGAAAATGTTAAAATCTTCCGCCTTTTTCATTGTATATACTGGGCGGGCCTACAAACTACTCGGGCCTTAACTTTCCATGTAAGCACACCACGCGTTTTATTTTTATTGGCTACTGTTATAGACCGAATACATTGTTGTGATCGGATTCCACACAGAATAATTTCTCCAAGTCCTGAAAGCAGTAAATCTGACACTACTTGATGTAGCAATCCACATCTCACTATAACAATGGACTCAAGATTTTTTTTTTTTTTTTTGATGAGAGAATCAGTTTTCTCTCGCTCTAAATGACTTGCCAACTTACATGCCATTCATATAAAACTCCATCACTATAGGAAAATATTTGTATACTGGCGGAAATTTCTAGTTGTTCGTCCGCTGAAAATTCTGTCGGTGGCTGGTTAAGTATCCCAATATTTTTTGCGTCAGATTCACCGTCAAAAAAATTTACTTAATTTCCGGTGGATTTTTTGTTGGAAAAGGCGCTATAATTCTCCCCAACTCGTCTTCTTTTTTCATTTCATGTACTTCTGCCCAGAAATGAATATTTTGGCTGTCCGCCCCCATTCGCCAATCTAGGTTATTTTTTACTCATTTATTTCTATTTTTGCAAGATTTTAGAGATAAAACTCGTTCTCTTTGCTTTTTTTTTCAGTCAATTTGAACTATTAGACTATTATATTTTCATGTTGTTGTCACATTTGAGCTCTCTGTAGTTGGAATGTTTGAAACTTATGCAAAGTTTATCTTATTAATTGCATAGGTACATTAGTCAATTACGTCTAATACTAAATTGTTTGTAGAGTGCTTTCCCTATTTAAAAGCAAAGCCTAAGTTGTTTCTCCCATAAAAAATTGATAAAAAATGTAGCTTTTGGAACATAAAGTGCAATTGATTTACTTAACAATTATGAAGGAGGGAGGCATGAGAAATTTTCTCTATTCATGTTATGTAATGGAGGCAGAATAATAGGTTTTTCAAAAGAAAATGGATGGATGATAATTGAGTCGATTCATTAATAAAGCCAATTTACATACAATTGCTTATGTTTTAGTTTGCCCTTATATTTCAAGCACTTATATGTGTGATGATTTATATGTACATCTTTATATGCTAGTTTTGTTTGAGTGACCCATTAACATTATGCTATAAATGTTTATACCATGGTTTTTTATGTCCATGAATAATGCTTATAGCTACTATGATTGGGTTATTCTTCTAATACCAAAATCATCTCAAGACTATACTGTCAAACATTTGAGAGTACTTGATTGTTGTATGTCAGATTAGCTTTATTATGTTTAGACATGCATATTCCGTATGTATTTAAATTGTAGAAGTTTTCCAAAAAACTTTAAGTGCGAGTTGTACGAACAATTATTACGTCCTCTGACCGGACGTAGAGGAACGTCCAGTCGGAGGCAAAATCGCACCAAAAAATGAGAAATACCGAGCAATACCAAACAATAACGAGGAATACCATCATGTGAGGACCCAATACCGAGTTATACCGAGCAATACCTAGTTATACAAAAAATAACCGAGTTTACAACTTGTTATTGCTCTGTATAGCTCGGTATAACTAAGTATTGGTCTTCACAGAGCAGTATTCCTCGTTATTATCAAATAATACCTAGTAATACCGAGTAAATACTGAGTTTTTTGGCGGGATTTTGCCTCCGACCAGATGTTCCTCTACGTACGTTCACCGGACCTAATAATTGTTCTAGTTTTACACCCTTACATTAATTAGTGATAATATCCCAATCATAACAGATTTATCTAAAATAGTTTTATTTTTAGGGTTATTAATTCAATATTCATATGAATATTTAAAAGGAGAGTTGTTGGATGTATAATAGAATATTACCGGACGAAAAGCTTTATAGATGAATTTATTGAGAGAGTATAATCTTTCATTTACGTCGTATTTCAACTACCTTCATTTCATTAAGGAAATTGAAGAAATTGATAAATATTAAGTTCCTTCAATTTTTCTTCAATTTCAACAGGAATTATATCTGAAAATGTTTTACACATTGTTCTGAAAGTCGAAACATAGCATCTATATGATATGGGACGGACGTAAATCTGCGTAGAATAAGAAACTATAATTAATTTAGAGAAGCATATTATAAGTACGCATATAAAACGCAACAAAAAATACCCATATTATACGCAACGTGTACGCATACCATACGCAACGGGTATGCATACCATACGCGTTGTGTACGCATACCATACGCGATGGGTACGCATACCATACGCAATGTACGCAAAGGATGAGAAAAATATCACCAAAAATCTATGGTTTAGGGTACATTAATAATTTTTGTTTATTGGAAGTTTAGTTTTATGATTTAAAGATCAAAAGTACTTATTATAAAAAGTTAGGTTTTGTCTTCAACATATACGCAGAAAATAAGTGAAATTTACACAGATTATACACATTGGGTACAAAGAAAATACGTAGAAAGAATGAAAATGGTGAGATAAATTTAAACTTTTATAGTTACTAGGAATGATTTAAATTTATTTTTTGGTTTCTTCAGCAAATACGCGTTGAATACCAAAGATATCCGTAGTTCATTTTATGTCAATGTAAGAATTTTCGCACCTTTCTCTTTGCAGGTGAATCCTTTTCCACGTCCATGATGAGAAGAAGAGATTGCTGGAAGAATTCAGCGAGAGTTTTTTGTTGGAAGCTCGGGAGTAATGGAGCGAATGGCCGAAATGTTGAATTTAGAAAATGTTAAAATCTTCCGCCTTTTTCATTGTATATACTGGGCGGGCCTACAAACTACTCGGGCCTTAACTTTCCATGTAAGGACACCACGTGTTTTATTTTTATTGGCTACTGTTATAGACCGAATACATTGTTGTGATCGGAATCCACACAGAATAATTTCTCAAAATCCTGAAAGCAGCAAATCTGACACTACTTTATGTAGCAATCCACATCTCACTATAACAATGGACTCAAGATTTGTTTTTTTTTTTTTTTGATGAGAGAATCAGTTTTCTCTCGCTCTAAATGACTTGCCAACTTACATGCCATTCATATAAAACTGCATCACTATAGGAAAATATTTGTATACTGGCGGAAATTTCTAGTGGTTCGTCCGCCGAAAATTCTGTCGGTGGCTGGTTAAGTATCCCAATATTTTTTGCGTCAGATTCACCGTCAAAAAAATTTACTTAATTTCCGGTGGATTTTTCGTTGGAAAAGGCGCTATAATTCTCCCCAACTCGTCTTCTTTTTTCATTTCATGTACTTCTGCCCAGAAATGGATATTTTGGCTGTCCGCCCCCATTCGCCAATCTAGGTTATTTTTTACTCATTTATTCCTATTTTTGCAAGATTTTAGAGATAAAACTCGTTCTCTTTGCTTTTTTTTTCAGTCAATTTGAACTATTAGACTATTATATTTTCATGTTGTTGTCACATTTGAGCTCTCTGTAGTTGGAATGTTTGAAACTTATGCAAAGTTTATCTTATTAATTGCATAGGTACATTAGTCAATTACGTCTAATACTAAATTGTTTGTAGAGTGCTTTCCCTATTTAAAAGCAAAGGCTAAGTTGTTTCTCCCATAAAAAAATTGATAAAAAATGTAGCTTTTGGAACATAAAGTGCAATTGATTTACTTAACAATTATGAAGGAGGGAGGCATGAGAATTTTCTCTATTCATGTTATGTAATGGAGGCAGAATAATAGGTTTTTCAAAAGAAAATGGATGGATGATAATTGAGCCGATTCATTAATAAAGCCAATTTACATACAATTGCTTATGTTTTAGTTTGCCCTTATATTTCAAGCACTTATATGTGTGATGATTTATATGTACATCTTTATATGCTAGTTTTGTTTGAGTGACCCATTAACATTATGCTATAAATGTTTATACCATGGTTTTTTATGTCCATGAATAATGCTTATAGCTACTATGATTGGGTTATTCTTCTAATACCAAAATCATCTCAAGACTATACTGTCAAACATTTGTAAGTACTTGATTGTTGTATGTCAGATTAGCTTGATTATGTTTAGACATGCATATTCCGTATGTATTTAAATTGTAGAAGTTTTCCAAAAAACTTTAAGTGCGAGTTGTACGAACAATTATTACGTCCTCTGACCGGACATAGAGGAACGTCCAGTCGGAGGCAAAATCGCACCAAAAAATGAGAAATACCGAGCAATACCAAACAATAACGAGGAATACCATCATGTGAAGACCCAATACCGAGTTATACCGAGCTATACCGAGCAATACCTAGTTATACAAAAAATAACCGAGTTTACAACTTGGTATTGCTCTGTATAGCTCGGTATAACTCAGTATTGGTCTTCACAGAGCGGTATTCCTCGTTATTATCAAATAATACCTAATAATACCGAGTAAATACTGAGTTTTTTGGCGGGATTTTGCCTCCGACCGGATGTTCCTCTACGTACGTTCACCGGACCTAATAATTGTTCTAGTTGTACACCCTTACATTAATTAGTGATAATATCCCAATCATAACAGATTTATCTAAAATAGTTTTATTTTTAGGGTTATTAATTCAATATTCATATGAATATTTAAAAGGAGAGTTGTTGGATGTATAATAGAATATTACCGGACGAAAAGCTTTATAGATGAATTTATTGAGAGAGTATAATCTTTCATTTACGTCGTATTTCAACTACCTTCATTTCATTAAGATAGAATGTTTAGATGACATGCTCGAAGGACAAAATAAAGCCTTAAACACTATGTTGTTAAGCATGATTTGTTCCCAAGATATTGGTCTTGGAAGAAATTTCCCAAAGAGGTTAGAGACATGTGGTTCAGGGAATTCCAGATAAATAATTTTGCTATTTTTTATCATTTGTTATTAATTTTATATTATTATTATATATTTTGACAATGTTTAACATAAAGACTTTAAATGGTAGCCTGAGTATAATGCAAGGATTAGAACTAATATTGAAAGGAGAGACTCTACTCGACTTAGGCACACAAACACACCAACGAGTGGAACAATGCCTCATACTAAGTATAGACGATGACTGATTTCTCTTATTCATAAATATGTTTATTATTTTAAATATGTTCTCTTATAGAAAGTGGTACTTGGTCAAAGCCTACATCATTAGAGAGGCGTACACAAACACAGCAATGCTAAGTTGACTATTAGTGGGTTGATGAGAAGGCGAAGAAACCTCAAGGGAGTATCAAATTTTGATTAATGATCATAAAGAATATGATAATATAAATGGGTTTTTATGAACATAATCTCTCACATGATGATTTTGTATGACTTCAGGAGGGTTAGATTTTTTCTATTGAGGGATCATCTTCAAGATCGACGCAATACCCTGAGTACCCCACACACAGGGGCGGAGCCACGGTGGGGGCACTGGGGGCATGTGCCCCCACTGGCCCGCCAGAAAGTGAAGAGACCCACACAAATGGCTCGGTCAGCTGAACGGAAGGAAGAAGAATAGTGATAAAGGGGCTCGGCTTTCTGGACGGCAGCGACAACTGTGCAGTGGCCGGCACCGAGACCTGCTTGGCGATGTGAGCATAGTAGGATGGTGATGGAGAAGACGTTGACTAATACGAAGGAGAGCTGAAGTGTTTTGAGGAAAAGGGCATTGCAGAGAATGAGCATTTCACACTCATGATTAAAACTCTCTGTGCTCTCTGTCCTTCAATCTCACCTTTCGGCTGAGCTCATCTACACCATCCAAGCCATCTTGCTTTAGGACTATTTTACTGATATATATACACGTGTAGTTGCTTTTAATGAATATATAGTACTGTTTAATGCTTCTTCTACTTAGTTTCCTTTTCATTACCTTTGGCTTTATCAGCCTTCATCTATTAAATTTATTTTGAAATTAATTTCATATATGTATAGTTTATTTTCCATTAATATTAAAATAATTTAATAAATTTTTTGCTCAATTTAATTAGGCTAAGTTGGGCATTTTTTTTCATTTTAAATTTAATGTATTTGAAAAAAAATATTTTTGATTGATTGAAAGCTAAGCAGCCCACGTAGTGGATAAATATTTGTTGCTTTTTTTTTTTTTAATATTGTGCTTGTTGCTAATTGTGAATATCGGCCCCACTTCATCAAAAATAGAAATATAATTATTTTTATATTATTATTATTACTTTTTAATTCAAATAGAATTATAATTTATCATCCTTACTCTTCTATTTATCTTCTTATAATTATGATTTTTATATGAAAAAAAAATTATAACTGCAATTATTAATGAAAAAAAAAATTTATAAAATTTAATTTGTGCCCCCACTATAAATAATTTCTGGCTCCGCCCCTGCCCACACATGGTAATAGGCTGTTAGATGGAGATAAAATGGGAGGATGTAAGGATTAGGTTCTCAGGCATATACATATGAGACAAATCCATCTACCTCAATATCATTTATTAATAGTGGAGTTGAGGATATCATCAGCCAGAGGGTGGCTTCTCGCACCAAAGAGATATATGAGATGAGACAGATATATGCAAACATACTGAAATAATAGTCTGAGATGCAGACAAAGCTGTGATAGTACCTATGGAAAAATTAAAAGAAAAAAGGTCAGCAGCCTGAGCCTGAATCTAAGAGGAGCAATGAGACGGAAGATGATTAGAGAACTTATTGTTTAAGTTGTTAAAGATGTTTGGCAGAAGAACTTATTCTGAATGTGTGTAAGCGTGACATTATTGTGATTATGTTGTTGAATTGAAAAGTTTTTGTTTGCGATGTACATTTAAAATTTTGTGTTTTGAATGATATTTACTATATTTTTATTAGTAATATTATATGATGATGAAATATTTTTTGCTATGAGTTTGTATAAACTGTTATACTAGGAACCATGTTAATTGTTTTAGTGAAACAATGATGGGCCGAATTTTTTTATTTTGAATGCTATAGGTTTTCGGTGAATTTCGTGAGGAAATTCCATCAGAAACCCTCAATAGAGACCAACGGGAAAAATGATTAAAATGGATTCTTGCGAACCATTTGCTAAAAAGTTTTGGTTGATGATTTCCTAAAAAAAAATATGATTTTCCTGTAATGCATCCTGCAAGGAGCATTTGGGGGAGGCATAGTGGATTGCCCATGAAAAAAATAACAACAATTATGGTAAAAATGCTTGTAAGCCCATTATTGACATTTTTACCAAATGGTTTTGAAGTCAGCACCAATGAATATTTATTTTTTTTCATTGTTAAGTTTTTCACTATTATATTCAAAATTTAAGGGAAATAATGCAAAGTATAATAATCCAAAAATTATACTTTGTGGACTAACAATTTAGTGTTATATTATGTTAACAAATAAGGTCTATGCTCCAAAAGTTTCAAACATTGATCAAACTTGTTGAGTATGCTTTACCAATGTTCGGTTATATATCAATATATCCTTAAAATATGCACCTAAAATTTGTTGATAAAATATAGAAAGACGCTCTACCTATGTTACCAAACTACTGAAATATTTATTTGATTATTGTTGGGTATTCAATAAAATATAGATTATCTTTTGTAATCAACATAAGATTGCATATTTCATTTTATTTTATCATCCAAGCAAACATAGCTATGGACATTCATAATTCCATTTTCTTATGATCAATTGTGGCTTATTCTTTAGTTGGAATCAATAGAATCTTTTCACCATTTTCTTCTAAAGAATATGTATTTGAAAAGTCACCGTGCGTGATATTCCTATCATATTTCTATGGTCTCCCCAATCGGAGATGACACATGCCCATTTGTTCCATTCTGATCATGAAGCAATCACAACACTCTCATGCATATATTTCCTTCTAAAAAATATTTATATAAATATATAGATAATTGATAAGATGCTCTAAAATACTTTTTAAAATGTATTATTATGTTATTTTGATTTTTGAAAAATGTTATGACCATTGGCTAAGAAACAGGCACAACTAGTTAAAAGAAGACATATTTTGACACAACATTAATTTAAGAAGTCATTATAAGCCCTATTTGCAAATTATATTGGTCACATTATAAATAATGTTGCAGCCTAATTATAATATTTTTTTTTCAAATTTTTTGGGCATTGCAAATATGAAAAGAAGAGGTGTTGAGTGTGGGCCTTGGGGGTGGTCTTTTGGCTTGGCATCTCTTCAGCTATGTCTAAATCATTATTTTTGCTTGTTGTCTTGTTTATTAGTGGTTTGCAGCCTTTTCTTCTCATATTGGATGAATTTTGGATCATACATGCTTTGGCTGGAGGTGGTTTCTATTTGTTCCTTGTAGACTCTATTGGAAACAAAAAATTACTTCAAAAAATGTGATTGTTAAACTTATAGGTATATGAGATGAAAAACTTGGTTAGGGATTGGTTGGGGCAGGCTCAGAATATGAATAAAATACCTACATCTAGAAGTAAATCGATTAGCAGAAATAAGACTGATTTCTATAGCAAAAAACTACAAATCAAAAGAAATTATATGATTTCAATCAAGTACAACCACTAGGAGGATAGGAAACAAATACAAATAAGGATGAAATAGATTATGTCGATTTTCTTTCTATGTTTGAAGGAGACAACTGAAAAAAAGTGGATTTTAAACTCAGCTAGCTAATATCATACGTGTTCTGACACAAAAATATTATTCACTTATAAGTCTCATTTTGATGCTTAATTTATTTAGGAAAAAGTCCGCATGCAAGATTGCTAGTTCTAGCATTATAGCTGAGGACGTGTGGCAATGTGCCTATGACATTTTGAGAGAAAAGTATGCACCATGTTTGATGAAGAATCAATATCTTACAAGAACAAGTGCCTATGACATTTTGAGAGAAAAGTATGCACCATGTTTGATGAAGAATCAATATCTTACAAGAACAAGTGCCTATGACATTTTGAGAGAAAAGTATGCACCATGTTTGATGAAGAATCAATATCTTACAAGAACAAGTGCCTATGACATTTTGAGAGAAAAGTATGCACCATGTTTGATGAAGAATCAATATCTTACAAGAACAAGTTAAATATTCTTTAGTGGTCAAAAGAAATTCTATAGATTTTTTTTTTTCCTGGGGTTGCGGAAACGCACAAGCACCCCACATGCTTAACAACTAATTTGGAATGTTGGATGTAAGAAAATGAAGTTTCATTCAGATGAAGAAGTTTTGCTTCTAATTAGAAATGCAAATTAAAAAGCTAACACATTGGCCCCTCACCCAAATAGATTCTCCAAATTGCAAAAGGAAAATACAATTAAATAGAACCCTTAGATCTCATGAGAAACCATCAATAAGAGAAAGTATCTTGCCACTAAAAGGAAGGGAAATAAATGGTTTAACATATGCAATATTGGAAATTCTCTGATTTTTACAAAGAAATCATTTCAGCATCAAAACAGACTTCTAAACCATTTATGCGAATTCACATCATTTTATCAATCTTTTCAGCCAACCAATTCTAACATTTTTCACAAATTAGCAGTCATCATCATTGGTAAATACACAAAAGCATTGGTTAGCTTAGCAAAGGTGACTCCTAACTAGAGCTGAGAAAATTTGAAGATGAGGCCACATAAAATGAAGCTCAATAAGACAACAAATTAAAGAATATCATAGACAGGAAGAAGATCACCGACGTCTACAATTTGCAGAGGAAGAGCAATGGATCACAGCCAAACAGGCATAGAAGATAAGAATAGGTTGGTACAAATAATTCATAGGGAAGAAAATGATAATTGATGTAGAAGGAAGAACGCTAAACATGGAAGTATACAAGGTTTCCGATAACCACTGCTTTTAAATGTTTTCCTAATTATACAACTATGTCCAGAAAAAGGAAAAAAAAAAGATAATCTAAAATACTAGAAAGATTTTACAAAGCATGTAGAAACAACATCTTGATGGAACTTTTCATGATCAGCTCAATAAAAATAATAGACCTTTAAAACACTCCATGCTAACAAATTTAGCAGAAGGAACCTACAATTTCACACTCTTAAGTAAAAAATATTGTGCTTGTCAAGTTGATTTGAGGGTCTCATCTTATGCTGCTCTGAAGTTCTGTGACAAGGCCTCATAGTAACGCCTTTGCTGCAACGTACAATAACAAAAGGAGGGAGAACAAGTTTAGAATTTGTTTAATGAGGTTCAACATGGCTAGCCAAATAAAATTAACATAAACAAAAATAAGAGGCCCAGAAACAATGAAAAAAGAAGGCAAATATCAAAGAGCGTCCTTCTACAGGTTAGTTCTGAACTAAATTGGGACAACATAATAATATGGGACTAAATTAACTATACACGAATAGTCTGAGGTCGCTTCAAAGATTTTTTTGATTAAAAAAGGTATATATGTACAAGTTATTTCTCTTTTTAATACCTGCTCTGAGACTGATGGGATAATTTTTTCAAGAGCCTTCTCAAAGTGTGATGTCTTGATCACCAATGGTTCATCATATGAAATCCCTTGGTCCACATACATTTGTTTCTCCTCCTTAACAGTCATGGCTGCTTCATTCACCTGTTATAGAAGGAAAAAAATTGCAAGCCAATTGAAGCATAAAAATGATGATGGTAGCTCCCAACAGTAGTAGCAAGTGTGTAAACAAAAATCTATTTGAATTGATGTTGTGGTGGAAGAGACAATTATGTCAGTCAACATGAACCTGCTATATTATAAATGTGTGATTTTTATTATACATGTACAATGCCACCTTACCAAAGCTGCAAGATCAGCCCCAGATAGATTCATGCAAGCCTCTCTAGAGGTAAACACATTGTAATCAAAATCTGGAGAAACGGGCTTTTTGCGAGCAAGTGCTTTTAAAATCAAACCCCGTTCATCAGCGCTCGGAAGTGGAACATAAAAGAGCCTTCCAAATCTACCAGGCCGTAGAATAGCAGGGTCGATCACTTCAAGCCTGACATATCATTTATAAGTGGAAGTCTAGAAGAAACATTAATTGAACCAAATAAACTTCAATAATAAGCAAGGACACCTATTTGTAGCTCCAATGACATAAACACCATGCCGCTGATCAGCACCATCTAGTTCTATAAGCAGCTGCATTTAAAATAAAAAAAAAAAGTTATCCAAGCATAAACATGAAATTTAAACAGAGACGCAAGTAACATCATTTAATATATGCCACACAAGAATACAATGGCATGCTATATACACAATAAAACAAATATAAAAAAAATAACCTGGTTCAGGGCCCGTTCCACAACCCAAGCACCCTCTCTTCCTCTCTTAGGTGTTAATGCATCCACCTTAAACAAATAAATAACACAAAATCAACATAACTATCACTCAAAATAAGGTTTTTTTTTTTTTTTTTTTTTTACTTTTAGCATTTGATATTAGCTTTAGTTGTTACCTGATAAGTAGCAGAAATCAATTAATCTTAATGTAACTAAACCCTAAACCTTAGATGGCACTATAATAAATTCAGTTCTGCTAGGCCCAGCAATTGCAATACTAAGAACATAAAAAAGACTTCAACAAAGAATTGAAAAAATTAAATGATAGGAATGAAGCACGCACTTCATCAAAGAAAAGTATGCAAGGAGAACAAGTCCTTGCACGTCTAAATATTGTTCTAACTTCTTCCTCGCTTTCTCCAACATATTTCCTCAAAATTTCAGGACCCTGCATTTCATGGATACAAAGAAAACAATTATTTTCAAACTAAACAACTGTTCACTACCTGAAATGATTGGTCGATGAGCATTACGTACAAGATATTTTTTAAGTGCCAATTTTTCATATTAGTGATGCCACTTGTAAAAGAGCATCAAGAACTCAATGAAAACATCAGACAGCTTACACGCACCTTAATGTGTATAAAGTTGGCACCAGCCTCATTGGCCACAGCTTTTGCAATCAATGTTTTACCACATCCGGGAGGTCCATAAAGCATAAAACCAACCTCCATGTCCACCCCAAGTTCCTGAAGATAACATAAACCAAACTTATGGGATTTTACTTGGAAGCAAAAATTTACATCCAATAAAACTAGTACCGAGAGCAAATGACAATTGAGATAAATTTCACCCCCTGTTGAGACCTTGCATTAGCAGGATCTCCATGCACAATATACGCCCCTTTTTTAATTCAATGTCAAAGTTAAGCTAGCATTCTTAGTAAAATATCAAGAAACTAGAAGATAGCCCGAACAAATCATTAATAAGCAAAGAATAAATATTTGACAAGAATGAGCTCGACATTTTGAAATTGAACGTTATCTAAAACATATGATCAAGTAAATCCTAAAAAGCCATAGAATCAAATGTTGGAAGTTTTAATGGCAATGATATCAATAATAATGACACATAGTTTTTCCACATTCTCTTGCTACCTTGCATTCATATGAACTTCTATCTACAGGTCCATCCATAATGACTTCTATACCACTCAAAAGGCATCAAGTTCCAAATTAAGTATATGAATGGCCTAACTAAACAATCAGATGTTTTGACTTTCTTTTACTTCAAAATTCTTGTATTATAAATAAAAAAGGAGGTACAAGTATTCTGATACACCTCAATAAGTTTTAGCTACTAGCTTACATCCTTGGAACATACACATGCTCATGTATAATCAATTAACATTTACAATCAGCAAGCAATAAAAATTGCAAGTCACTTGCATATATCAGCAAAATAAAAAACAGAGGCAGAAAAGTTTCCTATGCTACAAGTATAAGCAAAACTAGATGATGAATATGACACAAGTTTGTAGTAAAATGGTTTAGAGGTTTACATTCACCAAACTTTTTATTCATGTAGATTACCTCATAATCCTCTGGATGCTTTATGCGTTGAATAATGTAACGATTAAATGCTTTCCTCAATGAATCAAGGCCACCAACATCCTCCCATTTGATATTAGGAATCGAGGAAAATCCCTCTCTTCTAGTAGAGGGCTGGACTAATTTTGTAGCTTCCTGGAATAGTAAAACAATAAGTCATTCTTGAACATAAATGACAGATGCATGAGCAACCTGAGCTGCATGGACTACATCACAATGCTTTTTTTGTAATATATTTCCATACATAGGATTAAGCATAAGAGAACGAAGCCTAAAGTTTGCATAGGTTCAAAAATAAACTACATGTACAGCACATAACAATGTTCAGGGCACAAAGATATGTTATAAATTCTACACAGGCACACAAACTTTTATTACGTCCGGTGTAAGAACGAAGAGGAACGTCCGGTCGGAGGCAAAATTCCGTCAAAAAACTCAGTATTTGCTCGGTATTGCTAGGTATTATTTGATAATAACGAGGAATACCGCTCTGTGAAGACCAATACCGAGTTATACCGAGCTATACCGAGTTGTACCGAGTTTTTTCTAGGAAAAACTCGATACAACTTTTGTATAACTCGGTATTGCTCGGTATAGCTCGGTATAACTCGGTAATGGATCTTCACGTGATGGTATTCCTCGTCATTGTTTGGTATTGCTCGGTATTTCTCGTTTTTTGGTGTGATTTGGCCTCCGACCGGACTTTCCTCTACGTCCGGTCGGAGGACGTAATAATTGTTCCAAGCACACAAACTCAAAGCCTTAAACAAATCATAATAGAAAAAAGGTGAATCATAAGACATATAAGGTAGAGAATTATTAATATCTTCCATGATACAAAATGTAAATTTTAATATATACTAAAGCAGTGTGATTACCAAGTGTCAAGTTTAACACTTACGAATACTTTACCTCAAAGTCAAGCATAGTAATGCTAAGGTTCTCAATTTCTTCAGGCGACCATGGATGCCTCCACCAGTCAACATTTTCCTTAAGTTGAAGCCTTCTTTTATCTATTATTCTCTTCATAGCCAGATTACCAGCTTTACTCACCAATGCTGCCAAATCAGCACCAACAAAACCTGGTGTGAACCTGGCTATCATGAAGCGATCAAATTTGCCCTCAATTCTAAGATTACGAGTCAGCACTGACAATATTTCTGCACGCGCATTTTCATCAGGGATACCTAAAGCTATCTCTCTATCAAAGCGTCCAGGTCTCCTCAGAGCTTGATCAATTGCATCGGGTCTGTTTGTAGCTCCAATTACAAGAACGTAACCAGACATTCTATTTGTTATTTTTTCAGATGCTTCTGGGCCAGAATCAGTATCAATTGCTCTCAGAATTTGTGGTGACTCATCCATGCAAGTCATAAGCTGTGTCACTATTCTACGTTCCATCTCCCTTTGTAAGTTTTCCCTCTTGGAAGCAATGGCATCTATCTCATCAATGAATACAATGGAAGGAGCAGTTCGGTATGCCTTGTTGAAAAGGTCACGTATGCTTTCTTCAGATGCACCTGAAATAACCACATTTTTCAATTTGTTAAAAACCCATTAACAAAGGTAGAAAGATATTTCAGAAGTTGAGCATAATGTTCTTCATCCTACATTAAAAATACATGAACTACAAGATATATATACCTTATTTTGATAGCATGATGAAAGTTTAAGAAAAAACATTGGGACTGCAAAGTCAAAGATGGCAGAAGCAATTCTCACGCTAGAGAAATTGTAAAAACTTAGGAATGAGAGAAAAATTTAAAAGTTAACCATAAATAAGAGGGGTCAGGATTTGTTGAAAAGGGCCTAAATATGATCACAAATGCAGCTTTTAGAATGAAAAGGAAGAGTAATCATCATTATTAGCTTCATCTCAGTTATTTGTGGCATGCTTTATCAAATTAACCTTCTTTCATTCCTATTGAGATTACATAAGGTATTAACTCAAGTTTAGTGTCTGGCTAATGGTTTGAATGTTTGATAAGATAATGCTTTATCAAATCAACATTGGGATTGCAACCCAAAAAATGAAAGCTCTAGCTGGTGAGGCGAGGCCCATCCTAGGCGGCAACTAGTTCAAAAATACATAAAAGACAAAAGACTATGACTTAAAATATTCTTCAAACAGGAAGGTAATCAAATATTCTTTACTAGGCATATTTCTAGATATTAATTTGGACAAATTAGCTTCAAAATTCATTATTTCATAAAAAAAAATGAATGAAAATTTTTATTTCAAACAAAAAAACATGAAAATCGGAGAACTAATGGACACTCATTACAAATGTGTTAGGTTAATTAAGTCAAAATGCGACTTTGAACTTGTCTCAAGCTTGATGTCATTAGAGAGCCTAAATTCATCTCAAAACTTAAGTTCTCTAAGGTAGAGTTCAACCCATTCATTGAACTTACCACAAATTGAAATTGTCCAAGGGAGAGTTCAACTCATCAAAAAAAATAAGGCCATCTAAAAGAGAGTCCAATAACTAAGGTTATCAAAAGGAGAGTTTAATTAGTCCGAGAACTATAAAGTAGTTCATAAAAGAGTTCAATTCACATGAATACATATAGGCTTTTTTAACAACTTGAAAGCTTGTAATGATGAATAATTGTGAAGCCTTGTTCTCTATTTGGAATCATAAAAGCAATTTGTATACCATTCAAGACAAAAATGTATATATTTTCTTCTGAAAATAGATTATTTAAAAGTAAATCAGCAAAAATAGTTAAATAGTACAACTTCACCCTACCTGAGACACCAGAAATCACTTCAGTAGCAGAAATTTTGTAGAATGGCACGCCAGTCTCATTGGCAATTGCATAAGCAAGTTTTGTCTTCCCACACCCAGGCGGACCATGCAACAATATTCCGGCTGTCGGTCTCACCCCAAGCCTTTTGGGCAGCTCTGGATGGCACAACGGTACAATCACCTCCATCATCAAATCCTCCAAAACCATGTTAAGGCCTCCGAGATCCTGAAACCTCGGCCCTTCTCTCCCAGTCTCCCAACTCACAATTTTACTCCTATGATCACTGTCAATAGCTCCCAGATCCACTACAGGAGCCTCCTTCCCACTTCCCCCACCCTTTTTCGTCGGGATCTCAATCTTCCTCTTCTCATCAGCAATTGCCTCAATCTCAACATTCTTCTCCTCCTTCCCTTTTTTAAAGCTCTGCTCTGATTGTTTGACATACCTCTCCCGGAGCATGGATTTCGTCACGTCGAACTCCGGTTCAATATTCCCCTCAAAAGCAGCATCATCGGAAGTGGAAGTTGAATCATCTGACGATTCGGACTGCGAGGAAGGGGCGACCTGGTTTACTTGCAACAGGCGAAGATGCTTGGACTCTGCACGAAGGAGCCGCTCCTCAAATACGTCCTCCTTTCCACGCTTCCTGCGAGATGACCTCTCGCCATCGGAAAATGAGGACGATGAGGTGTTGCCTGCGGCGAGGGGTTTAGAATTACCATTGCGGATGTATTGTAATACTTCGCTGAGTCGGGCGGAGAATGGCCGGATCTTTATCCGAGCGTAGTCGGGGTATTGGTCGCGAAGGCGCTGAATGACGATATCTGGGTCAGGGGAGGCGTTTAGATTTAGGGTTTGGATGCGGCGAATAAGTTTGGATCGATCCATGACAGATGATGGGGAAAATGGCGAGCGACCGCCGCCGCGACGTAGCCGCTTCCTCATCAGCGCGCGAAAGGTAGAAATTTACCTTCACAGCCAGCGAGCTCACGTTGTTGCTTCCGATCAAAATGTCGTAACTTCCGATCCGACAGGAAGGGAAAGTCGTCGAAGGAGCAAAGTCGAACAGCCACGAATCTCTACACCTCCTGCGAAGCAAGGAAGCCGAACAGCAACAACGAAAAGAGAAGTGAAAAGCAAACCCTAGACGTTATTATTGATTAACTTAATTAATAAAATTTAAAATATTAATAATTATGAAAATTAATTAAATAATTAATAGTATAATTTGTATATAAATTAATTATCAAATTTAAATTAATTTAATAATTACTAATTTAATCTTAATATAATTATCTTAATTTATATACCTTAAATACATATTATTAAATATATAATTAATAGTGTAAATAATAAATAATGAGTAACTTGTAATTAACATATTATTAAACTGATATCAAATTAATTTTTTTATTATAAATTTATTTTTAATTTTTAATTATATTCTTCTTATTTGAATCTCTAATTGTCATAAATTCTAAAATATGTTATTAAACAGTTTCTCATGATTTAATAGAAATTAGCATTTATTATATCAAACAGTTTTCAGGATTTAACAACCTCACTATTTATTAAATTCATATTTACAGGATTTACTAAATCCCAGTAAAGTTAAATTCCACTTGTTGTACAGCCCCCTAAATCATGAAGTTTGATGGATTTATGGGATTTGGCTAAAGAAGCGTGCGAAAGGGATAATGATGGTTACTTTAACAATGAGCAAGCTCTCGTCACTACTTCCGATCCAATAGGAAGAACGGCGATCTTTCGCCACTTCTGATTCGACATGAAGAAACGTCGTCGAAGCAGGCGAAGAAGATTTTAACGACTCATTCAAAATCAAACCACACCCTAAGCTGGCAATCTAACATCAACCAAAAATGCAAAACATAAGAAAGCAGCAAATCATCATTAATTATTTAAGTAATTTAATCAATAAAAAATAAAAAATAAAAAATAGATAATTAATAATATAAATTTATATAATAAAGTAGATAATTAATATTCTAAATAATAATTAGATTACTATTCAAAATAATAATAATAGTTATATAATTAATAAAGATATTAACATTTATAATAATAATTAGATAATTAAGCTAATTAATATCTCTAAGTTATATTATTAATTAAGTTAGATAATTAATCTACTAAATAATAGTTATATTATTAGTCAAATTATTTAATCGTGAAACTAGTTTCTAATTATACTAGTTATAGTTGTAATTTATCAATGGTAATTTAAATTAAAATTAATAAATAACTTATATTATAAATATAAATTTTATTTAAATTTAATAAACTAACTGCTTTAAATCCTGAATTACATTTTCAAACAGTTTCCACATAATTTAACAGAATTTACTATTTGTCTTATTGGTTGTAAATATGAATTGGAATTTGGTTTCATGAAAATTTAACGACGTTTCTATATACTAGTTTAAAATGGTATTATTTACGTTTAGTTAAAATTTAATACAAATAAGCAGAATTAAAATGGACTATAAATAAATTGTATGAGTTGGAAAGTGATTAATAAAATAGAAAAGAATTACAATGAAAGTATATATTAACAATAAAATTCTTTAATAAGAAAATTAGTAATATAAATAACACCAACTCCACAATCATTAAAGATTTAAATTAATTATATTACAACACAAACAATAACATATTAAATTCATTAAGTGATATATGCCCAATTCATCAAGAAATATACATACAATCAAAAGAAATTTAGGAGAATTAGTCCAAAAAATGTAGAATAAATTACGTTATTTTTATAATAGGTATCAAAAATTCATTAATGAATATGATCAATAGTCACCACATACGAATTATTTTAAAAAATAACAGTAGATTCATCGACCCAATGAAATAAAACATAAAGAAAATAAAATACAATAATAATAACATAAGGAAGCACAACATTATTATACAACAAAATAAAAAATACAACAATACAAAACATTTATATAAAAAAATAAAATACAACACATCATTATCATACAAATTCTAACTCTTTGGTCAGATGATTGCATGAAGAAAAAACACAGCTCAATCTTTTTCTCTATTATTGCATGAATTGAGATGAGAATAAGAGGAAAAAGAGAACATGAATAAGAACACATAATTGTTTGCTTATAAATTCCTCCGTCCAAAATATATAACATGAATTCAACTACAACGTCATAGAAGGAAATAAAAGCAAATGAATAAACAGAGCCAAATTGTTGGAGTTCTTACATATCTTCACCAAAAATGAAAGCAAGATGGTGGAGAATAGCCGAAGATGCATGCCAGAGGAAAAAATCATTACTTCCCACTTATGACTTCTGATTGACAGGAGAAGAAGGCTCCAATGTTTACTCATTTAGTTAATGAGCATTTTTTTGAGGCAATTGTTATTGAGTATCTTCCAACTGGGATCTTTTCTGATCCCTTTGAACTGCAACGTCTTGTCGGCCTTGAAGGTTGGAAGCATGTTTTGTAATCTTGACTTGTATCCTATTGTGTAAATGTTGAGTTCTTTTGATTTTTGCAGTGTTTCTAAGTGCTTCTATTTTTGGGGACACAAACTTGGAATTGCCTTTTGCTTTTTTCAATATATCATTAGTAGAGAATTACATTAATGTCAAGAGTGATGAGCAACAAATTGTTGTTCAATTGCCTCTTCATTCTAGAGATCCAATGAGTCTGGAATTTATATCCAAATTATCCTTCTATTGTTTTGAAATTTTAATAAAATCATATATGTTGTATTGGTTTTATATGATGAGAAAAATTGAGATTTTATGTTAATACTGATATTTACTTGCAATAATATTCTTAATAAAATAAAATATAATTAAAATATTCATTATATGAATTTTTATTTTTATTTTTTTTCACGTATATCTAAATCATGCACGTGCAATAAAACTAGAACAATTAATGATACTTTTTCACTAAATTTTAAAATTTTTATTTTTATTATTTATCTAAATTTTTTGTGCATGCAAATAAACATTATTGCATGATTATGATTGTTATAATAATAAATTTAATAAATGTTTTCATCTTAACAATGATAATATATTAAAAATATTTATAATATGAATTATTATTTTTAAATTTTTGATCATGTGCATTTAATGCACGGGCATTTTTACTAGTAATTCAAAGTGTGTCTTGTATGTACCGTCAAGTATAATTAATTTTAGGAAATCCATTTCCTTTGGGAATTGACCAACTCAAATTCTCTTCTTAAGTTAATCTAGTTAAATTCGATAATATGTGACTTCTCAAGTGTATTTGATATAGGTTAAGATGGCCTTAATTTGTTAATCCTACCACACTATACCTCATCCTTCGTATCTTCTTATAAATCCTGCTATAAAAGAAGACCACCAACATATTATCATCTTGTTAAGCTTAACTAATCATAATTTCAAACGATTAAGTAAATATAATCACTAAAAGCAATTTGTTCAATTTATTGCCTTCTCATTATAACTAATGGTGATCCTTTTTACACCTTATAAATCATTAATTTTGTATATAATTTATAAGATTGGGTCCACAATAAATATATTTTCACATAAATATTCTCCACCTAATTTTCTTTATTAAATAATTTTATTATTGTTCTAAAATAAACTTGTAATGATTTTCCAAACATGTTTTTGTCTGATTTTAATAAAGTTGAATTCTCTATGCCTCTACAATATTTAAGTAAATACATAATATATTTCTTATTAAGAATGTCTTTTTTATTAGTTATTCATTTTGCTAAAACTCATTTATGTGTTCATTCTTTGAATATATAATTAATTGTTTGTTCGCATTTTTGGCCGATAAAACTCATTTATGTCCTATCTAAATTCAAATGGTAATGTGTACAAATCTTTTGATAAAATAAAGTTAACACACATTTCGTCAAATAAATAGCATATGATGATCTTTTAAATTGTTACTCAAATTGCATATATGCATTTACTTAAAATAATAAGCTACTCAGATACAATAGAAATTGCTAATTGATCTATGAATGAAGTAACCTGATTAAGGCGTGTGTTCGCTGTTCGGTTAGGTCTTCTCCCCCCCAAAAAAAATAAAAAAATACTGGGATATCAAAGCTGTTAGCCGAGAATAAAAAAAAAACCGAAAATAAGTAAAAAACAAATTTAGGTTTACGGTTTACTGGTTTAGTCACATTCGCTCCCACAGCCGCTCGGCCCGCTCCTCCTTTCACGTTTCTTCACGCAGGCTGAAGCCGTTCCTTTCGCCGCTCTTAGGCGTTTCTTCCGGCGACGCAGGCGATCGGCGGCGGCGTTGGTCCAGCGGACGACAGTCGAAGGAGGCGACGTCTCTTTCTCCTAGACCGGCGGTGGAGGAAGTCGTGAGGTATTTATTTTAACAAAATCCTGTTTCACCGAAACACCAAATCACCTTCACTTTCAACATTTAGAAGGCGAAACTGATGTCTCTCTCTCTTGTCCAAGAACGCGAGTACTCGACGACTCTTTCCGAGGACAAGATATTTGGCTTTGGCCGGATCTGATGTTTGGCTGTCTTTCTCTCTATCAAGCCGTGAGGTATTTTTTTTGTTATTTAATTTTTTCATTTTGACGTGTTATATTTTGGTCCTTTTTTTGAATAGATATATAGTCAGATTAATGTTAAGGCATCTTTGAGTTGGAATATTATGGAGAGATATTTCAAACGATCATCAGTTTCAAAAACATCAAATGATAATAGCAATCAAGTTGATGATCATAAAGAAAAGCGCATTCGAGTGGAAACTGATTTACCTAACAATATAGAAGTAAGCGTTGAAAATCTTCCATCTGATCAAGGACTACGAATTCCTATTGTTGATTTTAATCCTAACATTCGGGATGAAGTTCGAAGACTGTATTTACAACGAGGGCCATTTCAACCGCGTAGTCATGATTTTCCAAAAACTAAATTCGGGATGAAAGACAGAAAATTTAATCCTACTTGGTTTGACAAGTATTCAGATTGGCTAGAGTATAGCATAAGCAAAGACAAATCATACTGTGTTTATTGTTATCTATTTAGAAAACCAGGTAGAGGCAATGAAGATGAAGAAGCATTTAATAAAAATGGATTTTCAAATTGGAAGAAAACAAACAAATTTGATCTTCATGTAGGAGGTCATAATAGTGCGCATAATAATGCTAGACGTAGTTCTGAAGATCTACTGAAACAAAGTCAACATATTGGATTTGTGTTCCAAAAGCAAACAGATCAAGCTACAATTGCATACCGTATCCGCCTCAATACTTCTGTTGATTGCATAAGATTTCTTTTAAAGCAAGGGCTAGCTTTCCGAGGTCATAATGAGTCTTCTACATCCAAAAATCAAGGTAATTTTCTAGAACTGTTGCAATTTTTGGCTGAACATAACAAAGACATAGACGATGTGGTTTTAAAGAATGCTCCTGAGAATTTAAAGTTGATTGCACCTGAAATTCAAAAAGATATTACTAGATCATTTGCTATTGTTATTACAAAGTTTATATCAGAGGAGATTGGTGATAAATTCTATTCAGTTTTAGTTGATGAATCACGTGACACATCCGCTAAGGAGCAAATGGCAATCATAGTTCGTTTTGTTGATAAGAAAGGCAACATAGTGGAACGGTTTTTGGGTATTTCTCATGTTTCAAATACTGCTGCAAATAGTCTTAAATTGGCAACTGAACAACTACTATCAACATATGGTTTGAGTGTATCTAGAATACGGGGTCAAGGCTATGATGGCGCTAGTAATATGAGAGGGGAGTTTAATGGATTGAAAGCTCTATTTCTGAATGAAAATCCATCTGCACATTACATTCATTGTTTCTCACATCAACTTCAATTAGCATTGGTGGCGGTGGCGAAAAGTCATGTTCATATTGCTTTGTTATTCACGAACATTTCAAGTGTAATGAATCTTGTTGGTGTTTCTTGTAAGCGTCGCGACCAAGTTCGAGAAATACAACGTGAGAAGATATTTACTGAACTACAAAGTGGAAATTTATTATCTGGGCAAGGCTTAAATCAAGAAAAAACCCTTAGGCGTGCTGGTGATACGCGATGGGGTTCACACTATGAATCAATTTTAAGATTAATTACAATGTTCTCTACAGTAATTGATGTTTTGGAAATCATTTTGGAAGATGGCTTAACCTCAGAACAAAAAGGTGAGGCATATGCTTTATTAGAATCTTTACAGACTTTTGAGTTTACTTTTTGCCTACATCTTATGAAAGATATTCTTGGTATCTCGAATGAACTATCACAAGCTTTACAAAGAGGAGAACAAGATATTGTTAATGCTATGTCTTTGGTCCGTATATGTAAAAAAAGACTACAGGATATGAGAGATAACAAGTGGACTGACTTCATCAATAATGTAACCTCATTCTGTCAGCAACAGAAAATCAAAGTTCCACATATGGATGACAAGTGGGTTGCTCGTGGTCGGTCACGCCGTAGAGCTCAAGATATAACAAATTTATATCATTTTCGGGTTGAAATTTTTTACACAGTGCTTGATATGCAGCTTCAGGAGTTGAACAATCGATTTACAGAATTAAATACCGAGCTGCTATTGTGCATTGCATGTTTGAATCCTAATGATGGATTTCATGCATTCAACAAAGACAAATTGATTCAAATGACACAGTTTTATCCAACTGATTTTAGTCTTGTTGATCGGGCGGTTCTTGAAAATCAATTGGATACCTATATCATGGATATGCGATCTGATGATCAGTTCACCTCATTAAAAGATGTTGGAAGTCTTGCTGAGAAAATGATCCAAAGTAGGAAGGATATAATATATCCGGTTGTTTTTAAACTACTAGAATTGGCATTGGTATTACATGTTGCTACAGCCGGCGTTGAAAGAGCATTTTCTTCCATGAATATTATAAAAAATCGACTGCGAAATATGATTGGCGATCAATGGATGAATGATTTACTACTTGCTTATGTTGAAAAAGAAATTTTGGATTCTATTGATAATGAAGTTATCATTCAACTCTTTCAGAATATGAAGAGTAGACGTTATAAATTGTAAGTTATTTACTATCTTGTATTTAATATTATATGTTTTGGGATAATTATTAATAAAAAATTTTTAAAACTGCCTATGCCGGTCCCAAGCCCGGATGAAAAAAGTTGAGGGAAATTTTTACTAAGTTAATTTAGGCCCCCCCTTGATAAATTTCCTGGCTCCGCCACTGGCCACATCACCCCTTGCTCGGTATCGTGGATCGGTACTGCTGATGTGGCAAATTCTGATTGGTCTCCGGATGACGTTCTGCTTCCGGTCTCCACACAGAATAATTTCTCGTAAAAAGGAGGTGTAGAGTAGAGCATCAAGAATTGTAAAATTAAAAAAAACATCCTAAAATTGCTTTTAATTGTGATTAAGTAGTCATAAATAAATTTAATTAAGCATTAATTATATGGTCAGTGGGGGCCGTGGCCCCAGGCCCGGCCCCCCCATGGTAAATCTGCCCCTGAGCATGGAAACATACCGTGAGCCACCTAAATGCCTACTCACCAAAACTTAACAAGCCCATGAGGCTGGCTAAAACTTCACACAGACCCACCTTATATTTGAAAAGTCTTAAAATCATATTTAAGATTTTTTAGAGCCATAGCTTGTGTATCTTTTATTTCATGGAAAGTTTTCATGAGGTCATATTCTGTAATATATGATTTTACCTTTTGCATAACTTTCTTATTAAGCCTTATACGACTATCTCCACATATAAATACTGGGTTAGAGAGCAAGCCTAATGAACAAAGAAGATATTGTCTTAAGTCTCTCTCTCTCTCTCTCTCTCTCTCTCTCTCTCTCTCTCTCTCTCTCTCTCTCTCTCTCTATTTCCTTACATAACTTAAAATAAAAAAATAAAGCAAAAACAGTAACAGAAACATTCTACCTCTTACTCATCAATTTTCTTTAAAATCCAATGATTTATTAAACTCTAACCCGTAATGAAAGCAGTTCAGCATTCACCACCTAACTTCCTCTATATAAAGCCAATCTCCTCTCTTTACTTATTCACATTCGTTCACAAGGTACGTATTAGCTGATGTGGTACAGCATAAGGAGGCAACACCTGAGGGTTTTGGGATCGGCATATAACGACTTACCACAATCCTCGTCCGGTGTCAGAAGCACGCTCCACGTTCTCCTGCTTTCCAATTACTGCTTTGGCTTAATTACTAGTTTACTCCTTAATTACTAGTTTACTCTTTTACTTATCCTATTTACACTAAGCTGCTATATATCAGCTGGAGAAGGAATGAAAAGATAGAAAAATACCTTACTACTGAAATCCCTGTTTCATTGCTTAGAGCTTCTTTTGCCTAACTGCAGCCTTCGGTTGCCGAATAGATTGTTTTTGTTGCAGGTATTTGCACCAGCTGGTATCAGAGCAATCTAGACGAGCACTGGGATGGCGGAGACTAGCCGACGAGCTGCTCCCGACGAAGATCGGAGCCAGGACGTATGGACTGCAATCACTCAAATTTCCAAGGAGATCTCCGAACTCAATGTTGAGTTCCGCCGATTCTCGTTGGAGACGAAGCAGGAAATACAAACATTGCAACAAACCGTGGGCGCAAATCAAGGGTTGAGGCGCGCCAAGCGTGAAGACGTTTTTCCCGTTCAGCGGGGACACATCGGTCCAGATAGACTAGCTAGTGGGATTCCTATAGGAAATTAGGACTTCTCTGATTCAGATGAAGACGATGGACGCAGGCCGGAGCATGATTTCCTTGAACCCGATGACAGAATGTGCAATGCTCGCGGCGAATGTCGTCCTGCCAGGGAGAGACCGCATCATCCTCAAAGTGAGTTTCGAGTCAAGATCGATATCCCTTTCTTTGAGGGACGTCTTCACATCGAAGACTATTTAGACTGGGAAAGAGCTATTGAGACATTCTTCGATTATATGGAAATTCCTCCGGAGAAACAAGTCAAGTATGTAGCGTGCCGCTTGAAAGGAGGTGCTAGTGCATGGTGGATGCAACTGTTACAAAATCGGCGGAGGGAAGGACGAGGAGCAATTCGAAATTGGTACAGAATGAAACAATTGATGCGGGGACATTTCCTTCCCACTGATTACGAACAATTGTTGTATATGCAGTACCAACATTGCACCCAAGGACAGCGGACCGTCAGTGATTATACGGAGGAATTCTACAGGTTAAGTGCTAGGAATAACCTACACGAATCAGATAATCAATTGGTCGCGCGATACATTGGTGGATTGAAGGAAGCATTGCAGGATAGACTACAGCTCAATTCTGTCTGGACATTGTCTCAGGCTGTCAATTTTGCTCTCAAGGCAGAGACTCAACAGTCTAGACACTCTCGGAGCTATATGAGTCGGAGGCAATTTTCAGAATCTGTGATCGATTCCAGAACTTCAATTCCTAGCAAGGCAGCAGCTCCTGCCATACCATCAGGTTCTCACGCCAATTCGTCACCAGATCCGAAGATACCGCCAAAGCCCCGCTACCCGGGTAAAGACAATCCTTATGCCAAACCTACCAACCTCAAATGCTTCCGTTGTTTTCAATCTTGACACAAGTCCAATGAGTGTCCGACACGACCGCAACTGCAAATAGTGGAAGGTGAAGATGACCATCCCCAAGGCACGGTATATGAAGATGAAGAAGAATGCATTGAAGTGGTGGCACCTGATGAAGGGGAGGCCGTAGTTTGTATTCTTGAACGGCTGTTGTTGGCTCCACGACAGCCTACAAACTCCCAACGAAATTCTATTTTTCGCACCCGGTGTACTGTTGGTGGTAAAGTATGTGAATTACTTATAGACAATGGGTGTACCGAAAATGTGGTTTCCCGTGCACTCGTGCAAGCTTTACAACTTAAAACCACGAAAAATCCACACCCTTACAAGATAAGTTGGGTTAAAAAAGGAGTTGACATCTCCGTGACGGACATGTGCCGCGTTAGTTTTTCAATTGGAAAAAGTTATATGAGCGAGGTTCTTTGCGACGTCATTGACATGGACGTCTGTCATATAATACTTGGCCGGCCTTGGCAATACGATAGTGGGGCTATTTACGACTGTCACCAGAATATTTACTCGTTTGAGTGGAAAGGAAAGAAGTTAAAACTTCTGCCTAATGCAACAACCTCAAGCACCTTAGCTGAACCGCGAGGAAAGGACAAAGCAGTTTTGAATATCGTCTCTGGAACATCTTTAGTTAATGAACCTCACACTCATATCTTTGCTCTAGTAGTGACTGAAGTGCCCGTTGGGGAAGCATCAAAGTCATTACCGATTGAAGTCAGCAACTTATTGAAAGAGTTCCAGGATGTAGTCCCTACCGAACTACCACCAGATTTGCCGCCCATGCGAATGATACAACACCAGATTGATTTGACTCCTGGTGCCAATTTACCTAATTTACCTCAGTACCGGATGAGCCCCAAAGAACACGAGATTTTGCAAGGGATTGTTGATGAATTGCTGCAAAAGAAGATGATCCAACATAGTCTCAGCCCTTGTGCGGTGCCGGCGTTGTTAGTACCGAAGAAGGACAATAAATGGAGGATGTGCATTGATAGTAGAGCCATCAACAAAATCACCTCTAAATTCCGTTTTCCGGTGCCACGGATTGAGGACTTGCTAGACAAGCTTGCTAACTCCAAGGTATTCTCTAAACTAGACCTCCGCAGCGGCTACCACCAGATTTGCATCCGGCCTGGGGACGAGTGGAAGACTGCATTCAAAACACGACAAGGCCTATACGAGTGGCGGGTCATGCCATTCGGCTTGTGCAACGCACCTGCCACCTTTATGCGATTGATGAATGAGGTATTGAAAGATTATCTCAATAGAATTTGTGTCGTTTATTTCGATGATATATTGATCTACAGCTCTTCATTTGAGGAACATCTTGAGCATCTTGCGGCAATCTTGCAAGTATTGCGAAAACATAAGCTCTATCTCAACTTATCCAAATGTGAGTTTGCCACCGATAAAGTCTATTTTCTAGGCTTTATTGTATCCGCAGAAGGGGTTAAAACCGATCCTAGTAAAATTGCTGCGATACGTGATTGGCGTGTCCCGCGGAGCTTATTTGAAGTTCGCAGTTTTCACAGCCTCGCAAACTTCTATCGGCGGTTCATCAAAGGCTTCAGTATAATCATGGCTCCAATCACAGATTGTTTGAAAGGCAAACAATTTATGTGGACTGAAGAGTGCCAGCGGAGTTGGGATACTATGAAAGAGGCGCTGAGTTCTGCACCCGTCTTAGCCCTTCCTAATTTTGATCATCCATTCCAAGTAGATACCGATGCATCCGTCGTCGGTATTGGTGCAGTTTTGTCACAAGCTGACCGGCCGGTTGAATACTTCAATGAGACGTTAAGCACTACCCGCCAAAAGTGGACCGTCTATGAATAGGAATTGTATGCAGTTGTACGAGCCTTAAAACATTGGGAGCATTACCTACTTCATCAAGATTTTGTACTATGTAGTGATCATCGAGCTCTACAATTCCTTAACAGTCAGAAAACAATCAGCCGTATGCATGCTCGCTGGATCTTGTTTTTACAAAAGTTCACTTTTGTTCTTAAACACAAATTCGGTAGTCAAAATCGTGTTGCCGATGCACTCAGTCGGCGAACTGCCTTGGTTACTCAATTGCAAACAGAGCTCACGGGGCTGGAATCCTTGAAGGAACTATACAGCTCTGATAGTGACTTTCTTGAGGCTTGGACAAAATGCCAAAATCTGCAACCAGTAGCTGATTTTTCCCTCAGACACGGCTACCTCTTCAAAGGCAACGCACTATGCATCCCGGATTCCTCGTATCGACAGCAGCTGATTAAAGAAGCCCACGCCGGAGGCCTTGCAGCACATCTGGGCCGCGAGAAGACTCTCCAGCAACTCCGTGCACGATTTTTCTGGCCAAAACTCCATCGAGATGTTTCAAGATTTGTTGAAAGGTGTGCAATCTGTCAAGAATTCAAAGGGAGCAAGCAAAACACCGGGTTATACACTCCGCTACCAATACCAGATTCTATTTGGGAGGACATCAGTATTGATTTTGTATTGGGCTTACCGAAGACACAAAGAGGAGCTGATTCCATAATGGTCGTCGTGGACCGTTTTTCGAAAATGGCGCATTTTATTTCCTGTAAAAAGACGTTCGACGCTGTTAATATAGCTTGTCTTTTTTTTAATGAAATCGTCCGCTTGCATGGTTTACCGCGAAGTATTACCTCGGACCGCGACGTCAAATTTGTTAGCCACTTTTGGCGTGAACTTTGGAAGCGCCTACACACCTCCCTTAATCTAAGTTCTGCATATCACCCACAATCTGATGGGCAAACGGAGGTTGTGAATCGCACACTTGGAAGTATGTTGCGATGCTTGGTCCAAAACAATCCGAAGCAATGGGAGAACTGTCTTAGCCAGGCCGAATTCGCTTACAATTCAATGCCTAACCGTTCCACCGGAAAATGCCCCTTTGCTATTGTGTATACTAAGGCGCCAAACCATCTGCTTGATATTGCTATATTACCAAAATGTGCAAATAAGTCAGCTGCAGCCCTCACCGAGCAATGCCAATCCATCCTTGAGGAAGTCAAATCTAAATTGATCTCCTCCAATTCAGCCTACAAACAAGCAGGTGACCTGCATAGGAGGCATGTTTCCTTCCAACCGGGTGATCTTGTCTTTGTTCGACTCCGCAAAGAACGTTTTCCTGCCAGTACTCACTCAAAGCTCAGCCCACGCAAGTATGGTCCTGTACCTATTCTCAAACGAATCAACGACAATGCGTATGTCGTTGAATTGCCGGACAGCCTTCGTACATCTACTACTTTCAACGTCAGTGACATTTTTGCTTATCACCCGCCGGATGACACAGGCTCGATTCAGGTGGAACCTGAATCTTTCTCGGCAGAAGGAACCTGATGTGGTACAGCATAAGGAAGCAACACCTGAGGGTTTCGGGATCGGCATATAACGACTTACCACAATCCTCGTCCGGTGTCAGAAGCACGCTCCACGTTCTCCTGCTTTCCAATTACTGCTTTGGCTTAATTACTAGTTTACTCCTTAATTACTAGTTTACTCTTTTACTTATCCTATTTACACTAAGCTGCTATATATCAGCTGGAGAAGGAATGAAAAGATAGAAAAATACCTTACTACTGAAATCCCTGTTTCATTGCTTAGAGCTTCTTTTGCCTAACTGCAGTCTTCGGTTGCCGAATAGATTGTTTTTGTTGCAGGTATTTGCACCATTAGCTCTCCTTGCCAAGCCCTTCAGTATTTTGGGCTTACCAACCGGGATGCATTCAAGAGTTTGTGGTTGAATAATGCAATTTTTTCGTTGATTTCTTCTTGTACGCTCGTTATCTTTTGCGTCGTTCTCTTTTGTATCGTTCTCTTTATCCTTGAAGAAGAGCTGCTGTTTTCGGTAAAACCAAAGAAACAGGAATGCCCAAACAAAGAACACCAAACAATCAATGCAAAATCTTCCTATTCTAATTAGGAGAGAAATACCTGCATATCCAGCATATAGCTAAGCTTTGCAAAAGAACATGATCATATGGCACAAATCACCTAAGCTTTGCAAAAGAACATGATCTTATGGCACAAATCACGCTTCCAACAGACAATCACTTACGATCATCTTCCTCAAATAACAAGAAAAAGATAAAGAGGATAAACAAAAAAGATTCACCTTCTTTACATAAAAAAAAATTAGAGGATTTCTCCACCTCTCTTTCGTTCAAGAAGCCAAAGATCACTCGGATAAAACCTGCTCACACCCGAACATCGAAAACAGCCCGGCTCTATTTTCCCTTTATGATTTTCAATACATCTCTCGGCCTGCCTTTAGTAGATCGAAGAGCTGATTAAATAGAAAAAGCAAATCCACTTAATAGATAAGCTAAGTCATTTTCTGAATTAAAAGAATAATAAAATGAAATTATTTTAATTTTAACACACAAAGTTTTCTAAAACATTCACTATAATATATAACTCATAGAATTAGTCGCAATTACGTAAAAACATGAATAAAAAAGTTCATTTTTATTTATTTTTTTTAATATCATAAATCAATATTTTTTGCCACTCTTTCTTTTTTTTTTTTTTAATTTATTTCTGAAGATGTATGACTATTGTTTATCTATCTAGATGTTTTAATTATAATTTCCGGAGCCCAAACGAGTGAGCCTTCAGCCGACTTCCACCCTCTGCCCTATTTGTCTCCTCCTTACAACACAGATCAAACAGCCACAAACACCCCTCCTATTACCCGTTCCATCTACGCAGACACGAGAGCTCCAATCCACGAACACACAAGCTTTTCCTCTGTCCCTGTTCGATTAGCAGCAGCAATCCCGATCACCAACACCAGACGCCTGAAGTCCTCAGCCCAACGGCCCTGTCCAGCCTTCTTCCTTTAGCTCCCACCCGCCGATCAAGCTACATTAGTCAAAGACCCTTGTCCAATCGACCTCCAACCAGCTACCACATCTAGATCCCTTTGAATCAGGCATATGGTAAAAATTCCTTCTCATCTCTCCGCCATTTATTTCCCTCCTGTGTTTTTTTTTTTCATCTTATTCCCCTTCTTCGTTGTTCTTATCTATCGGTCGGATTTGTGTTCATTTTTTTTACTAGGAAATATCTAGTTTGCACTGATGAGATGCGCCTAAGGCTGGTCGAGCATTACTCCAATCGAAGGCAACCACTGCATGTGTTGAGTGATGAGGAGCAGTAATGAGCGGACACTGAAGGAGTTGTATGATCTCACTGAAACCAAATAAAGTCCCGTTCCAAACCATTAAGTTTTTACAACTTACAAAAAGTGGCACTACAGGAAAAGTGTCAATTACCGGCGGTTTCCTAAAATACTGGCAGTTTTCTCTACCGGTAAAAACCGCGTAGAAAACGATTTGCGGAAGTCAATTTCCGATGGTTTATTTTACTGGCGGCTTTCCGGGGGCCTCAATAGCCAGTAAAGTCCGGCGGTCATAGCGCCAGTGACTGCCGATTAATTACCGGCGGCTTGCTGGCCATCCTAACCGCCGGTTTAGCACCGGTTGACCGCCGTTTATCGCCAGTAATTACCGGCGTTAACCGGAAACTATATTAAAATTCCGGCGGCCATAATAAGCCGTCATGTATTGATGGTTTCGATGGCCAAACCTCCGGTCTATAGCATTTTCAAAAAAAAAAAATGACAGTCACCCTCTATTTATTCAAATTTCCACAATACTTGCACATAATTCAAAACATATATAACAAAAAAACATATCCTGTATCGATGGATTTTCTTTTGGGATCTCAAATATTAATGGTTTGTGCCAAGATGGCAGATTAGACACATTGCAAAAAAAAAAGTCTGATAATTATTATGAAGAATGTTATGTAAATGGTCTTGAAAGGGATGATGTTGTGTTTGATGCAATCAAAGGTCAGAACCAGCAAATTTAACCTCAAGCTTCCATTCTTGGTGAAAACTATGAATCAGATGTTGCATTGGATGATACATTTTGGAGGAGTCAATTACCCTGTTAGTGGTGTTGGTGGTATAGCTAAAGCTTCGGCAAATGGACTAGTTAATAAGGACAGTAAACTACTTTATAAGGCGAAAGTGACAAAAATTTTGCTTAAAGATGGAAGAGCATAGGATTGAGGCTATCAGATGGAAGGGAGTTCTTTGTCAAAACAGTGATATAAAATGCACCTAGATGGAATATATTTGGTAAATTGTTAAAAGTTAGTGACATTCCACAAGAAGAAGAAAGATATTTTTATAATTTTCATCGCCGCCTCGACCTCATTGATCGTTGCCCGCACTCCATTTACGGAGAGCCAGAGAACCCCCTATACACGCTCTCGTAGCTTGGTAGGAGGGAATCCAGAGTGATACTTACGAAGAAGCAGGTAGGCCCTGTACATGCTCTCATAGCAAGACAGGGACATTTTTGAGTACCCATATGTGGCTCAGTGTGGGCGAGAAAACATGTACAGAGAATGCGATGTTATGACCAAAACGTCGAATTCCCCTATGTGAAAGCGCCTCACATTCAAATCAGACGCAATCAATTGAAATCAACAACTGACACCAAAAAATGACGCGCGATGATACCAAAATGATGTTCGATCGAAATAATTGTACAATAATTACATTGCAAAGTTCATAAAGTTGACATTGACAATAATGATCTATGCACAAGTGTGCTTCATTTTCCGCCATTAAGATAACTATTTGTTAGAAAAATTGTGTTTAAATTGGTAGTACCAACCTAGAATTATGATGAATCATAAAATAACTTTAAAAAATATTAAGGCCTGATGAAAGTTCAAGAATATTGTGTATTTGAGCATTGAACAAAAGATTGATAAAACTTGGTTCAAATACACTTTTAAACATGTACCTCGAAGACCCCATACATACTCTCATGGCGTGGTGGAATTGAAGAAATACGGCTGTGGTGTCGCCCGACACCTACCAGACATAGTCTCGTAGTGTGGTGGGATGGCCTAGACTTCTGAAATTTCGCTTATATGAAGGAGACGAGGGGAGGCTACCGAAATTTGATCTAAATCGATTATATGAATTTTGATAATGACAGGGACCTAAATGAATTTTGATCATAACCAGACAAAACTAAGGCAAAAACATTACATGCCTCCGGCTGCAATAACCTCTCAATGAGATCATACAATTCCTTCAGTGTCTGCTCAGTATGCCTCCTCATCATTCAACTCACACAACAGTTGCCTTTGATCAGATTAATGCCTAACCAGCCTCAAGCACATCCCATAAGTGCAAAATAGCCCTTTCCAGTCAAAACAAGTGAACCCAAATCCGACCGATAGATAATAACAAAGACGAAGGGGAATACGATGAAAAAAAAAAAAAAAAAACACAAGAGGGAAATCAAATAGTGGAAAGCTAAAAAGGTATTTTTAGCATAAGACAGATTCAAAGGGATCTAGATGTGGTAGCTAGGTTGAGGTCGATTGGAGATGGGTCTTTAATTGTATTTGGAAGTGAGCATAACTTTCTCATTGGATTGATACTCTACTATATCACTATATTACTTGATTCAGCACGCATGCATACTTACATATATCAAGTGGGGTTTTTATATTTTGTATATAAAAAAAACCTAAGTATTGTTAGGGATTGATATAGCCTTAAATTATTTTACAATTCTATATATTATTCCACAGCCCCCATCATATTTTTGACGTCATTGCCCATAAAGTATTTTACTTCATGCAAAATTCTCACTATATTATTGAATAAATTATATAGATTGACCTACTTACATTTTTTCTTTCTTTTTATTTTATTTTATTTTATTTTGATTATTTATATATTTTTGGATGCAAGATTTATAGACATAGAAAAGAATTTTTGTCATTTGATCCTGAAATTGAGAGAAACCTTTAAAAATAAGAAAAATAAAAAAGATCTTGAAAATGACTGAACTTGAGTTAGAGCAAAATTATTCTATACCTCTTAAGGAACATGCAAACCTTTTAGTAGATGAAATTCATCGGAACATAAATATACATACATTCCAAGCTAATAATTTTGAATTAAAATCAGGTATAATTCAAATGGTTCAAAATTCTCAATTTGTGAAAACTCCTGTAGAATAATCTAATTTATATTTATCCAATATTTTAGAAATTTGTGTAAAATTTAAGTACAATGGTGTCAGTGATGTTGCTATTAGACTTAAATTATTTTCTTTTTCTCTAAGAGATAAAGCTAAAATGTGATTAAGTTTTTTATCCCTAGGTTAAATAATTACTTGGAATGAGTTAGCTCATTAGTTCATTGCCAAATATTTTTCATACATAGAAATGACATAACTCTTTTACTCAGTTTGAAGGAGAACATGAAGTGAGGAAGGGGAGGAAGAGATTAGGGGAGGAAAATCAGCGGAAGCCATGGGGGAAAGACCCACGGTGGGGGAGAAATCTAGGTCACCAAAACCCCTAGCAGAGCTTCTCTTTCTATCACTAACACCACTCTACGTCTTCTTATGCATTTTCTCATGATCCAATACATATAGGAAGCAAAAGAAAACAAACATTCCATTTCCAAAAAGAGCAGGTCTAAGATAGAATCAGCTACTATAGGATTTTTCACTTTGGAATAACTTTTGCAAATCATTGCTAAAATTCTTATTTTGAAACTCAAATTTATTTTGCCTTATATTATTCATCATAATCAATATAATTTATTATATAATAGAATTGTTTATGACAATATTATTTTAGCCTCTAAAATTATGGCTAAATTTAACTGTCTTGGGAAAGCTAAATTCTTTTTGAAAATTTTGACATTTATAAAGTTTTTTTTACGGTCTCTCGACGCTTTCACCTTTATAGACCGTTGGGGAAAGGTTTCCCTCTTGTTTTTGTGTCTTGGATCAAAGTCTATATTGATGATGTTCATTTCTCTATTTGCATTAATGGTGAGTTGTAGGATTTCATCAATTTCATTTTTGGACTCGCAGTGGAGCTGCTTCCTCATCGTCCATGCCAAAACTGATGGAAATGGACAACCAAAACAACAACATTGCCCATAACCTCCCAACCATAGCAACCAAAAGCAAAGGGGAATACCACCCAACATCAACAACCCAGAGGGACAAACCGAAACCAGCACACATCCACAAATTTATTTCCCTCCATGATTACCCCTACCACGAGAGGAAATAGGGACCACAAGATGAACAATCTATAATGCAAAATCAGTCACAGGTTCATCATCGCCACTAGAAGAGTTGGACCACTCCAACCAATCAATTTTATCAAGATAGTTACTATTCAAAGTAGACTTTAAAAGGCATTCAATTCCTCATTAGATATAAGAGAAATAGGGACTTCCATAAAAGGTTCACCATACGACAGCTTAGGAACTGGAGGGGACGATGAAACAGAGCCCTCCATATCCAAACTGCACACGAGAAACACAAGAAGTTCCAACCAACTAGCTGCACATGAACCATATCATTAATAGGAGTAGACACATAAAAAATAACAACCAAATGTTCGGCAGATTCCACAGACAGATCAGTCGGAGCATGCACAACAACCCCACACGAAAAACTTCCTTTACAATTAGTGTGACAATTCAACTCTCCCACAATATGAAAATTAAGTGTAGAAAAAGAAGAGACCAAAGGCACTTCCCTCAAAATCACCACACTCCCAACCTCACGCTCAAGAGGGACATACAGGGAGGGAACCCGAACACCAACAAAGTGGCCTTCAACGACCAAAGCTACGGGGCTAGCGTCACAGGCATCATCAAAAGTTTCCACATACTCAACATTCACTAAGCTAATATCCTCAATCTCCTTAGCAATAACAAGACTCTCCACCACAGGCAAGACAAGATCCTCAATAATAGAGGAAACCTTGCCCGAAATTAAAGGATCAGCAGCAGGACGATAATGGCCGAACAAATGCCCAAAACACTTATAAGAAGCACAAAATTGAGAGAAATCATCTAAAACCACTTGCTGAACATAGCCAGATTTCTCAGGGCCTAACCAAACCTTATCAGGGTAGGGCTTAGTAACATTCAACTCTACCAAAACATGAGCTAGGGAAATGCGGGGAGAGAAAAGGTGAGGGCGCAAAAGAGGGAAAGAGACCCAAATGGGAACAATCGACGACTCGACACCAATATCTACAAGGGCCGACCACTTGGTAAGCTTCATAAAATAATTATACACTAAATAGGAACTATGGAAAAACACACAACAATAATCAAAATCATTTTTCAACTTGATAAGAATATGCTTCAGATCCAGCAGAGTGACAAAAAATTCCCCATTCAATTTGAGATTAAAGAAAAATCTACGTATAGAATCCAGAGATAGTCGTTTAAACGAGAAAAAATCAACCAAAGAGAACTGGAAAGGGGCAGCTAAAGCATTGATCTCCTCATCCGATATCCAAACCAAAGGTAATCCACGAAAGAGGAAACCCTAAGTTCCGGAAAAGTAGTGACAGAAGACGAGCCCGCTAGAACATTTAAAAAGAACGAGACAAAGAAGAACCTTCTAAAAATCCCGGGTCACAGAGCTTCAGAGCCATGCCAGCACTCACCAGAAAGACAAAGAAATCAAACCAACAAAATAAATGCCAAGATCACAAGGAGAAAAAAAAAAAAAAGAAACTCCCTTGGAGGATCGAAGGAAGGCGACGCCATCAAGAATCCCCGGCAGATCATCGCCGGAGCAAGCATCGGTAGAGCCCTAACAGAGCTCACGCGGCAAACCCTAGCTGGAGATTTGGTAACCATAAGATAATTCAACCTTAGAGCAAAACGAAGGTATCTTAAGGAGTCTCTATAAAACCACTAACTTCTTGAGTTTAGCAATTGGCACATATAATCATAATGATGTTTCACAATTTAAACACAATGTGAAGATGGCAAAAGGTCTTGCTAACATCACAACATGTTATAACTGCAAGCTCTCCAATTTTGGTTCTTTCAACTTAATGCGAGGGCTTGATATATCATTACAGACATCCATAAATTAGGAGGTCGGTGTCTCCAATTTCTATTGCTCAAAGTGTTCTTTATATTAGACATTGGCTTTTAAGGAAAAATAAAATATTTTTTGAGTTATTACACACAAAATGAAAAAAATAAAATAAAATGACCAAAGCTCTTGGATCATTTTTATATCAGATTATAAGATAAATGATTACAGAAGATGAATGATATTTAACTGAAAACATAAGTTTTTATTACTTTAATAACTATATTATGGCTATATTGTAATTAAAATATAAACATAATATAATAAAAAACTAATTATATATTATTATAATTGATTAATGCCTCGGTAGATAAGCATCTCACTTATTATTCCACTACCTCTTTAAATGAATTCTTACCTCGATCTGTAGCAAAGAACGCATTGAAAATAAGAAGCAGAGTTAATATAATTAGTTTATATGTTGTACTAATCATAATATAACCATTCTATAGCTATTACGATATTAATATTTTATATTTTCTTCCAAAATATCATTTCATTTATGTTTATAATTTATCTGAATTTTGTGATATAATAATATTTCAAGACTCTCAGACGACTATTTTTTTTTTCTTCTGCAAGAACTGATCAAATATATTCTTAATTATTTTCCTTAAAAGCCTATGCCTAACATAAAGAACGCTTTGTTTAGTGATACCTGTGATGATACATCTTGTCCTCACATTAAGTTAATAGCACCAAAATTTGAAAGCTTGCAGTTCTTACATGTTGTGATATTAAACCTACAGCTGTCATGAAGCTCGAAATAATTAATTACATCACATGTGTAATTTTTGAATTCAAAATCTCTTGATTGATAGCATAAACTCCCAACTAACATATCAAAATGAGTTGCATCTTCTATATAAATCTCAATAGGTCTTTGCATTGACTGTCACGTGATGATACATGCAATTTGTGATTTGCACAGCCTTTTAACATCAAATGACCATAACATACTTAAAGCTCGAATATATAAAGAGCATGATGATACGTGCAATTTGTGATCTGCACAGCCTTTCTCAACTGCTATTTTTTGGAAAAAAAAAAAGAAAATGGATTTGTCATCCCCTATCGCTTGTTTTGAAAATTTTACGTCTTTATATGTCTATTTTCGTAAACTATCTTGTGTCACCTTTAATATTGATAAATGGAGACAGGTTAAAATCATTTAAAAGAAAATTACCTAAATCTTCCATCTTTGTTAATCATCAACCTTGTAATGACTACCATGTCAAACTCAAAAATAAAATACGTGGAACAAATTAAACAAGTAAATGAAGATATTTGAAATGTATAATGCATCGTTCATCTACAATGATAAACAAGAAAAACAAGCGTCTTGATATCATACAAGTTTTTCTTTATTTCAACGTGGAACTCATTGAACGATCCTTGCAATCTAGTTTCTGATAAAATCTACTCGCAATTTATTCGATTGGCTGATTTTGATCTCTTATAAGCCTTGAGAGGAGAGCAATCTTGGAAAACATAAAAGAGCAGAATAATCGTTGTTATTGTATAACGAGCATGTTAGGAACTGTTTTTAATTTAAAGATTTAGTAAGGAATGAATGTCCAACATATATATATATATATATATATAAATATATATATATATATATATATATATATATATATATATATATATATATATATATATATATATATATATATATATATATATATATATTTATTGATAAATGAGTTTTCTCATCAAAAAATGTGAACATGCAATAAATTATTTATTTAAAGAATGAAGATTTTAATAGTAATATTTAAATCAATTATAAATATGAATTACTATAAGAAATATAGGTTTCGTTTGTGACATCTTTTATATTGCTTTATAAAGTAGCTTTTTAGTAAAAAAAATTTAAAATTTAAAAAAAAATTATACTTAGAAACTGCTTCAAAAAGCAACAAGAAAATTGTTTCAAACGAAACATTAGACTCCTTTCATTTTGAGCTTTTTCACTGAGGTAAATTTTTGCAAAGACAAAACCGCTGCAGGACTGGTGTGGTTGCTTTCTATTGGGGATTTTGAAAGCACGATGTAACGCACATCGTGGCATGTTTAACAGAAACTAGATTTTGCAACAATTTTAGAATTTTTGTGCATTTTACAGTGGTAAAACCACTACAAGTCTAAATGTAACACTTACAGTGGAGGTAAAAATTGTTGTTAATCTTGAAGCTAGATATATTTAGGGGTGTCAAAATCGGGTCACGGGTCGGGTTTGTGTCGAACCCGAACCGACCCGAAGCTAAATGGGTTGACCCGAACCCGACCCGGTAATGGATTCGGGTCAATATTGAGGACCAGGGTCGAGTTCGGGTCAACCCGGAATGACCCGCTAACCCGATTTATTTTCAAAAAAAAAAAAAATTCAAAAACACAAACACAGAAAATTATATAAAGAAATTTGCATAAATAAAAATTTTATTTAAGAATCAAAATCAATTTGTTAATTACAATATACAAATTATACAAAATATTAAACTATCAAATAAATTACACAAACAATTACAATTTTTAAAAATGTCAAACCATAATTACAATTTACAAAATCTTCATCTCCTTGATGTCTTGACTCTTGTGCGGCTGTGCCTACGGTCTGCGGCCTACCCTCATAGAAAAAAGCTAATTGCAAAAAATATAAATAATTAAATAGATATAATTTGAAATTTATGAATTAGTTGAAAGCTTGAGTTATTAGCTCATATTAACCCTCCAAATAATTCATCATTCAATGAAATGTGAGTCAACAATATAATTTTTTTCGGTTACGGACTTGCGAATCTAGAAATTGCCATCCAAGGCGGCATTTTGTATTTTATACTTAGTATCTGTTTGATTAACCCTCCAAATGCCACCTGGTTGCAATAACTTATTTCCCACAATTGACTTCACAATAAGTTTAGAAGGGTACTCATCATCGCTACTCAACTTTCAATCATTTTGGAACCAACCATCAACACAGCCAACCAGCAACAACACAGCCAACTGTCAACACAACAAAAGAATCTCCCTGCCAAGTGCCAACACATCCAACCAATCTCCCTGCCAACACAACAAACCGAGCTACCCAGCCAGAGAAACACTAAATTTCTTTATGTTCTATTATTTATGTGCAGTTTCTACTATTTTTTTCTGTTTATCAAAACCTCCCAGCAAACCATCATATAAAATACATCATATAAATTTATTTCTGTGCGGTTTCTACTTTTTTTTTCTATTCAGCACAACATCCCTGGGCCTCTTGAAGCACCCAGCAACAACACGAAGACAACAACCAACCCAAAGAAAGCCTCCCAACAACACAACCAACACATCAAACTCAACACCCTAAATATTTAAAGACAGCAACAACACCAAGACAGCAACCAACCCAACACCCAAATGTTTAAAGACAGCAACAACACCAAGACAGCAACCAACCCAACAACACAGCCAACCATCAAAGTATCAAATTAGTTTCTGCTATTATTTCTGTGCAGTTTCAGATAACACTGATCCAAGAACTAGGTAGACAGATAGTCCCCCAAAAATGATCCACCACAACCAACCCAACAAAATGCATAAAGACAGCAACAACACACATTAAAAAACCAACCTAGCAACCCAGCAACAATACAGACAAGTAGCCAATCATAAAACCAGTTTTTACTGTTAAGAGACAGCAACCAACTATCACACCAGTTTTTGTTGTTTAGAGACAGCACCATAAAAATAGTTCATTACATCAATTTAAAGGAAAATTAGAGAGCAAATAAGTTCACAAAAGACATAAACTGATGTTCATCCAACCACTGAGCTGGCACCATCATCTTCTTCATTGTTGTTCACATCTAAATTTAGGATATCATTAGTTATTGCATCAATTTCGGGGTCTTTTACTGCTGCAATGATGTATGTATTAAAAATAATTTAGCAAACAATGAGATCTTAAATAAAAAAAAATGTAAGATGAATGAATAATCACCATGCTCTCCGTATAACCAGTCTTTAGCACAAATTAGTGCCTCAACAATATCATGTTTTAATGCACTTCAGTATTGATCTAAAATTCTACCGCTATTGCTGAATGCACTTTTAGATGCTACTGTTGTTATTGGAATGCATAATACATCACGAGCCATTGCTGAAATACTAGGAAATCTATATTGGTTCCCTTTCCAATACTTTAAAATGTCTAAATCAATACTGCTATCAAGCTTAGGTTCATCTAGGTAGATGTCTAATTCAGATTTCCTAGGTGTATAAGCATCCTTTTGAAATGAAGCAAAATCCTGTATTTTTTGGATTGGTATCAGAAATAAAAAATAAAAAATAAATAAAGTGGTAAATATACGTACAAAGTTCAACAAAGAACATGCAAAAATTTAGACTTAATCTTTGTAGGACACCCTTGTGCAACCTCATTATTGCTTGTACATCCTCCCAATGAAGAAGTCGTTCTTGTATAGTAGTTAACACACAATGAAATTAACTTGAGTTTCAGCTTCCTAAGTTCGGAGAGGTAGTTGCCACCATACAATTTTTGATAACACCACTCAATAAATGCCCTTTTTGTATCTCGGATTTGGAATCACTGCTACTGCCAAAATATCACTGAATTCTGACCAGTATTTTTCAAATTTTACAATCATTACAACAACCATTTTCCTTAGGGTTTGATGGCTACTGCCCAAAACATTTTTAAGTTCCACATAAGCTGTAGAAATACAAGGAAAGTATAAATTTACTGTAGGATATTTAGACCCAAAAATAAGAGAAGTTATTTCATAGAAAAGTTCCAAAAACTTGCAAATCTCTTCAGCTCTTTCCCATTCAATAAATGTTGGACAATTCTTATAATTAGAATCAACCAATTTTAAATGTTGAAAAACTCATTTAAAATAAATTGCACTGTCAAGCATTAAGAATGTGGAATTCCATCGAGTTGGTACATCCTGACGTAAACCTCGTTTCCCATCCAAGCAACTTTGTGAATCCAAATCAAGAAATTTTTGTTTTCTAGCATGAGATCCTTTAACATACTTAATGCTTTCTCTTATTTTCGCAATTGCACTATCAATGTCTTTCAAACCTTCTTGAACTACAAGATTAATGATATGTGCTGTGCAACGTATATAAAAAAAAGCACCCTCAATTATCAAGGCACCATGCAAATTCAAATGATTTCTTAGATAATCAACTGAACTATTATTTGCAGAATCATTATCCAAAATAATACTGAAGAGCTTGGATTCTATTTTCCATTCAACCAAAAGCAAGTGTAACTGCTCAAACAATGAGATTCCATCATGGGGACGTGGCATGAATGCAAAAGTAATAATTTTCTTTTGCAAATGCCAATCATTATCAATATAATGAGCTGTTAAACAAATAAAACCATCAGTATTTATAGATGTCCAAAGGTCGGATGTTAAACAAACCCTGCAAGTGTTTATAGATAACTGTTCCATTAAATTAATCTTCCCCTTAAGGAATAGTCATTTTTGCAATCATTTCTAGCAGTATTTCTAGAAATTAATTGCAAGTCACGACGAAGATATAACAAAACTGCTCGAAGTCCAACCCATTCCACACATTGAAAGGGTAAATCATGCATGATGATAGAAGCAGTAAACAAGTCACGAAATACAGCATGATCAAACTTGTCATCAGACATTGATACTGAAGATTCAGTGTTGGTTTGTAAAATCAACTATCCTATATCACGCATATTTCTTTTCTTACAATTTTCGAGGTGGCGTATAAGATTATCGGTTCCATTTTTGCTATCACATAAATAAGTAGTACCACATTTCTTGCATTTAAATTTTTGTTTTCCATCTTTCGTAATAGGTAACATCTCATAATGGCCCCAAACAACTGAGGTCATTCTTCGCCATTTCTTAGTAACTGTCGCATCATTACATTGATCGTTAGAGGGCTCTACAGGTATTTCACAAGTTTGGGGTTCTTCATTTTCAGCAAAAGAAGAATTCCCATGAATGGTATTGGAATCCTCCATCTAACAAAAAATAGAAAATATTACAACTTCACAATGCTATTTGTTAAATTTCTTTTTTGAAAAAAATACACATAACACATTGAGTCTTTATAACGACCAACTATCTGCCCAAGCAAATCATCCTAAACTAAAAAGAAGTATGATTTCAATACTTAATGGGTTGAAGGCTTGTTACTCTAAATACTTAGTAATAAGTAATAACTAATAATGGGCAAATAATTGCAAATTCTTAATGTGTTGTTGAACAACAACTCATCAAAATAATTCGGACTCTAAACCCTAAACTAAGAGCAATAACTGAACAGAAAAAATAGCCGTAACTAGACAGAAATAACAGCAGAAACTGCACAGAAATAATAGCAGAAACTGCACACAGAACATAGAGCACGACCTGACTCTTTTGCATAGAAATAACAGCAGAAACTACACAGAAATAAAAGTAGAAACTACACAGAAATAACAGTAGAAAGTGCCCAGAAATAACAGTAGTAGCTTCACAGAATTAACAGCAGAAACTGCACAGAAATAATAGTAGAAACTGCATAGAAATAATAGCAGAAACAGGCTCAACAGCACAGAAATACATGAACATAGAGCTCGACCTGGCTCATTTGCACAAAAATAACAGCAGAAACATGCTCAACAGCAGATAAATACATGAACATAGAGCTCGACCTGGCTCATTTGCACATAAATAATAGAAGAAATAGAAAATTATGAGTCATTTACACAGAAATACCAGAACATAGAGCTCGACATGGCTCGATCAAACAGAAATATAGCAGTAAGTGAACAGAAGAAAAACCAGCAGGAACTGACAAAAAAAACCAGAAAATTGAGCTCGACTTGGCTTGCTAGCACTAGAATATCAGAAAAACCCTAACCCAAAAAAACCAGAAAATTGAGCCAGAACTTCGCAACACAGCAAGACAAATCTCTCCTATGCTCATAATCTCATATATCATGCTTCTAAAAGGAGAAGAAAGGAAAAAAGATGAGAGATACAAACAGCGAGAGATGTAAGTATTCCTGTTGAGCCAAAGCAGATGTGCACGATGATCACCACGAAAGGATGAAACCACGGACCAAGAATATGCCATAGAAGGAGAAAAGAGGAAACCAGAGACAGATCAAGGAGATCTGTAGAGACAGATCGAGGAGATCTGTAGAGAAGAGAACTCCGGAAACCCCAGACGAAGCAGCGAAGAAGAGGAGAGGCTGGAGAGCTACGGCGTGTGAAATGAAAATGGTTCACGTAAAACCCTAACATGCGACTTAAGTTATCTCCGCGTGAAATAATTTCCCATGTTAAACGGGTCGGTAACGGGTTACCGGGTCAACCCGGACCCGACCCGAAATTCAATTTGTGTCATTTTTATGAACCCGAACCCTACCCATTTTTCAAACGGGTCGGGTCCAACCCAAAAATTTTGGGTCGTGTTCGAGTCGGGTTTTTGGGTCGTGTTAATTATTGACAGCCCTAGATATATTGTAGAGGTTCATTTCTAACTTTTCAATAAAAGAAAATATTATATTTTGTTTATTTTTTGTATCCAATTGTTATGTTTAATTTAGAGCTAGAAAAATATGCCAAACATAGAATATTTGCTTGAGAAGTTCATATGGTAATCAAATATTGACAAATGATATAAATCAATTAATACATGGAACTAGAGATTATGCACCAACAATCCTTTTATCTTTTATTTTATTTTTATAACCATCCATAGGAATTTAGATACAATGAATTAAAAGTAAAGATATGATCGATTGCATGTATAATAAGAAGATCACTAAAAAGTTGTTATGTTGGTTGTGTGCTTGTGGTTAATTTTGGTATGTATGCTCTGCTTTCCATCCGATTATTGGGGATCTCTCTATTGTCTTGGTTGTTTTTATATGCATATACATGTTTCCTTTTATTTTATCTTTAGATATCTTTAGGTGTATGCAGTTGGATGTTTCTCCTCTTTTCTAGATCTTCACTTTATGTTTTCTTTGTTCTTTTCCTATTTCGTTTTGTGTAGGTTAATATTTTTTTGTAGGGTTCGCTTGCCACTTCAAAATTCAAATCTATACGATCCTCTTTTGGGTGATGACTCCTGAAATCCCTTGGTTGTATTATAGGTTTTATTTTTTCTTGTAATTAGGTGGTATCTTTGGCTTCTAGGTTTTATTTTATTTTGAATATGTACTCCTCTAAGCGGTAGCGGGCATTAGATCCCTTCTATGAATTTGTAATTTTTCCTTTTAATTAATGTGTAGGTCCCTTGAGTGGGTCCCCCCTCCCCCAAATAAAAAACAAACATAAGATCACAAAAAAATAATTTTTTTTTGAGCTATTCACAATAGTTAGAAAATTCTAGGGATGGAGTATTATGGCAGAAGCAAAAGTTTTAATTGTTGCAAGATATTATAGTGATTTTAACAGCTTTTTTTTTTGGCATTTTACAATGGTAAAACCACTGCAATTCTAGAGGACAGACTCTCCACAGTGAAATGCTCAGAAGAAAGATTTTAGCTTTAGAAAGTTGTAGGATTTTACTTTTTATAGAAATGATAAGCTATCATAGTTTATTTTGACACCATAATGTTTACTATTATTTATCTCATTCCAAAATAGCTAGAAAACTACCAAAGGAGTAATAATAAGAATATGACATTTAGTTCTTCTATTAAACAAGCCAGCTAAGTAGTAGAATTTATTATTATTAGAAATAAAATTTATCCCAATACCTATCTCCAAATTAAACCAGACCCTAAAGGAAATTGGTCCATTTATGAAGACATGACTTAAGGTCTCAATATGATAACAACATTGACATTTGGAAGCCAAGAAAAAACCTTTCTCTTTCAACATGATGTTAACAAGAAAAAAGCCTTTCATAAATCTTCAAGTGAAAATAGAGAATTTTAAAGGTTTGAAAGAGTTCCAAATTTTATCGAAGATAGGACAACAATACCTCTTAATCCTAAAATAATGCCATCCTTTGTTTGAGATGAAATCACCATTTTTTGAGAATTTAAAAATATATTGATCATTATAGTTAGGATTGATGGGAATATCACAAATAATCTCCACCAAGCTTTGAGAAACATAATTAAGGGGAGGGTTACTGCACCATTTACCATCCTTATTGAACCAAGAAACCTTGAATAAATAGGTAGAATGTTGAGGTAAGAGTCAAGAGACGCCACACCAAACTAATCATCTTGTTATAAATGGGAATATCCATTCCTAATTCCCCATTGAATTGTCAATTCACCATGCATTCTGATATTACATAATCTTCTCCAAACTAAGGGTTGTCCCTTCTTGAAAGAGCAAATAAGAGGGAGTTAGCTTTTATAATACTTATGGTTTATAAAATTAGTTTAGAGAGAGTCATTAGCTCTATATTTCACAAAAGTTTATAAGAGAATCCTTTCACCAAATCAAAAATGGGTTTACAAGCGAGTCCAACCTCCTTAAAAGAACTAATGCATGCATTCTAGCTAATTAGGCCAATATATCTTTTTTGAATGCATGTAGAGTTGATCCCCAAAAGAACTTGTTGATAAGCTTATCCAATCTATCACAAACCTCAAAAGTAGGGTTCAGTGTTTGAATGAGATAGATAGGCAAGGAGTAAATAACACTCTTAATTAGTACAAGCCTAGGCCCCATAGAGAGGAGCATATATTCCCAAATAAATTACTTTTTTAAATGTTAGAGAACATGTTATCAAAACAAATAATTTCTTATGACATTTGTGTAGGGGAGTGCCATGATAATAAATATGAAGGACTTATTTTTTAAGTCAGTTAAGAGATTGATATTATTACATTGCACTGATGTCATTCATTTATCCACAATAAACTTGCTCTTATTATTGTTGAACTTGAGACCACTTTCTTTTGTAGAATCATTAAGCAATTTAGTATTCAGGGATTTTAAAGGAAGGTTTCTTATGGATTTTGGATTCAAAGGTTTGCATTGGAATGTATATCGGTTGGAGCTTTTGGCTATTCAAACTTTGAAGGTCATTTTGCAAGATTGGATGTTAGATTATGAAGGTATTATTATTGATGGTGATAATGCCAATATTACTAATTTTCTTCGTAAATTGAATAAAGATCCGACCAAGGTGCTAATTTCAAGTGGGAGTGAAGAGATGGATTTCCTTAAAAGATTTAAGCATGTTATTTTTAGTAGTATGAGTACAGATTGTAATAAGTTAGCCAATGAATGTGCAAACATTGCTCATTGTAATAATTGTTTTTGGATAATCTTTATTTGGGATCAATTCCTTCGTCGTTTCTTAGTTTGTTAAAGAAAGAATGTGATCCTTTTCTTAGTTTGTATTCTCTTTTCTTTTTAATAAAATAGCTTTGCATTTTTCAAGAAAAAAACATTAAGCAATTTTTTTATTCACTTGATGCATTTAAAAAATTCATTAAAAAATGATAATGCCATTAGCAAAAAAAGAGGGAAATATTTAAACAACTAGAAATTTCAGAAGATAATATTTTATATAAAGCAAAATAATGGGTCAAACCCTTAGATAAGTATTCAACAACAATAATATACAGAACATGAGAAAGTATACCCCCTATCTGACACCCTGGGCGCCTTTAAAAAGACCTCTAGCTTTGCCATTAATAATGATAGAGAACTACCTATTTTCAATAATTCCCTTAAATAGCCTAATGCAATTATCATTAAAAACAAAAAGAAGAAAAATATTAAACATAAAAAACCAGTTTATATTATCATATGCTTTAGAGATTTCATGCTTGAAAATTAAATTATGCTCCGACACTTTTTCGTTTATTTCATGAATCATCTACTGAGCTTTTAAAACATTATTAGAAATGCACAAACCCAGTTTGATTAAATGAAATAATCTTAGAAAGAACAATCACTAATCTAGAAGCCAAAATTTTTGAAATTTCCTTATTAAAAGTGGTGTAGAGGCTAATAGGTCTGAAATCATTACAATTCTTTGGATTAACATTTTTAGGTATAAGAATAATATAAGTGCATGTAAAAAACTTAGGAATTCAATTTCCATTAAAAATGTTACAATGGATTTAATTAGTTCCTCATTAATGATTAACCAATATTTTTAAAAGAAAACAATAGTAAAATCATCATGACCCACCATAGAAACCTTGTTCATATCCATCAAAGATGTGAAAATCTCAAGCTCACCAGGGATTTTAGCGATGTTAGAATTGACCACATGATTAATAAGGGTAGGGATAATATGAGGATGAGAAATGGCTCTAACATCCTTAGCACAATGAGGGTTTTATGAAAATGATCAGAAATAGATGAATAAAAAAAAATCATTTCTTAATCTTTACACCATACACTAGAATCCAATTAGATTTTATAAATAAAAGATCTAAATTTTTTAGAATTGGCAATATCATGAAAATATTTGTTATTTATATCACCCTCAAAGAGGTCCTTAGAGGCAACCTTTTGCCTCAAAAATTCTTCCTCCATATGTTTAATATCAATGAGATTAGATTTGGTTTTACATAGTTGATTCCATAAGATATCACAATTGTTAGAAGAAAAAAGTTTTCAAGATGAATAACCTCCTGTTCTTCAACATTAAAATATTCTCAAAGATGTTTCCAACATTATTATTGTTCCACCATCTAAGGACTTGTTTAATACGCTTAATTAATTTTAAAGCAAAATGAATCATATCATTATTCTCCTCATGATAATGCATAGGAGCTAGCAAGGTATCTTTCACAATTAACCTTAAGAGAATCAAGAGCTTGAAGCACGTATTTTGAAAAAAAAGTGGAAATGCTATTAGAATTATTATGCTGAGTTTTAAAAAACAAAGAGATATGATCAGAGGCAATTCTACTAAGATTCTTTACAAAGGAATTAGGAAAGTTGGAAAGCCATTCATTGTTAAATAAAATCTTGTCTAATATTTCCCACACTCTTATTAGATCAAGTAAAGCTAGATCTGGAAAAGGCAATGTTAGATAAACCACACTCCAAAATAGTATTATTAAAATCATCCATTACAAATAAATTAGGAGGAGCACCTCCAAGTTGTTTCAAAGCCTTGGAAATGATGTTAAAATTACATCCCACAAATCACGAACCTTTATAGAAACTATCAAAATCAACCAATTTTTGTCAAAAAGAAAAATTTTCAACTTTAGAGCAAGTAGCATATATAATTGAACCCATCAGAGAAACATTGCAATTAGAAAAATTGGAATGCAGAACTTGAACAAAATAATCAATAATGGATAAGTGATATTTTTTTTCAAAAAAATTCCAACATTTTCCATTAGAATTAGCAAATGAAGAATCAAAGCCCAACTATTTTTAACAAGTAAATAATTTGGAAGAATTAATCATAGTCTCAAGAAGAGATAATGAAGAGATTTTATGAATTCTGCATAAATAACAAATACAAAAATGAGTATCTAGCTTACCCACACCCCTAACTTTTCAAATAATTATCTTAAACATGAGAAACTTTACTACCACAAGTATTTTATCTAGTCATGCTAGTATCACTAGGTAAGTTAAGTTATTTTTCTTTTTATTCTTTTTTTTTTTTCTAAGATGTAACTAAAGTAAAATTGTTCTTTAAGACATTAATTAAATTGAGATCATCCAAATCTTGAATGTTGTTATGGTATACTTCATCATTAACAAAATTTATCTCTCCTTCTTCCCAATTAGAAATGGAGTGAGCAAAAGGGATGAACCCATAGAATGATCATTAGGATTTGTAATAGAATCTTGATCGCCTTGGGAGATCCCATCCATTTTATTTACATGGTCTTCATTAAATAGAGAAGATTTGCGATGATAACAATCGAGAACAAATTAGAGACATCAATAGATTTAGATGGATCACCAATAAAACCCTCCGCATTATGCCCATAAATGGAATTATCAATATTGTTGTCAATTTGTTGTTGTTTTCTCAGGAATTACACAAATTAATTGTGTTTCTATTTTTGAGAAAATATAATTTTTTTTATTTTTAAATTTGAAGTTGAATATGTCATCATGAATGAGATATATCACCTGGAAAGATGAAAATACCATTGTTTTATGGGTTCAGATTAAAAAAATCATAACTTCATCTTAATTATCATAACAAAATTCAAGAAAGAGCTATATATAACCCCATAGGGTCAAAATGTTGTTCAACTATGCATTTAGCTACGATAATTTAGATGTATAATAATTAATTTCATAATCAAAATCATAATAAGAAATAATATATCTCCCCAAGGAGAGAAGATATCATTTATTACTAATCATTTGAATATAATGATAATGATTGACTTTATTTTTTAATTTTACTAAAAGAATAATTTCCTAGCATACTATTTAGGAGCTAAATGGGATTTATTTTATTTGGGGTCATAAATGTCCTACTAAAGCAAACCTTTATAGTTAATTATATTGTAGGAAGTTTAAGCTTCCTATGAATACTCTCGACTAAAATGATGATAGAAAATTTATTTGAATTTTGAAAAAGTAATATAAAGGGATCGATGTTTACATTTTAATTGAGATTGGATCAAATTTTAAAACAATTATTTTGGTGGCTAAAGGATGAGGAGTAGGAGGTGTTTTGGGATTATGAAATAATTCAGAAACACTCAATCTATCTTTTGTTGGGCTTTAAATATTAGATAGAAGAATATTTTTTATTCAAGCTATCATTTTATTAAAAATTTTGGATTAAATTTTCAATATTGGGGACTTAAGATTTGGGTATGTGTAGATCTAAGTTAGACACTTAATAATAATAACACTGACAAAACTAATGATATGATATTCTGGGATAACATTGATCTGGATTGGAATTTCAGCTGAACCAACTAGGCACTTTTAAAATCATGATTCTGATCTTACAAAAGATGGGTAAAACTCATTTTTTTTAGGATTTTTGAGAAATTGAAGCTAATAGCTAGAGAATTTTCTAATTGACCCTTTACTTATGTATCGTGGGATTATACAATATGCAATTAAAATTTATTTCTTTAGTTGATTTCTAATGGAATGCATGCTGATTAATCTTATATGAAAAAACATATATCATGAATTTTAAAAATTAGACTTAAAAAATAGATTTTTTTTAGAGATGCATAACATATCCTAGACAAAACTGCACCCTAATAGATTTGGTCATCTGCCACAAACTGCAGGCGGGGAGATGCCTAATAAGGAGAGAAGATAAATATGTATGCATGAAAACCCCCAATGTGCCCAGAATTACTTCTTTGAAACATTTATCTTTCTATATTAGTCATTAAATTTTATTTAATTACAAATAAAAAAAATTTAGGTCCTTTAGAGCCTAAACGTACTCTAGGAAAAAATAAATCTTACATGTAAAAAATAAACTTAGAAAAATAGATAATTTCTACAACATAAATGATTTAAATAATCATCATTAGAATATATAATATCAAAAATCCATGTGTTAAGTGCCACTTAATTACAAACCAGGGCCTGTAGAAATTAAAAATGGATGGGCACCACTGAAAACATATTGGATTCTAATCCTATAGAATGACACAAGTTTTAAAGTGAGATATTTGTTTGTCTTCACTTCTTTTGCTTCTTCCTTCAGCCTCCTTAGATCCGTCGGGTTTGGATATCCAAATAAAAAGAACTCCACAGTGGTGTTTCTTTTCTATTTAGATTTTAAGTTATCCTAATTTGGATCTTCAAATGGAAGGAACTCCTCTTTGAAGGGATGTTTTCTTCATTCTTGAATTCCAAATTGGATATTAAATATCTCAATTTAAATTACTTTCACAACTCTTATGTATTTAAATTTATACAAGAACATATAAAATGTCTTTATATGCTGAGCACATTATCCTAAGTAATTAATATAAAATCAAGTAGAATCCCAAGCATTTATATACAACTAGTTGCTCACATTTGAGTCAGCACATTAGCTAGCCATGACTTTAATTTTTAGGGGGCTTTGAATTTTAGCATGTGTAGAAAATTTTTTAATTACACTTTAATTAGCCCCCTTTTTATAGCTCTACATAAATATGACCACCTATAAAAAATCCTATTAATATCCAGATCATTCCTAACCTAGGAGAAATCTAGCGTCCATTGCATCATATTATAAGTAATATAGTAAAATCATCACATCATATGCAACAAAAATCACATCAACCATGGCAACTAACATAAAATGAAATCCATGTCAAAATCACATAAAAAAGTATGTTAGAAAGAAAATAATCTACTCTAAAACTAGAGTTGGTTGTCATAGAAAGTCATTTATGGTGTGTGTATGAGGATATTGATCCGGATATTTCCTAGGCTTATAGTTGTTTAGAGTTTTCTAATGTTATACTTGGTTTGTTTTTAGGTCAAGAGGAATTTTAATTTAAGTTTGATATTTTAATGTTCATTTTAAAGTTGATTTTAAGTGTTGGAATTTATTAATTATTAGTTCTCTAAAGTTGTAAATTTTAATTAGTTGTTTCAATCATCAGGCATCAAAAGTTAATACACTTAAGCTCTATAATTGAAATTTATATAAGGTATGAAGGCTTCCATTTAATATTAATTTATTATTAATTATTTAGTTTGAACAATAACTACCTTTGTTTATACTAGGGGTGTGAGATTTATTTCACCATTCTTAATGATAACTTAATAGTCTCATAGGCCCAGGTTACTAATAATTATCTTTGGGTATAGGGTTGATTTAGTTTACTGATTAAATTATCAAGTTTTTTATTATCTTATTAATGATTTATTAAGTTTGTTATTGATGATTTGCATTCTATCAAATTTATTTGTTGTATTGTCACAACGAGCATGAGGACTTGGGCTCCTTAGAAAACTTAAACCCATAGCTTGAGGTAGTTCATCCTAAAATCTTTATCAATGGAGTGTTGGTTGTACATTTTAGTATTATAGCCTAACTTAATTGATTGGATTGATGATTTTGTAAAAGTTTGGTTATTTAATGGATTTTTGTATTTTATTGAATATTTTAATGCATTAAATAAATGGTAAATTACATGATTTTTAAATTTAAATTAGTTTCTCGAGTTCTCAATTTTTTTTTTAAATATTAGATGCCAAGATAAGCAAAATACCACTAAGTTTTTTGGATTTGGATTAAGTTTTAATTCAATTTTGATTTACTTAAACCCATATAAAAATGATGTCAACATTTTCCGTGCAAGTGTTAACTAAATCAACCAAGTTAAGGTCAGATAGCTTAACATTAACTAAAGGGTTATTGGTAGAAATAGCGGGAACAAGAGCATTAATAATAAGATAGGTATTAGTTTTTATGATCAGGTCAAAGACTAACATAATAACTAAACATTAAATGAAAATATATAAATCTTCATTTTACATACCATATTGGATCTTCTTGGAGGTGAACAATGAATTTGATATTAATGAATGAATTATCTCATTTTATAGTGTTTGTAAGTGCTCTTTAAGTATTGCAACTCAAGCCAAACCAGAGTCGATGATACTATTGCATGGACCAATGGTATAAAACCATTGTAATCGTACTCTTCTGAGGTGTTTATAGCCCATGATCCTTTCGAATCCCCTATATCATTAGTATCTAAATTTCTATATTTTTGTTATAAATTGAAAGGAATGTGATTTAAGTTAAATATTTGAATGAGTTGGTAGATAGAAAGGATTTTGTTGGCGGAGAGAAAGGGTTCTGACATCTGTTGTGTGTTCAAAATTATGGAGCTTTAAGTGATATATTTATTAAGAGATTTTGTTGGTTGTGAGAAGGGTTTTTGATGGCGGTGAGAAGGGATTCTATTAATTATTATATATGAAAAATTGGTGCTTGAGAACCATTCTAATAATTATAATGAAATGCTTGTTTATATTTTAGGCCGCATCAATACAATTTTAGTAGTTATTTAATTGCATTCAATATTAGTGTTTGTTTTACATTTTTGTACAACACTTCAGTTGATTATTTTAGCATTTTCAATTCTTTTGGTTGATTTATAATATGGTTTTCATATCCTTATGAGCTGTGTTCGCTCACTCATGTTTTTAATTTCGATTTCAAGATAGGGAAAGGATAAGGAACGAGCTGAGTAATTTTGATATCAGGCCTTGATCTACTTTCACTTATGCATTTATTGTAATCTTCTATTATCAAGCATTACTAGAGATATACCTTAAATTGTACATGTATTTGTGGATGATGTATAAAATCATTTTTGAGATTCACTTGTCTTTCTCTTTATATAATATTTAGTAGTAGCTCTATATCTCATATAAATTGAAAGTTTATTTTTTCAACACTTCTCCAACTATATATTGAGGTCAATTTTTTTTTCTTTCCACTATCGGGCATGTTATGACTTGGGAGGTTCGGTCGAATCATATCAGGTCGGGTCACGACAGTCACAATCTCTAATAGTTGAAAAAGATAAAAGGTATTTAAATGTAGCTCTGTAAGCAAGTATAGCTGACAGTCTCATGTACTCTATAGTTTGCATTAGATCTAATATAGCCTATGCCACATGTATAATTTAAAATTTCATGGCTAATCCTAAAGGAGAGCATTAGAGGGCTATTACTTGTTGTTGGTTTGTTTTATAGAAAGGAAAAATTAGGGAAGTGAGCAAATTGCATGTTTTGTGGAATCTGATTATGTAGGAGAGATGGACAAATATAAATTATTTGAAGGATATATCATTACAATCTACAATAGGGTCTTTAGTTAGTTTTCTTTATCATCTATAGAGAAAACAAACATGATTTCTATTGAGGCAATAAAAAAAGGCTTGTAGATTAAAAATTTCATTCAGGAGCTGGAGAATGTAAAAATGAAGACAATTATTTAGTATGACAGTCTAAGTATAATTCAGCTGATGAAATATTAAGTATTTCATTAAAGAACAAAACACTTAGATATCTTATTATATTTCATTAGACATGTTCTTGTTCAAAGCATAGTGGAAGTTCAAAAAGTTCATATAGATGAGAATCCTATTAGCATACTTAATAAGTTAATGCTTGGAACCAATGTCACAACCCAACCCGATATGACCCGACCCAACACCCCATGTCATACCATGAACGCACGATCGACGCAAGAAGTAGAAATTGACCCCATGATCCAGTTGGAGAAGGGCTAAAAAACTAAAACATCCAATTTATATACGACACAGAGCTACTACTGATTAAAATATAAAATATAAGACAAATGAATCTAAAAAATAATATTTTATATATCATCTAAAAAATATGTACAATCTGAGATCTATCTACCATAGTGCTTACAATAGAAAAGCACAACAAAATTAAGCCAAGCTTGTAAAAAGAAAATTAACAAAATAGCATAATTACAACACATATTAGAGCTTGATATTAAAACTACTCAACTTGCTCCTTATCTTTTATTGGGATTGAAAATGAAAGCTAAAGAAAGAGTGAGCTAACACGGCTCAGTAAGCTACGGCAATCTAAGATAGAAATCAACAACTTAAATTAAAAGATATGAAAGTGCTGAAGTAATCAACTGAATTATTGTAAAAAAACTGAATCTGAAATAAAATTTGATACTAAATTTTAATAATCATTTAAATAACTACTGAACTCTATTGATATTGACTAAACTATAAACAAATATTTCATATATATAGTAACTATGATAATGAATCTCTAGTCCCAACTTTATATATATAATAATTTATAAAATCTATTCTAACCACCAAATGAAGCACGCTTCTCATCGCAAACATAATCTCTTCTTAATGAATATAGTCCTTACATTTCAGAGCTTCCAACATATAACAAATTGCAGAATCTCTTCTCACTGCCAACAAAATCTCTTCTCTCCATTATTTTTTCAAATATTTCAATCATATATATCGAAAATAATTATAGAAAAATGTCAAAAAATTTGTATAATTATAAATTATAAAATGAAATGAAATGATCAGAATATTTTTGTATAATTATAAAAAAAATGTCAACAGTTGTCAAATAATTTTCCACCCGGTGTTTATAAGTTGCCAAAACTATGTTTTTAGAATTTTATCATATTAACAGGGATTATGTATAACAACATTATGAGGTTTTAACTTAATTAAAATACTATTTTTAGATGTCTAAATCAAATTTTAAATTGATAAAAATCATTGTTTTCAAAATCAATCAGTGAAAAATCTCTAATAAATAACCAAAATGGCTAGAATAGTTGCACCAACAATAAATAAAAAGTTACACTGATGAAATATTCTAGAATCCGATAACACTACATTTTTGTAAAAATAAATTATAATTTGATCGAAAAAATTCAAAAAATTCTAAATGATTGAAAACTATGATAGGCAAAACGTAACCTACCTTGACCCGAACAACTGAAAATGACTCGAAATGACCCAAAATGATGTTTCGCTCGTAAGAAAACCCTCTCCCTCTCACTAGATGGCTGCTCAAATTGAACATATAGGGTGGAATAGTGGCACTAGTTCGGTCGATATTTTTTTTTATTTATTTATTTTTCTTTGATGTTTCTTGCATGTGATGTTGATGATATAATTGAAATTAGTGGCACTAATTCGGTCGACAATTTTGCAAGATGATTGGTAGAACAACAATATTTCTTCTTATTTTTGACAAGCTTTAATTAGGCGATATCCTTCCTTATCATTTATTTAAGAAATTTGCATTTGTTTTAAAGGTTAACCTACTTTTAAAGCTTGCCAATATATGAATTGCGAGTAGGATTTCTTGTTTGATTATTCAAATGCACTTGTGATTATTGGTATAAACATGTCAATCAAATAAGTCTTGATTGTAGTCTAGCATCCCTTATAGTTGTAATGATGTATAACATAGCGAAAATTACATCTCTGATTAATTAGCAATAATTAATTTAGCCTATTATTTTTATCTTTATAATTAAATCATTAATCTAAATATTTTATTATCTAAATCATGATTTCACAAACCAAAGTTTATCGTATAGTAATTATTGGAGATGGTGGTCTGGCAAATTGCAAATATATATATATATATATATATATATATATATATATATATATATATATATATATATATATATATATATATATATATATATATATATATATATATATATATATATATATATATATATATATATATAAGAGCTACAATCAAAAAGTAAAACAAAAAGACCTACGAGCCTGTGGTTCCTTATCCTAAGAGTACAAGAAATGCAGAAAAAACTATAAGGGCTGTGAGCAATCAGCACCCAAAAAAGGAAGATCCGCATATCAACGCTCAGATCAATGCTCCTGCAAAATTGAAAGAGGAAATAGGAAAGCAAAAAGAGAACCCAAAAAAGAAGTACCTTGATCACAGAGATTATCATGTATTCCAAAATGTAATGAACCCTGCAAGGTACCCTCCAAAAAACAAAATTAGTGAAACAGCAATGCAAAAGCATGATGTCAACGAGACAACTATGATAGCCCGAGAATCTAACATCAGAATTGGAATACACGATGCCAGAAATCCAATAAGTTTCCCGCTTCCAGCAATTCATCCAAATAAAACTAGTAGCACAAGATCGAAGATAAAGAAAAGGCTTCTAGTTGCAAACGATAAGATATTGCTTAACGCAAGTTTGGGTAACAAAAGAAACCGACACCAAATGAAGAGTAGTGCAGATAAGTTTGGTCAAAGAAAGAGCAAACAAAAAATTAATATAGGTAAGCAACTCAAGGATCAGCCAGTCAAACACAATACAAACAGAAGAAGCAGCAGAAGACAAATAAGAATTGGAGAGAGCACTGACTTGAACAGAAGCAGAAAAGACAGATCTTCGAATAACCCAGCCGGTTATAGAAATCAAAAAATTAATCATTTCTAAAATAAGGTAAACCAGTTTTGTCTAAATTGATCATACCTTGTAACAACGGATGCAAACATCTAGGATCTAACTCTTCATAGTTAGTAATATTGCAACCTCTTTTTGCAAGCCAATCGGCACACATATTCGCTTCACGATAAATATGAGAAATGCAATAAGAAATATTGGCAAGATGAAGTTTAATCTTCCTGACCAGATAAAAATTGTTTGGATTGCCAGGAAAAATATTGTTAATAATTTGGATAATAAGCATGGCATCAACCTCAATCCAAATAAAACCAAAGCCCATATTGGAATAGATATTCAGACCAAATAAAAGTGCAGTAAGCTCAGCAGAAATAGCAGTTGTACATTGAATGGGGGCAGAGAAAGCAGCTAAAACATTACCTAAACTATCTCTTATTATACCACCAGCACCATTCGGACCCATAGATCCATCAGTATTGAGTTTAATGTAAGGAGGTTTTGGTTTGATCCAATAAATAATTTTATCAGCAGAATTCACATTAATATCAGAGAAATTGAGGCCCAAATTCTTAGCAAAATTAAGACAATTTCTAAAATTCTTCCTAGATAATAAACTGTAGGAATGCAGTTGAAGAATTTTATGCTTCACATTGAAAATAATGATAGATGAATCCATCTTAATACCATTGTGCTTAGCTTCATTGCGAGCCTTCCAAATATACCAAACAATGAGAATTGGAATGAGATTAAAAATGTGACGTTTGGAGCTTTGAGTCCAACTGTTGAGAATATAGATAAGATTATTATACATAGTAAGCATAGGTTTATTGGCGATATTATCGAAAAAACACCACACTTTGCGGGCAATAACACCAGAAGCAAAAAGATGGTCAATATTCTCAATGTCGGAGCAACAAAAGCATTTAGAAGCAAGATGAAAACCTTTCATTTGAAGCCTATAATCAACAGGAATGTAGCCTTTGATGCATCTCCAGAGTAAAATGGAGTAAGATATAGGAAAGTTATGATGCCAAATAGCAGAAAACAAAGTAGAACTATCCTTTCTAACTCTAAAAGCATTCCAGATATCTTTAAGAATAAAATTTCCAGAGGAAGTAAGAGTGCATAAAATTAAGTCTTTATCTTGCAATAGCAAAGGAACATCTAAAAATTTTTCAACAATGAAAGGAGGAACCATCTCCAAAAGTTTTGAAGTATCCCAACAGTCATTGTTAATGAAATCAGAAACTTTAATACAGCTTAAAGAGTGAGTGTTAAGCAGAGAATCAATAGAAGACACACCAAGCCAATTGTCTTGCTAGAAAAAAATATCACATTTACCAAGACCCCATTGAATGTACTGTTCAGCTTCCCATTTAATGTTGCAAAGTCTCTTGCAAACGAAAGAGTCAGTATTCTTGTGAAAGCATAAAGACGGATGCATGTTGTAACAGTACTTAATATTCATAAAGCGCGCCCATAAGCTGACGTTAGATCTAAAGGAAAACCATAACTTATGAGAGAAAGCTTTAGCAGTATCATCAAGGGATTTACAGCCAAGACCACCTTCATTAAGCATACCACAGCTTTTCTCCCAAGTAGACCAGTGAATGCCATTGTTATTAAATTTAGACCCCAAAAAAATTTGTTAAAAATTCTCTCTAGTTTAGAGCAAATAGATTTAGAGGGAAGTAAAGTATGAAAAAGATAAATAGGCATAGAGTTTAAAACCGATTTAATCAGAATAAACCTGCCACCGTAAGATAAAAAATTAGAGGACCAATTGTTAAGCTTCTTCTCAATCTTGGCAAAAATATCATCAAATAAAAAATTTCTCTTTTTACCTTTATAGATGGGAGTACCCAAATAAGTAATAGGCAAATTTCTGGGATGAAAGCCACAAATTCTTTGAATAGCAAGAGTTCTATTATGATTGACAGTTTTGCTCACAATAAAAGAACTTTTGTCTATGTTGATAGATAAAACACTTTGACTATAAAAACTATTAAGGAAATTAAGCAATAAAGTAACATTGTTAATAGAACCATTAGTGAATAAAATAAAGTCATCAGCAAAGCTAAGATGAGAAATATGAATGCCCTTAATCGTACGAAAATTCAAATTAGGGTGTCTCAAAAATAAGTCATTTAAGCCTCTAGAAAGATATTCCATAGCAATAATAAAGAGAGTAGGAGACATGGTGTCACCTTGTCTTAAACCTTTGGATGACTTGAAAAAACCATTATTCTTACCATTAATGATCACAGAGAAGTAGCAATTCTCAATACTGTTCTTGATAAGAGATATAAAATTAGAATTAAAACCAAAAAGAGATAAAACTTTGTAGAGGAAGTTCCAGTCAATATTGTCATAAGCTTTATAAACATCAAGCTTAAAAATAACATTGCCACCTTTAACTTTGACATTGATATCATGAGTGATCTCTTGGGCTAAAAGAACATTATCAAATATGCTTCTACCTTTAACATAACCAGTCTGATTCAAAGAAATGATGTTGGGCAGAATGGAAATTAATCTATTAGCAATAATCTTGGAATTTAGCTTATTGAGAAAAGTACACAAACTAATCGGCCTAAAGTCATTCCAATGATTGGAACCATCTTTTTTGGGAATGAGCACAATATAAGTGGAAGAAAAAAATTTAGGATAGGGATTACCAGAAAATAATTCTTCCACAGCATTAATAACATCCTTCTTGATGATATCCCAGTTATCTTGAAAGAATTTAGTGGTGAAACCATCAGGGCCCGCAACAACATTAATGTTAAGATCATTGATAACCTTAAAAATTTCATCTTCAGAAGGAATTTGACAAAGCATATTATTATCAACCTCACTGATAATGTTGGGAATAATTTGAGGGTTGCTAATAGGTAAACAAGTAGAAGAGCTATTAAAGATGTTCTTAAAGTACTCCACACCAGAATTGCAAATAGACTCATCAGAAATAAAACATTACCATGAGCATCAATAATCTTGTGAATAAGACTTCTAGTCTTCTTCTTGTTGGCTAAAGCATGAAAAAATTTAGTATTTCTGTCACCTTCCAAAATGAATTTAGCATTAGACTTTTGGTTCCAAAAACACTCTTCTTGACGTTGAAGTTGAAAAAGAGAGTCTTTGGCTTTGTTAAGGGAAATCAAGTTTTCATGAGTCGGATTTTGAATATAAATAGTATCCAAAGAAGAAACATTAGACTCAGCTTCTTTAATATTTGAAAATAAGTTTTTGAAAACTTTTTTATTCCAATAATTCAAACATTGTTTTAATCTAGAAAGCTTAGACCATAATCTTAACATGCCAGTTATATTGTTGTTAGAATGAACATGAGCATTCCAATTTTGAGAAAGAATATTAGAGAAATCAGCATGCAACATCCACATATTTTGGAATCTAAAAGAATGAGAAGTGTGACGCAAATTGTTGTTAATGCTCAGAACTAAAGGAGAATGATCAGAAAGCGTTCTACTAAGATGCTCAATATTAGAAGAAGGAAAATCAGCAATCCAATCATCATTAAAAAGAAATCTGTCTAATCTTTACCACAAATTAGCTCTATTCCAAGTGAAAGGACTACCAAAGTAACCGATATCATTTAAGTGACAATCACTAATCATAGAATTAAAATCCTCAATGGCATTAGAGTTAGGAGGATTACCCCCAATTCTTTCAGAAATGTTGGAAATAATGTTGAAATCACCGCCAACACACCAAGGGCCATTAACAATCGAAGCAAATTGTCTCAATTGATTCCAAAGAGAAATAAGATTAGTTCTAGTGCAAGCCGCATAAACAAAAGACGCATAACAGTTAACATTAAAAAGAGAAATGAAGCAATGGCATACTTGAGGTAAATCATCAATAACATTTAAGGTAAAAACACTTTTCCACATAATCCAAATCTTATTGGAGCAATTAGCAAAAAAGTTAGGAAAGCCCAAAAATTTAGCAGTAGACTCAATTTTACTATGATTAACTAAAGGCTCAATTAAGACAAGTAAATGGATATTATGAACTCTACACAAATTACAGACTCTGAGCTTAGAGTCCTTGCCACCGATGCCTCTTACATTCCATAAAAGGGCTTTAATCATTACAATCCTTTGAAGAAGTTTGAGCTCTTGTGGATCTAGGTATAGCCAGTATGACATTCCTATTTTGTTTATTTTTTTTCCTCAACACCACTTTAAAATTTTCCTCATTAGAGTAATTAGAGCTAACTCTATTAGGTTCAGACTTGTTTATCTCAGTATGTTCATTTAAAATAACATTAGAAGAAGAAGGAGGAATGAATTCCCCATCTTCACATTCCTCACTGTCATTGCTATTTAACATCAGATTTTGGTTTTCAGGAACAGTAGAAGGCAAAATATTTTCAACCATATTACCATTTTCAACTTGATTAAACATAGAAGCAATAGAGACAAAGAAAAAAGGTTCAACTAAGGAATTGCTACCATTAATAGTAATATCATTCACATTCTTATCATTAGAAACAGGAACATCAGGTAACTGTAAAGTATCAACCGAACAATCTAAATTTTCAGAGATGCCATCAGCAAAATTTAAACCTGTGTTATCTAAGTTATTAGAAATAGGTTGCGGTTCCACCTCTTTCTCAATGTTTTCGGTATTTTTTATCAAATTGTCACTAACTGGCACAAAAACCTTTTGAGTTTCGGTGGAGCCAAGCTTCCCATTTTCAGTAATTGTAGATTTTTTTAAATCAGGATGAAGTCTAAAACATTCAGCTTGAGCATGACCATGCATTTTGCAATGAGGACAGAAATCCGGAACATTTTCGATTTCAACTTTTTGAAAATACCCAAAAGTTTTAGATCCAACCCATATCTCTATGGGATGTTTCTTGGAAATATCAACTTCAACTAGAATATGAGCTACGGAAGGCCTGGTACGGGAAGCAGTCGCTTGATCCGTCTGTAGAGGCCTTCCAAAAATTAAACCCAAAGCATGCAGAACTTTTTGATTAAAGAAATGAAGACGAAGATTGGGGAAAGAGATCCAAACAGGAACAATCGGAGATTCTTCTTTAATGTCGAAAAAAGGAGTCCATTTCAAGATTCGCATTTGACAATTAAAAATAAAATACGATCGCCTAGCAAAAACACGACTGTAATCAAGATCGTTCGATAATTGTATAGCAACATGCCTAGAATCAAGCAAACCAACCGAGTAGAAACCAGATAGTTTTAAAGACGAGAAAAATTGACGGATCGCATCTAGGATAGGCCTGCGAAGACCAAATTTACCAACAAGAGTGAACTGAAATGGAGACGCTAGCTTCAAAACTTCCTCATCCGACAATAAGACAGCAGGAACACCATTAAAAGTAGTTTGAGTAAGAGTGGGGAGATCATCACCTGCAGATGATTTACCGGAAAGTACCTCTTTGAAAGATCTAGATCTAGATGGTGATTTAGGATCGTCACCATCAAGGCTGAAAAAACCCTTATTCTTATGCACCATTGGGTCGGAAACTTTCCCCCAAGAAGTGGAGGAGACATTTCCAGCCATGAAGAAAACACCCAGAAGGGGCAGAGCACTTCGTAGGAGAACCAAAATGCAACAATCACACGAGAAAATGAAGGAGAAAAGCTGGGAGGTGGATCAGAGATGACGGGAACTCGAAAAACCCTAAATCGCCAAAGCGGCTAGGGCGAACGAGCTCTCGCGATGATGAAATTGCAAATATATATATATATATATATATATATATATATATATATATATATATATATATATATATATATATATATATATATATATATATATATATATATATATATATATATATATATATATATAACTAAGGCTTACGACAAATTGAATTGGGTTTTTCTTTATAAAATTTTAAATCTGTTTGGTTTTAATTTGCATTTTATAAATCTTATCAAAAATTGCATTGAAAATTGTCATTTTTCTGTTATTATCAATGGTAAGTCTCATGGTTTTTTCAAGTCCTCCAATGGTATCAGACAGGGTGATCCCTTATCCCCTGCTCTGTTTATCATTGCTGTTGAATATCTATCTCGTGACATTAATAATCTTTATCGTTTTCACCCTACTCTTTACTACAAAATGAATGGTGGTTTGCCCATTACTCATTTGAGCTTTGGTGATGATGTTATTATTTTCTCCAATGGTTCCATGAAAATGCTGAATTTACTCTTTAAATTTCTTAATAATTTTCGACATGCTAGTGGTTTAATCTTTAATCCTAATAAGTGTTGTTTTGTTCCTGTTGAGACTATCTCTGAGAATCGTATTACTATAATTGGCAGGAAATTTGGTGTTAACAAGACCGTTTTGCCTATCAATTATCTTGATGTGCCTCTCTATAAAGGTAAGAAACGGAATCATCTGTTTGATGGGGCGTTTAAGATTATCCATAAGAAGCTATCTTCGTGGGCTTTCAATTTTTTGTCTTATGGTGGGAGAATTGTTCTGATTAAGCATGTTCTTAACTCTATTCCTATATATCTGATGCACACCTTGAACCCTACTAAACATATTTGTAACAACATGGAAATTATCTTTAATAAGTTTCTTTGGGGTTCTAAAGATGGTAAGCGTTTTATTATTTGGAGTTCTTGGACTAATTGTGCTGGGAATAAGGACGAGGGCCGTCTTGGCTTTCGTACCCTTATCGATATGTCTAAGTCTTTTAATCATAAACTTTGGTTTTTTTCAGATCTAATAAAAGTTTATGGGCGAATTTCATGATGGAAAAGTATTGTTCTGCTAAGCATCCCTTGAATTGTAGCTTTAAAACTGGGGACTCTATCAATTGGAAAAGACACTTTAGCATCAAATGGGAAGCTGAAGAGTTCATTCAATGGGGTTTGGGTGCTGGGAACATTTATTTCTGGCAAGATAAGTGTCTTGGTAATTTTTTATTGATAATCTTTTAAATACTCACACTACTTCTACTTTGAAAGTTAAGGATTTATTGAATAATGACACTTGGAATCTGAATTTACTTACTAGTATGATTCCTGATAACATTATTAACATGATTACCAAGATTACCATTTACAAAGATAATGAAGACTGTATTTTATTTAATAGATCTACTGATGGGCGGTTTAACACTAAATTTGTTTTGGAGTCGATTAGACAAATTTTGCCTTATAACAATCTTTACAAGCATATTTGGCATGCTAATATCCCTCCTACTTACTCTTTTTTACTTTGGAGAGTTCTTCATGACTATTTACCTATTGATTCTCTTTTGATGAAAAAAGGGCTTATTATTGTTTCTAAATGCCAATGTTGCTATCATATAGAGAATCTTAATCATGTTTTTATCAATAGTCCGATTGCTACCAAAGTTTGGATTTATTTTGATAACATTTTTAATGTGCTTTCTTCTGTACACTATGAGTCGGTTATGGCTATGCTTAATGATTGGATCCTTCCTATCAAAGGTCACATTAGAAATATTATTCCTGTTCTTATCTGTTGGTATTTATGGGAGAGCCGTAATGCCTCCAAGCATGACAATATTGGTATGAATGCTTTGAATGTTATTGATAAAGTTAATAACATAATTATTCAACTTCATAGTGCGAATTTAATTTGCGTGAGCTCTTTTCAAAATTGCTTAAATGTTGTTACTGAGTTTGGGCTAAATTTCAGTTTTCAACCTATTATCAAAAACGAGAAATTGGTTTATTGGAGATGTCCGATTAAGGATTACTTTAAACTCAATACTGATGGCTCTTATAATAACTCTAATGCTGGGTGTGGTGGCATTATCCGTGACCATAATGGTAGAGCTGTGATTGCTTATGCTGGCCCCTCTTCTGGTAATAATGCTTTTCAAAAGGAAACTGACAGCTTGCTGTATGGGATTCAACTTTGTATCTCTTTTGGCTTGAATAACATATGGGTGGAAGTTGATGCTTTACTGTTAATTCTATATATTAGTGGCAATTTGAAGAATAACCCCAATAATTTTTACAAGATTAGAGATATTAAGCATTGTTTATCTCGTATAAATTACTCTATCTCTCATATTATGCGTGAAGGTAATGCTGTGGTTGATGGCCTAGCTAAAATGGGGTGTGGCCTAGATGGGTTTGTGCAATTCAATGAAAACTCCCTTCCTAGGGATATTAAGGGGCTTATTAAGCTGGATCAGATGGGTTTTCCTTATATAAGAATTCATTAATGTGGATTGATTTTCTTTTTTCATTTTCTGTCCTATTTTATCCTGTTTTCTGGTTGCTTTTTCCTTCAGGCGGTGTTTTCCTGGTGTGTTTCTTCGCTTTGGTGTTGATTTCGGTTAACAAATGTTTGTATGGTTTAAATCCTATTGTGTATTGGCTTGGTTATGGTTTAATGGTTGTTGGTCTGTTCTTCCTGGCTTGGCCTTCTAAGCTGAGACTTTGCAATATTGTTCATTTTTTGGATGTCTGGATTGGTTTCGGTGTCTATGCTTCTGTTTGCTGCAATGGGTGCTGGATTATTTTGTCCCCTTTTTTGAATCTGGTTAGACATAATTTCAGCATGCAATGTACTGAATTTCAGATTATGATTATTTTGTGCTTCTTTCTGGCAGCTTGGAAGAGGCATATTGATTCTGGGTCTTACTGTTCTGCCTGATTGTTTAAGCCCTGGTTGGTTTGTTTTTGCGGTAACAGGTATTCAGTTGGCTATTACATTAGTAAGTATATTATTTTGGGGATCTTTTGCAAGCCTGGGAGCAATTTTACCTTCTTGGATCTCTTTCCTGTTTTTAAGTTCTTTTGTTTACTTCAATTTTGCTCTAGTATCCTTGCAGGCTTGTTTTTCAGGTTTTTGGAGCTCCGTGCTCATTTTGTGCAGGGTACGTTTGCTGCTGGTAGGGACGTGCTGAAAGTTGTTTTTTCTTCCCTTTGTTTTTTGATTACTAGAATGTTACTAGATATTAATGTAACTTTTTGTAGTAGGGAACTCCGGCTTTTAGGCTTCTTTTTTATTTTTCTTGTAGCTCTTTGGAGCATTATTGAGCTAGAGATACCTTTAAGGATTGTGTACCTTTTTCCCAATATTAACGCGTAGGCCCGTTGGTGGGTTATATATATATATATATATATATATATATATATATATATATATATATATATATATATATATATATATATATATATATATATATATATATATATATATATATATATATATATATATATATATATATATATATATATATATATATATTTATATATATATATATATATATATATATATATATATATTTAAGCCGTATAATACAACGTTATTTTTTTTATAAAAATGTTAAAAAATGAACCATTGTAATTTATCTAGTCTCTAGAATTATAACAAATTTTACCACTGCAAATAGTAAATTCTCCATGTTTGTAGTGGTTTTTAACATTAAAACATGCCCAAAAATTGCAGTGGTTAAAATCATTGAAAAATCTACTCATTGCAAAACACTTAGCCCCAATACACTTTCTCCTTTGGTTTCAAAATCGCTATGAAAAGCTTTTGCAATGAAAATAATCACTGTAGTCTAGCAAATGTTTAAACCAATACAATAGCTCAAAATGAAAACCTAAACTTCTGACAGTACTGTTCTTCTCATTATAATTGAAACAAGTCATATCTTTTTTTTTTTTGGGAAAATTAGGGGCAGAGCCTCAGGATTAGATTAGTTTGATCATATGAAATAGCAGCATATTCAACGGCTCCCTAATTTCCTAAGGACCATATGAGGGGAGAGTCATAGGTAGGAATTCATCATCGTCCAACGCCAAAATATAATAAAACCTGCCAGACCTGAGAAAGGCAACCAAAAGTCATCACTAATTCAAAGTTCGGACTGAGGCTTTGAAAAAAAAAAAGACCAAAACCAACCACCAAAAAAATCGACAACCAAAAGCATCGAAGGACCCAGGATGGAACCACCCCACGAAACACTAGTATTGTTCGAGGAAACACATCAACAACACTGGCCAACCCCTAAGACCTTGCAGCCAATAACGGTTTCAGCTTCTCCCTTAATAAATTCCCTTTTCTTCATTTTGAGATCTTTAATCTGACAACTCTTGTAATTTTATTACCAAGAATCACAACACACAGTAACCGAGCTAAACTTTCTATTGTTTCTTTCGCGCCAAAAATAATAAATAGTGCAATTTACAGTTAGTAGACATATCTTTCAATTCATTGTTTCTAAAGTATTTGATGAGATTGGCATAATTTTTAAGGAATTATATTTTCAATTAAATATTCTCCTCATAGTTCTCTCGTAATTAATTATTTTTATTGTCCTTCCAAAATTAGCTTTAATTGATTTTCCAAAATTACTTGTACGATTTTCAAGCATGCGAAGAATTTATACCGTTCAATGAATGTAAAATGCTCAGTTTTTATTTTAAAATTGAGAAAATTTAATTTGAATATTTTGCATGAAAATAATTTCAAAATTTTCTTAATGAAATTTTAGAATACTTTAATTTATTCCCTGTCTTTTGAAAGCAAAGCTTAAATTGTTATAGTTTTTTCTTATAGACAATAATTATTTTTACACATATTTGTAATATGCTCATTGTATAATAACAATGAATCTTATGCTTTTATATGTTTTCCAAAATTGCTAGCTGACCTCTCCAAGGCTTATAAGAGATTTATATGTGACAGTTGATCAAATAAATTATGAGTAGATTCTCTCAAAAGGTAGATTGCCAGAATCATTCAATGAGTTCCACATTGAAATAAAGAAAAACTTGTATGAAATCAAGACACTTATTTCTCTTATTTATCATTTTAGATGGTTGATGCATTACACATTTCAAGTATTTCATTTATTTCAGCTTTTTCATATAGTATTTTTTTTTATCCTAAACATTTTATTTTGGAATGTTTTACTAATCTAATGTTCATATAACATTATACCGCTTGGACACAGTGCACTGAAATATATGTTTGTTGATCCATTTGTTATGGAAAAACATTAATGTTGATTCTCTAATGCAATAATATTGATGTGTTCTGTCAAATTAATATTGCACTCTTAGCAATATAAATTTTGTAGATAGATATATGATTGTTATGCATTAGTGTAGTTTCTTGAGTTTGTCTTAGCAATATTTGGAAGTTTAATGATTGACACAAATGGAAAATGAGATCAAAGGCCATTTGGTGTTAACATGCCATAATCAATTTGGTGCAACAAAAGCTAAATCTTCTTTTTTTGAAATAAAAAGAAAACAAATTTATCATTTTGAGGTTGTTGTGTCATAAAATCATTTTGTGGCTATGATTATTTAGGGAACTCTTTTGCAACATGGTATGAAGCTACAATCTCATGGGGGACATTGACCTCTTTATATAAAGTGGGGGTTGAGCCTTATAGGGCCCACGCATTAATAATAATAAGGGGTTACAAGCTCTAAAGGGATCGATAGCTCACTAAGGCTAAAAGAGTAACAATCAAAAAGGCAAAAAATCCTAAGAGCCAAAGTCTCATACCAACTTACAAAATTAAATGCCATAAAAATAAATAAAAGCAAGGTGCAATATCCCAAACCCAAAAGTAGCCCAAACACTACAGGAAAAACGTCATTTTCCGACAGACATTTTCGCCGGAAATTGGCCAAAATCCGTCGGAAATTAGCATTTCCGGCGGATTTCCGGCGGAAATATCTCCGCCGGTTTGACGCGCGTCGAAAAAGGCCTTCCGGCGCATAATAATTCGCCGGAAACAATTCCGGCGTATTTCCGACGGATTTTTCGCAGGAAAAATATTTCCGGCGGATTTTTTTTTGCGCCGGAAGTTAAAAAAAAAAATAAAAAAAAATAAGTACAAATTCTAAGCATCACAACCTGCCCACAGCTCCGATTTCTTATCAGCCCAGCCGGCCCGCACAAAGGCAGCGAGCCCAGGTGCACAAGCAAGCCCGCCTAACAGGCCCGCGGTCGTTTCTGCCTTCGGCAGGATTCGAACCTGGCCCTACTCTCTCTGCGCGCGTGTTCTGCAGCCATCATCTACCATCTTGCCCTTAATTAAAAACTGTAAATAAGTTATACTTTAATTTATTTAAGTTATAACTACTACATATTAAAAGTAATAATTATTTTAAAAGTAAAATTTTTAAAGATAAAAGAAATATAATTTAATTTAATAATAAATAATTAAATTAGTTAATTTAATTTAACAATAAATTATTAAATTATTTAACTTAATTTAATAAAAATAATCAATAATTAACTTAAAATTTAAAATTTAAAATTAAAATTAAAAATTCAATAAGTAACTTAATTGTTATCGGTAGAAACAAAAAATTAAAAATTAAAAATTAATTAACTTAAAATTAATTAATTAATTCAATAATTTAAGTTATATTTTAAAATAAAAAATATTTAATTTTTAAAATCCGCCGGAAAATCCGCCGTAAATGCCTTCGAAAAAAATTCGTCGGAAAATCAATCAAAAATCTTGTCGGAAATTCATTGAAAAAAATCCGTCGGAAATCCGCCGGAAAATCCGCCGGAAAATCCGCCGGAATTTGAGACGAATTTATTTCCGCCGGAAATTCTGTCGGAAATGAGCTGTTTTCCTGTAGTGAAACTGAGATAAGCATACAACACAACAGAAGATAACCAATCAAAAGCTGGAAAATCATCAAGAGCCTACCAACCTGTGGGAAGTGGAAGTAGACCCACGAGCAGCCGAACGAAACAAAGCACACCTGCATAGGATGAAGAAGGACAGAGAGAAAAAACCAAAGCGGAGTAAACAAGCAGGGAATAAACCAACCAGAATATCCATACCAACCTCATCACAATAGTTAAAAGGAGACAAAAAAATTGGAATTACGGCAAAATGAATAGAGCCAACAACCACAATAGACCAGAGCTACAACACAGGTTCAGAGAAATGAGCATAAAACAAAAATTGAAGGACAACCGAGCCTCATTTATGCCTAGAAGAAGGAAAACCAAGCTTGTTCATTCTTACCAAGTCATTCAAAAATTACAAAATGGACAAATCAATATATATAACTCAGTGGAGTAAAGGTAACCACCTTTCCCATCCAACAAATCAACACAAGAATTATCATTTGTTGGAATATGAGAGATAATGAACTCAACTTGCTTCAAATAGTTCATAATACTCCTAGAAGTATACAATAAAGAAGCATTATTGCAACAATTATTCTTAATAAGGTGAACTAGTATTAAAGAGTCATACTCAATACAAATATTCTGGATATTGATTTGGGAATATAATTTAAGACTGAGTAAGAGAGTAGTGGCTTCTTCAATAATATATATATAATTGTTAGCCATAGAGGTGTGAATATTGGACACGACTCGAAAACTCGACCGGAGCATGACAAAAAAATTTCGAGTTCGGGTTGGGTTCGAGTTAGAGTTTTCGACCCGTTTCAAAAATCGGGTCGGGTTCCAGTTGACTCGGAACCCTGGAAATGACACGGATTGATCCACTGACCGAGCTGCCCGCGTGACCACCGCTGTGCCTGCACGTGGCAAATTCCGCATGACCCCCCTTTGCCCGCTGACTAAGCTGCCACGTGACTGTGCCTGCCCACCCCTGCCCCGCTATCTCATCGCTGCTCGTGCCCAATCACGTTGTCGCTCGTGTGTCTACGGCTACGTGTCCTGAGGTCTGCGTGATAGGCTCCGGTTGACCATATCCAAGCCCGCACATCCAAGCCCGCGTGCAGGTGAGCCCAGCTTGCCGCGTCCAGGCCCCACGCCGCGTGCCCGCTTACATGACCTCCAGGTCCAGCTTTCTGGCCGCTGGCGTCCAGCCTTAGGCATCCCACTGCCCATGTCCGACACCTGGTTTCGGGTTGTGTAGGGTTGACCTGACCCGAAGTGGGTCAGGTTTGGGTCTGAAAAACTAACTCGTGACCCATTCATGTTGACCCGAATAGTGTCGAGTCAGTTTGGATTCAATCCAAACCTGACAGTGACCCGAAATTGATACCCCTAATTAGCCTCTAGTAGTTTTTTTAGTTCCATATTAATCCTATAGCCTCCTTGTAGTAGGAGGAGAATATAAATAATATCACTACCTCTTAAGGTAGCACTTTTGGGCTTGAGAAAACAATAATTGGATTCTTCTTTCATGAAGAAATAATTTGTATCCGAAAGTTAATAAGCTTTAATTTTCTTTTCTGTTTTAGTTCTTTTAACAAATGACTATAAATATTACCCTTTCTTTAAATATATATTATAAATAATATGATTTTGTCGAAAATAGCAACATAAACATATTCTAAAAGCAGTAATTTTCATTATGAAAATGGTATCAAAATAGGCATAAGCAGTAATAAAGATAATCAGAATGGACGAGACGAAAGCCGGATGGGAATCATGGGATGCGATCATGCGACGACTTGTTTATAATTTCATCTTTTTCTTCATTCACATTACAGACAATAGAGAAAAGTAGGTGGGATGGCATTCGGAATCAGGGAACTTGATAGTGACAGAGAACTTGAAATAAAAAAGTCATTTTGAGCAGTGATTTCACTGCATCATAATTTTTTTTTATTTTTCACTTTATCATAATTGCTTTATATGGTTTCCTGTTCTTTTTAGCAATCTGACTGATTATCAATACCCACTCATTGAAGATGATTTCTCTGCTAATGATATATTTGTGTGACACGTCTCATCTTGGTCTATTTATTAGGAACTTAGGCTACCAACTAAGAGATCTTGAGTTTGAGACTTTGTGTATGCAATGTGTATATGAGTATACCTTAATTAGCCTAAACGTTATTTAAACAACGTGATTCTTGAAAACTGGCGCCGACTTTCCGGTTAACGATCTGTACTGGCAGTTTACTCATGTTTTGTGCAGTTTTCTTTAGGAGCGATTTTGAGAGGGAAACGAATCGGCCGGTCGAGAAGTTCACAATTCAACCTGTTGAATTGGCCGGTCCAGTCCGATTTGTAAAATCATGGCTCAGATGAACGAAGATCCTACTGAAATCTAAGTCATTAGAAAGCTTGATTAAAACTTGTCAAGGGTCCAAAACGGTCACAGAGGTTGAATTTTTTTTTTTTTCCGAATTGTGTCCTGTAAAGGTCGATGGAAAAGGAATTTACCAATCAAAACAAATTCAAAAGGAGCGCTAATATTTGATTTTCTTCTTCAGAAATCCAGAGACCAAGCAAACCATAGTGAGTAGTATGTTTAAATCTGAAAACACATTTGAAGAATTAATTCCAGCCAAAACATCCTTTAAGGATTTGGACTAGATCTTAAAATCCAAGAAACCAGGTCAGAGGAATAATGGCCAATCTAGATAAGGATGTTTCCAACACCATGTCAGATGAAAAAAACATCCAAAAAAAAAAAAAAAAAAAAAAAAATGGTTATGATTAATTGATTCAAGACCTTTCTAAATCCACTGATGCTTAGCTCGGTTGGTGGGCGTGCTCGGTTGGGAATTCCCCATCCCGAGTTCGATTCCCTCGAGCGGCAGTCACCCCTTCAGTGGGGTTCCCAAAGCGCTGACTGTGGGTACAGTAGAGTTGGTGGCCCGGTAGGTTGGATGGGGTTTACGGGCCGCCTAGCGCGCTTGGTGAAGTCAAGCATGGCAGCGGACGGTTCCTCATAATATAAAAAATAAAACATAAAAAAAAAGAAAAAAAGAAAGACATTTCTAAATTAATAATGAAACCTAGACTTTCCAAAAATGTTTTAGATTTTAGTAATATGACCTTTTATTTCAAGTTATCTGTCACTTTCAAGTTCCATTATTCTAAATGCCATCCCACCTAATTTTCTCTATTGTCCGTAATGTGAATGAAGAAAAAGACGAAAATACAAACCAATTCGTCCTATCCCGTGAAAGCGATCCCGCTTTCATCTGGTCCATTCTGATTTGCTTTATTACTGCTTAATGTCTATTTTGATATCACTTTTATAATTAATGACTGCTTTTAGAATATATTTATGTTGCCACTTTCGATAATATATTTTTTTATTATTTCGGCTAACTTTATCTATTTCACATGCACGGAAAAGCTTCCTCGCTCTGCTAGGGTTCAACTCGGTGTCCTAGTTTTGTGATTTCCCGCCACCCAGTCGGGGGCCATCCCCCATGGCCGACTTCCCGCCTCTCGCCTCCACCACCACCACCTTCCCACTTCCCTTATCTTCTCCACTTGACTGGAAAAATCTCTTAGCCACTAAACCTCAAGTCTCTACGACCTTCTCTCACTCACTATCCTTTGTCCCTGCTAAAAACCTTACTGCTCAGTTCTCCTCGGAGCAGTTTGTTGCTGGTGCCGCTGAATGGTCTCTTTCCTTGGTCGGCTACTCGATCGGTAAGCCTCCATTCTATGAAGCTTTGTTGACCACGATTAAAAAAGCTTGGAAGCTCAAAGGAGATTTCTCCCTGCTTACGATGGATGATGGCTTTTTCCTTCTAAAGTTCTCTGCTTTAGAGGACTATGAGCTTGCTTGGAGTGGAGGGCCCTGGTTTTTCTTCGGAAAACCTTTTATTTTGCAGAAATGGACTCCCGACTTCGTGCCGAAGCGTGAAGAATTTCTGTCCATTCCATTGTGGATCAAAGCCTCTTTCTCTATGGACACCGGAAGGTATTTCGAAACTTGCTAGTTGTGTTAGCATACCACTAGCTGTTGACGCCCTTACCGCAGCTAAAACTAGACTTACCTTCGCTAGAATTTGTATGCAAGTTACCAGTTCTTCTCCCCTTCCTGAAGAAATCTACTACTCTGTTGATGACAAGTCTTTTCCTTTGCGTGTGCAATATGATTGGAAACCCGAACATTGCTCCCAATGTGGATCCATTATGCACCCACCTACCCTTTGCCCCAAAGACCCGATCACACGACCTACTGCTGCTTCCAAACCAAGAGGTAGAAGTAGCAGCCGAAAGCCCAGACTCACGCCGCCACCTCGACTTCTTATTACGAAACCTCCAGTTAATTCTAAGCCTGACTTTCAACAACAATCCCACATTACCCCTCTGCTTCAGAATCTGTCTTCTGGACCAATAATTCCTAATATAAACTCACCTTTTGGTGACCCTGTTATATTCACTGAGCCAATTCTTGCTGGAATTGATAATCCTCCCATTACCACTGCTAAAAATAAATTTGATGTTCTTGTCGACAATCACCCAGTCGAACTAATATCCAACCACTCACAGTTCCCGAATACTGTTACTGCACCTGCTAACCAAAACATCAACAGTCCTCCACATACTTCTCCATGAAACTATCAGCCTACAATTCCATCCAATTCGGATCAACCTTCTTCAAGCTCCAATTCCACAAAAATACAACAATCTACCCAACAAAATCACAAACAAACCCGCGGCAAAAATGCCAAAAAACCCTCCACCCCCAAATGTCAATAAAACCTCCTACGCTTGCGGCATGGAACATTCGTGGGTTTAACAACCCTGCTAAGGTTCTTTGCTGTAAAACTTTTGTCCAAAGCCATAACATTGACCATCTCTTCATTCTTGAAGCTAAAACCTCCCATACCAACCTCTCCAACAACTGGTTCCAATGCCATCATAGATTTTTTTCCACGGAAAGCTCTTGTGATAATTTCCAGCACATTACCCTGGGTCGTATTTGGGTTAAATGGAATGCAGGCAACATTAAGTTTATTTCTCAACTCACCACTAGTCAAATTATTCACGGTTTCATTGAGCTCAATTCGTCTACTAGTGTGGCTATCACTGTTGTATATGCCAGTGTAATATCAGTTTTGCTCCAGGTTCGTCCAGGACGAAGTTGGATCGTCCGGGACGATCGGTACAGGTTGTGCAGAAAAATATGTTTGGCTGAATGGTTCGTCTGGACGAAATCAGGATCGTCTGGACGAAAATTTTCCAGAGAACCCGTCGCCGGGGACGATAAGTAAATCTCGTCTGGACGAAGTTCTCCAGAGCTGAGATCGTCCAGGACGAAGCTCGATCATCCAGGACGATCAGTCTGGATATATATAGAAATGAGATATTTTGAAGAGAGAGAAAAAGCTGAGGAGAGAGAAAAATGAAGGAAAAAGAAGGAAAAGTGATTTTTGGGCGACGCCGGTCTGTTTTCGTCCGTTGTGACAGTTGAAGATATTGCTGTACGCATGGTAAGGCACAATCCGACTTTCTCAATTTTCAAAACCGTCGTTTTTGGCGGTATTATCTGTCCGGAATTGATTTTTGTTCGTGATTTTCGTCCGTAATTTCCGACTGGTTTAGTTTTTACCGTGTAACTTTCTGTATTTTGTTGAAGTGCCGAGTGTGCACATTTTGGTTATTTTCTGAAGATTTTTGTCCGGGTATTTTTGATTCGACTGTGTTTTTAGTCGACTGGATTTTTCTGTGAAATTGGAAATTCTCTGTGCAGTAGAATAAATGTTATGAAATGTTGATATCTATATTCGGTGCAAATTTGGTAAATTGTTATTTTCATGAAAATTGTGTAAATTCTGTATACTGCCGTTGTGCTGCCCGATTTTTTTGGGTAATTTTTTATTTATCCGGATTTTCTCTGAATTGATATGCTATCTGTATATGCTATAAAAAGGGAGTTATAAGGGGCCTGGATCCTATGAGATTCAGTTAGTGTCTGGGAAATTCTGAAATGAGCTCAATATGAAATCTTATATCTGTTCTGTTCCGGATCCGAGGAAATCTGTTTAGGTGCTATAAGCACTATATATGTATTCTGGTGCTATAAGCACATCTGTTCTGGTGCCATGAGCACAAAGGGAGGCATAAGGGGCCTGGATCCTATGAGATTCAGTCAGTGACAGGGAATTTAGCTATGAATTAAATAATATCTGATATCTGATTTGATATGATTCTCATACGATTTGTTCTATTCCGATATGATCTGAACTTCTGATTTCTGTACGATTCTGATTCTGTTGATCTGATATGTCTGATCTGTTCTGTTTCTGATTTGATACGACTTCTGTTTCCGTACAGTTCTGTTTGATTTGATATCTGTTCGATTCCGTTCTAATTTCTGTGCGGATTTGTCTGATGTGTTGGTTTTGAGATTCTGAGAATTTTGATTGGAGGTTTGTTGCTTTGCGGAGCTGTTGAGCTCACCCTTGCTTTTTGGTGGTTTTCAGGTTCTGGGAAAGGGAAGGAAGTTCAGGATTAGTTTAGAGTCTGATCAGTATAGGTATTGTTTTGTACATTTTGATTTTTGTACAGTCATGGCTTTTCTGTTCTGTCTTTCTTTCTGTCTAAAGCCATGTACTGTTTTGTAGATGATTGTTTTGAGGAAAAGAATGAAAAACATATAGATCTTTTGTTCCGCTGCATTTGATGTTTTTAGTAGCTCTGTATTTGTCTGTTTTGAGTTAAATGTTTGGAAGATTCAGTTCCGAACCAAATTCCAAAGCTAGATCCTGGTTAGCTTCTCCGTCGCGGCCCGGTGCGTACGGGATCCGTCTCGTCTCGGGTCGGGTCGTGACAGCTATCAACTCTCAATTTGAAAGACAAACCCTTTGGAAAGATATTCAATCCATTGCTAAATTCCATTAGCAGTCCATGGGCAATTATAGGGGACTTCAACTGTTGCCGGTTTCCCTCTGAAAAAGCTGGGGGCTCCCCCCTTTCCAACATCAGTCTTGGTGACTTTAACAACATGATTTTCAACACAGGGCTGCATGACCTCTCTTATGTGGGGCACTTTTATACTTGGTTCAATCAGCAAAGCAACAATCCCATTCACATTAAGCTAGATCGAGTCTTAGTTAACGACTCTTAGCTTACTACTTTTCCCAATTCCTACTATTATGTTGGGGATCCTAACTGCTCATATCACTCTCCTCTTTTACTTATGAATTCCATGGAAGCTATGAGGTCATAGGTTTATGTTCAAGAACTATTGCACAAGAATCCCTAATTTTTGGGATAGTTTGTTGGATACATTTTCTCAACCTAATGAGAGCAGTCCTCTTTGTGCTTTCACTTTGAAGCTGAAAACCCTCAAAAAACAAGCTCAAGCATAAGAACTAGTCTAATTCTAACAACATCCAAAGGGATATTGATTTAATCTCTGAGCTTCAGAATAATGTTTTTAGGAAAATTCAGAATAGCCCTCTTGATGCATCCCTTAATGATAATCTGAAGAGTATCAATTCCAATCTCCTTTACTACCAATCCACTTTATCTGATTGGATTGCTCAAAGAGCCAAGGTTAATTTGGCTCACACATGGGGAGGATGATCTAAAGTTTTTATACTCTAAGATCAATGCCAACACGAATTACAGCAGTATTAAAGAAATCTCCTCTGATTTGGGTGTCTTTACTGGCCATCATGACATTTCTCAAGCATTCATCAACCACTTCACAAAGCTCTTTAATCCCTCTAAACCCACCACTCAGATCCATCACATACCCATTGGTAATGTTATCCCAAATCACCTTATCTCCTCCCTCACTACACCTGTTATAGAATAAGAAATTAAAGGCATCATTTTCTTTGGGAAGAAAAATTCAGCCCCGGGGCCGGACGATTTTACTTTCAAACTTTATAGAGCAACTTGGGACACTATCAAGCATCATGTTTGTAAGGCTGTAAGTTATTTATTTACTTCTTGTCATATGCCTAAGAAAATTAAATCCACTGCTATTGTGCTCATTCCCAAGCTTCCTCATGCCAATACTGTCAAGAATTTTAGGCCCATCTTTATTTGCAATGTTATTTATAAGGATATTGCTAAAATCATTGCTAATAGGATGAAAACTATTATGCCCTCTATTATACATCATAGCCAAAGTGGTTTCATCCAAAAGAGAATGATTTTTGATAACATCATTCTAGCTTCTTAGGTTTTGGGCAAATTCAATAAAAAAAAAAAAAACAATGACAAGCTCTTATGTGCTAAATTTGATATCACCAAGGCCTTTGACACGGTGTCCAGAGAATTTCTTTATAAAAGGCTGACTGAGAAGGGTTTCCCGGATTTATTTGTTCCTGGGTCAAAGCCTGCACTTCTGAGGTTTACTTTTCTGTATGTATTAATGGTTCTCTTGAAAGTTATTTTCAGTCCAAGTCTGGCCTCAGACAGGGCTGTCCTTTATCCCCTTACCTTTTCAGTATTGTGATGGGTGCTCTCTCCAACTGCATTGAAGATGTCATTTCCAAATCAAATTTTACTATTGTCACCTCGGGCAACTGTGTTGTTTCACATTTGATGTATGCTGATGACCTCTTGGTGTTTGGAACTGCTAAAATTGAGAATGCTATCACTCTTAACACTATTTTTGAACAATTTGTTGCCACTACTGGTTTATTCATTAACCCTCTCAAAAGCACTATTCTCTTATCTAAAGACACCCCACAAGCTAGTGCCATTTGTGATGTGCTTCAAATTAGGCAATCCACCAGCCCTGTAACCAACCTTGGATTTCCTATCTTCCATAAAAAAACTTAGAATTAGGGACTTTCAACCTCTAATCCAAAAACTCTCTTCTAAACTAGATTGATGGACTGCTAAAATACTTTCTTTTGCTGGTAGAATTCAGTTGCTTAAATTCACCATTAGCAATACCTTAGCATACTAGATTCGGGGTGCCATTATTCCTAAAGGATGTTGTAAGGTTATTAACTGCTTATGCTCTAGATTTTTATATTTTGGCAACACAGAATTGAGAAAGCTCCATATCTTGTCTTGGAAAGACACGTGTATCCCTATGCAGAATGGTGGGTTGGGCATTCAGTTAATTGACACTTTGTATCACTCCTTTGGGTGTGCCATTATCTGGAGGTGTTTGCACACTAATAATCTTCTCTTCTCCTGGTAGAGATCAAACTATCACTCTCTTTGGAAACCATTATCTGGTACTACCTCTCCTTTTTGGAAATTTTTATAAGATAAAGAACAATGTATCAAGCACTGTATTTCTTTCAATGTGGGACCTAATAGCAACCTTTCTCTACTATGGGATCCCTGGGTCAACGGCTATTCTATTGCGAATTGTTTTGGGGACAATTTGGATATCTCTCGGTTTGGCTCTTACTCCAGCTGGGTTGAGAAAAATATTATTTCGGATGAGAAATGGGTTGTACCTGGCTGTTTTGGTTGTACCATTGCTTCAAAAATCCTTGCTGTTGAGATTAACCCTGATGAGGATTATCATAGTTAGCTGGGTAATTCTAATCCCACTGCTAGAATTTTCAAAATGCAATTGTTTGACAACCACCCTACTGTACAGTGGCACAAACTTATTTGGCACAAAAACAGTTGTTTGAAGTACTCAGCTTCTCCATGGTTGGCTTTTAAAAATGGGCTTAAGACTGCTGAGGTGTTGCAGTCTCGTTTTATCTTAGTTGAAAGCAATTGTTTTTTCTGTCAAGCCGAGCAAGAAAGCATTGGGCATTTTTTTTTGAATGCAATGACACTTTTTAATATCATAAAATACTTCTTGCCTTGGCTGGGTAACAGGTTGATGAAACCCAACCTTTTCCAGACTTTTGACAGTGTGTTTGATCAAGGATTTGGTATTACCCATGCAAATTACCATCCGTTAACTGCTTGTGCTACTATTTACTTCCTTTGGAGAGCCAAAATGATAGAATTTTTTGGGAATTTTTGACTGTACTGCTACAGTCATAGCAAAAATCAGATACGCTATTGCTAAGAAAACTATGAGCTAGAAAGAGATAAGATGAATTTCATTTTTTGAGGGCCGTTTTTATTGGACAATGATGATTGTTGTTTTTTTACAGTAGCCCCTTGGATGGTCTTCCCTGGCAACCAGGGGCATCGCTCTTGTGCTGACCCATCCGAGATTCAATATTATGCACAGAGCACTGTCCTGCATAACCCCGACTAAGTTTGTTTTTTTTTTTTTTTGTGGATTTTTGACCTGTGGGTGTTTGTATTCTCCTTTTCTTTTGAGTCTTAGATTCTCATTTTGTTGTTCAGAATCTAGACTATAGTTTTTTTTTTCCTTCTTACATGTAACCTTTTTTCATCAATAATACAGGCTTTGCCCCAAATCCCCCCCCCCCCCCCCCCCCCCTCAAAAAAAAAAAAAAAAACTTTATTTATGTTTTCCTTTGAATGTCATTTTCAAAAAAAAATCAAATGATAGGGATAAATGATCATATTATTAGTGTATATATTTAAAGAAAGGATAATATTTATAGGTATTTAGAGGGAGGCTTGGGCATAGATTTTTTTTTTGGTAGTATGTAGTTTCAGGAGAAAAGGGTAGTGGATTTGAGTACACCATATATGAGTAGGAGAAATTATTACATTTAGGCTCCGGATCGTCTAGAGGTCAATCAGGATGTACCACATCACATGATATATTGCGGTACACAGTGACAATACGTAGTGAATTGGTGATGTGGCAGATTGTGATTGGCCTATGAATGACATCTAGTGACTGAAAGTTCGTTAGGGATGTTAGGCCCCTTATGAACTGGCCCAAGGCTAATAAGGAGAGAGGTGAATTGGAAAAGAAGAATCTTTAAATCAAAACACAAACCAAAACCAATATCACCACCATAAAAACCAAATGCGGAAATTAAATACGGAAGTAATAAAGAAAGAACACACTAGATTTATAGTGGTTCGGTCAAACCTTGACCTACGTCCACTCCTTGGAGGCACCCTCCAAGTATTGCACTACAAAAGTGTCTCTCTTTTAGCCGCCACAACTAGGCGGAGAAGCCCTTACAAAATCACTTCCACCTTCCCCGGTGCGGCGGAGTCACCGGGTCCTTTTACACCAAAAAGATCTTCTTCTTTGGTGAACTTCCCTCGAGACAAGCCTTGAATCCGACGGTATTCAGGTGCGAGCTTGCCGGAGCAACCGTGTGGAACCCCCTCCACATTCCCTTGAGTCCCCCCTCACAGGATCTTCTCCCTCTCTCAAACTCCACCCTTTTCTCGCTCCCTTTCAAGCTCTCTCTTCAAGTATCCCCAAAAGAACGAAGCTACAATGATTGCCAAAGACACTTACAAAGTGCCTTGCTAAAGCTTAAATAAAAGTTCTCAAAATGAGCTCATTAATATAAGTTACTAACATTATCGTCCAGAATGATACTAATATCGTCCTGTATGATCAGTGAAATTTAAGCCCAATCAGCCGGGACGATTTGAGTCGATCAGAAGAAATTTGTTCTTATCGTCCAGGATGATAATATATCATCTTGGATGATCCGTATAAATTGTCAAATATCATCCTGAACATCGCCCTGAAAAAGAGCTGTCCTATGTCCAATCATCCAGCATATCGTCCAGAATGATCCGGCGATCGTCCATGATGATTTGATCGTGCAATCAAGTCATAATTGCTTTCCTTAAATTCCAGAGAAATTTTGGAAAAATTGTCCTGGATCGTCCTGGATGATATTTTATAGTCTTGGACGATCCACCTGGACGATGTCCAAAAATAATAATTCATAAATAGATATGGCGGCAGATTCTTTCTATTTTGAGCATATCGTCTTCGTCGATACAAAATCGTCCAGGACGATGTATTTTGCATAATGACGGCTGCTTTAATGAGGATGCCCTAATTAGGGTTTCTGCTTTTAAACAGATTGTCCAGGCCGATATACATATCATCCCGGATGATGTTACAAAAAACAATAAACTCTAGGGAACAGTCAGAAAATCTTCTAAGTTACAAAGCATCAGGAGCCACACCAAATACAATAGACTCAAGAAAGAAAAAAAATGTACAATTTGACTCAGACCTAGTCTACCCAATCTTGAGCTGGTTCCAAATTGCAGTCTGATCATGTAGACCTGAAATGTTAGTAAATAAGGCCGTCGTAGAGAAATAGAAGTGTTTGCTATCATCAAAATTATAAATAATGAAAATAGATCCGCATTAGGGACCGCACCTGATAATTTAACATGACTAGGAAAATTCAAGCAACAATGATGATTTGATGGCATGGAGCTTTTTTTAAATTATGATGCAAGAATGAGAGCGAGTGGACAATTGGAGATAGGTGTTAGTTTTGAGATAGTTGGTGTAGGTTGCTAAAAATGAATTTTGTAAGTGTTTTCATCAAATGTGACAAGTTGTGATACTATGACTTTGTTATTGTAAGGATTATTGCAATTGTATACCTTGTGAATAGATGAGTAGCCTACAAAAACATGTCAAGTAGATCTTGGATAAAATTTTGTGAGTAGTGGGAAGTGAAGCCAAGGGTTGTAGGTGCAGTCAAAAACTTTAAGGCACTACAGGAAAAACACTGATTTCCGGCGGCCATGTTTCCGGTGGCTTTTAGACTTTTTCTGACGGTTTTCCGGCGGTCACATTTCCGACGGCTTTTTCGGCGGCCTTTTAACGTTTCCGGCGGCTTTTAAAATTTTAATAAAAAAATGAATAAAATTTTAAGCATTTAAATGATTTAACAAAAAATTATTAAAAGTTAAAATAACTATTAACTTAATTTTCATCTTAAAATTAATTAGTTAGTTATTTTTTATTTTAAATTAATTAGTTTTTTCAACTGCCGGAGCGGTGTTTATTTATTTATTTATTTTTTTAATTTGACCGGCGGTCGGAAAGACGCCGAACAAAATTGCCGCCGGAAAAAACCGCCGGAAAACTACAAAACCGCCGGAAAAGGTTTAATTACCGCTGGAAAAGGCCGCCGGAAATGGGTGATTTTCCTGTAGTGAGGTTAGTGTAAGTCATTGGCTTGTGCTTAGTTGATAAGGAGATCAAAACTTATTATTTGAGGATGGGAGGAAATTTTAGAGGAAAGTGGTAGTGTGAAGAGTGTTAGCTCAAAATTGTAGGGTAGCCAAGATTCAACGGGAAGGGTTTGAGTGTTTTCAATAAGGTTTTGATGCTTGCATTCTTTAACAGCAGGTTGGTCGACTATCTTTTTGCAGTATAATTAATGATTGATATTATGAATAGCTATAAAATTTCGGAGTGGAGTTTGCACATCCACCATCCCCACCAATTATGTGTAGAATCTTTATATCAGTTACAAATTATTTTTCAGCAATAGTTCTAAACTTGGAAAATTTGTTCGCTTTATTTGATTTATTTATCTTAGGAAAGATCCAATAATAACAGGAAAAATCATCGATAAAAGATACATTATATCAATAAATTTGAATAGATGGGGCCAACAAAGGTATGCAAATGTTTGAATGAACAAATTCTAATGGTTTGTATTTTTATTTATGGATCTCTGAGAAAGATAGTTGTGACTGTTGCCCAAGTTACAAGCTTCATATACAAGAAAATTAGAAGGTTAGAAGTGAAAGCAAGTTTTGGGTCTATTGTTAATTGAAGTTTAAGTTTATTGGTTGCAAAATTGATTTCCACACTACAAAGGAGTGAGTATAGAACATCAAGACTAATGGATGTGAGTTTGATATGAAAGAAAATTTCATATGCTTGATATGATGAAGGAAAAGAGGACAATGTCTTCTTAATCTATAAGGGATCCCATGGCTTAAAGTTTTTTTATGATAGCTTAATTTGATTTAAAAGAGTTCCGAGTTGGATAACTTAAGAGTGATTGTTAGATGGTAATTGATGAACAAGGGTAGTTTATATTTCAAAGCTTAAGGTGAAGTTCAAGATATAAGAGAGGATTGGGGTAGTTATAGTGGAGTATAATATAGTGACAAGATTTTTGTCAAAGAGTTATGAAGAATAATTTAGGGTGGGAATTAGAAGACCAACTTCATTGAGCATGAGTTTTGAGGGTTAGGGGTAGTATTATTGAGAAAGTTTTCAAAGTCATTGACTCAAATTTTTTTTTAGGATTTGAGAACTCCTTATGGCTTAGTTTTCATTCTTTAGTTGGGGGCTTAAAACATGTTTGATGTTTGTGATAAAAAATTCAGAGAAGCTGAAATGGTCCTTTTGACGGTAGAAAATGTCCGAAGTTATCCTGTCTAGTGTTGTTCATGGATAATTCATGAGAGGAGTTTATTCTAATATCTCTCCTATTGTGAGATCCCATATATAAAATATATTATTTGAGATTTGTTTCTATATTTAAGAAAACAAAATAAAAAATATTTCTATTATAATAATATCTTATTTTTATCAAATATCATTCCATCTAAGTTGATCTTTTATCTTATATTTATGATATAAAAATTTCAAGACCAACTGAGAAATTCTATTCCTTTTGTTAGACTTTAAATATAATTTTACTTTCCTAAAAATTAAAGTCTATGCCGAACATAAAGACCAATTCGTGCAATAAATTTTTGGAAACCAACCTTCTATTTTTGTGATACCTTTGATGATATATCAGCCCCACACATTAAGGCTTCTTTTGGTTTTTTGGTACTTTTGCAAAGACAATTTTAAGAAACATTTGTTCACAAAATGGAGTTTTCTAACGGAGAAACATAAATATATAAAGCTTTTTTAAAACAGCAGAAAAATGAAACAAAAGGAGTTATTGGTAACTTGATTTGATGTACCAAACAATAAAGGAAATGAATTTCTAATTTTAAGATGGAATAAGCACAAAAAACTTTCAATCAAATGAAGCCTCAGTTGATAACACCAAAAAACGAAAGCAAGCAGTTCTTACATGTTGTGATGTCAACTTAACATTTTGTCGTCATGAAGATCAGAATCAATAATCCAGTGCCTAATCCCTTTATAAATTTCTTCTATACAAATCTCAATAGGTTATGAAAACAAGTTTTATTATATATGAGGGCATACCTATGAAGAAAAGTTTTAAATTGATGATTAAGGAGAGAGTACAAATGATGTGGCTGTTGACCTGTTTTTTGCCCCAGACTAGGTCAAGGAGTTGACCTGGTCAAATTGGACCTGGCTAGACCCCATGATCCATTCCAATGGGTCCAAGGAGTCAAGCCAAGTCTGCTGAGCCCATACCCAGGCCCTGGGTCAACCTGGTTGACCAGGTCCACCAGGGTTGACCCAATGAGACCCTGATTCCCTTCTACTTGATTCCAAATTGATTTTAGAGTTTCTTGGCTCAATCTCTTTTCACCCTTGGACTCAGAGGATCAGACCGGCTTTTTTGAGCTTAGACATGAGTCCTGGGTCAACCTGGTTGACCCATTTGACCCCTTAGAGCCCAAATTGAATTCTAATGCATTTAAACCCTTGCATGGCTCAAAACCTCACTTCCCTGAACCCAATGGGCTAGGTTGACAACGTCAACCTTTGACTTGTTCAACTCAAGTCTTAATGGGTCAATTTTGACCCATTAAGCCCCTTTAAATCCCATTTAATGCATTAATTCAATGCCTTTGGATTTCAAATAAAAACCACGACTAAACCTATTGAATTTCCCTCCTAAATCATTGGAGTTTCGATTTAGGCCTTTCATCTATGGCTTAAGTGTTTAAATAGGAAAAAAATAGGTTTAGGAGGGATCTCGTTTTGGATTCCTTTTGCTCTAGACCCCCCCCCCCCCCCCCCCCCCCGAGGTCTGATTTTTGGTACCCCTAGAGACGTTTGCGACCAAAACCTACCATCCAAAGCTCGCTAGCCCCGAGGGCATAAAGGCGATTTCCCATCTAGACGAGATGTGGAGACATTTTACTGCAATAAGCGCGACTGTGTGGATCAACTTGATTAGAATAATTTAATTTTTATTTAGAACAACTTGAAACTTGTAGATAAGAGCGATGTAAGTTTAAAATTTCAGTCGTCCGATCAATCGCCGTCTCGCGCCTCCGTCGTTGATCACTTGATCAACAGGTCAGTCGTTTCACCGGTCAGCACCGTGGTCAATCTCATCACTGGACTTGATCAGAGCCGTTGATCCGAATAACGTGAGATCAGACGGCTCTAAATCCACACTTACGTGGATAAGTGAGACCTGCGTCCCACGGTCTGATTGCTCCGCCAGGCAATGATTGCCCCACGATTTCAGGAGCAAGTGGGAAGGTGCCATGTGGCCCGTCGCCGCCGTCGCCGTTTGTTTTTTAAATTAAAAATTAGTTTTAAATTTATTTTAAAACCAGTTTTCTTGTTTAATTCATAATAAATTCATTTTTCTCGCACAACGTATCGAATTGTTTAGATTTTTATCCTCTTTAATTTAAAATTATTTTTATTTAAAAATAATAAATATATTTTAATCTATTTTAAAAATAGTGAAAAAAACTTATTATTATTATTATTATTATTATTATTATTATGTTAATAATTATTATTATTTTAAACATTTTGTTATTGTTTCATTATTAGATTATTATTATTATTATTATTATTATTATTATTATTATTATTGTTATTATTATTAAATGTATTTTCATTTATTTATGATTATTGTTTTTAGTATTATTATATTATATTGTTATTTAGATTACCACTTTATTTTTAACCATAAAATATACTTATTTATTTTAAATCTGTTTATTACTATTATTATTTTTATTATTATTATTATTATAAATATTTTGATTATTATATTATTATTCTTATAATTATTTTAATCGTCTACACTACTTTAAATATTATTAATACCAATATTCTTATTTTTTAAAAATTATTGTTGTTATTATTATTTCATTAAATAAATGTTAAATTTCAGAATATTTAAAATATTATTTTATTCTATTTTAATAATTATTTTTAAATTTTTACAATTTTAAATTATTTTTAAATCCTCTTATTACTTTAAAAACTTCGATAATTCACAACTAATTCATTTTAAATCGGATTGCGGCTTGCGACACATTGAATGTTTTTTAGAAAAAATATGTATTTTTGTTTAAAATTATTTTCAGAAATGGGTTTTGACTGTATTGACATATTTCTATTTCACTATATTATTTGATTATTTTAATTTTATTTTGATTTTTTTTATTATAATTATTTTAAAACTAAAAAAAACTATTTTCAAACTATTTTGAAATCTCGTTAGGGTAGTCAGTGGGTCTCTCTATACTTATTATTATGAATTGACTTATTTTTAATTACCATATTTTCTAAAATATAATTATATTTATAAGTATTTTGAAATTATTTTAAAACTATTTATAATTAAATTCTAATATTAGGAGACCCATTATTTTTGGTGGAATTTTAAACTTAGTTTTTACATGTGAAGAGCAATCATGGGGGAGTGGATTAGTGAATCATTGAGTCTCAATCATTCACTAATCACCACGTTTAGCATACTTTCCATTTATTTATCATTGTTTGCATGTGTAGGGTGCACCAACACTTAGTTTAGGCTCTTCTTGATTTAAGGACATTGCGTGTTTACTGCTTCTGTGTGTTACCATGCATTGTTACCCAAGGGTTAGTTCAAAACTCAAGTTCAAACTCCTACAACGTAGTGACACCTTAAGGAAAACAATTAAGGACCCATCTAGCGAACTCAGAAAAATTTTAGGAGCTAGGTTAGATCATTGATTGACATAAAAACTTTAAAAATTAAACTTAGTGACATCTTAAACCTCCCAGAATTTTCTAAGAATTTTTAGGAGCCTTTAGACCCCTTAACTAACCAACCCTAATTTACTGGCAAAATAGGGCCTGATAGCCTTCTAAAAATTATAATAAATCCATTTTGATTCAAAAAATTACCTATCATACCTGAAATTGTCTAGAATTCAGTCCCCAAACTGAGATAAATAAGGCTCCTTAGTTGAACTCTAGGATGAGTCCTAGTTTAACCTTCATTAGAAATTATCTTTTTGCCCCTAATAAATTATTAAAAATTCCAAAATTTCTCCAAACACTTGGGAACACCTTTGCAGGTCATTCCTGACTTTGGGGGTGATTTCAATCAGTTTGGAGCTGGTTTGGATCAAAACCTTAAAATTAGCCCTTAACTAGATAATTTAGATAATTCCATAATTACCCAAATTTAGAAATTCATTAATAATTGTAGAAAATTTCAAATTAGGAAAACTCAATTGCATTAGACTCCAATTAGGGTTTAGTATTTATTAAAAATATTAGGATTCTAGAAACTAACTTAAATCAGAAAGTGAACTTTCTGGTCAACCCAGCCTATAGTCTAAGGCCCGAAACTTGGAAAATTCATAATTTTGCATAGAAAACTCCAAATCTAGCAAACTACTTCCTAACTACTCTCCTTAATGTCTAGAATTTACTTAAAGTGTTAGGAATCTCAAATCTAGCCTATTTCCTATAGTGATATTTTGGACCCCTAAACTTAGTACCTATGAGGACCCGAGACTTTTCAAAATTGGCTAGCACAATTTAAACTTCAAATATCACTACCCTAAGCATTTAAAATTGATCAACAAACTAAATTAATTAAAATGGATCCTAATTCATTAATACTTAAACTTTAACTAAAATTTTCTCTTTTAGCCTTCAATAAATCTGAACTCTATGCAACTTTAATTAACTACCCGACTTAGGATCTATCCTAACTACACAAATCTTACACACACATAGAATTGTTTGATAGGACACCACTTTTAGACTTAGGCTAGGCCGGTGTTTCCTTTTCTGCTGTGTGCCGGAGCTTTCCGATGATTTTATTGCATGTTGTGATGAATTGATTGGTGTATTTTCTTACTTTTATTATACTCTGAGAATTGATGTGATGGGCATTAGATCTACCCTTAGATTAGGGATTATATATATATATATATATATATATATATATATATATATTGTTCTTCTTGCAGGTGGCCATGCTCATGCAATAATAAAATGGGGGCACTGTCACGATTTCTAAAAATATCTTGTGCAGATGCTTGCTCAGCCCCCCCTAAAAAAATGAGGGCTAAAATAAAATTATTAAATTATAACTGCTACAAGTGCTATAGGTGGACTGCTTATCCCTCATGATTAAGAGCATGACCAAGTTTGGCTGTGATGTGCATTACTTTTATATAACTGTTTGTGATATATCAAATGCTTGAGATTTTTATTAGGATAACCTTGCAGGGAGTTTAGAATTTACTGCTTTTCAATTAATGTAAATTTATTTATAATATTTGTTAAGAGTTATGAAAGTGTCTTTGAGTATGGATAATCTTATCCAACTCAAATTCCTAAAGAAGAAGGCATCGTCAAAGGGGAGAGTCTTCTTCCATTTGGAAGATCGAGTTTGGATGGCTTCAGATATCCAAAGAGAAAGGGCAATACCTCCTACCATGGAGGAATTGTCTTTTCATTTGGATATTCAAACCACGACAAATCCATGGAGGAGAGATCTAAGGAGTCCAATGAGAAGAGATCTAAGGAGTCCAAGAAGGGGAGACCCAAGGTGTCCAAGGAGAAGAGATCTAAGAAGACTGAAGACTTTAAGACCAATATCCCACTCAAAGTTATTTGCTTCTGTCATATGCTTAGAAATCCTAGTTATTGGCAGTGGTGCCAACCACTTTATTTTCTGCATACCATGGGTTGTAATTAAAGGGTAGTTGGCCTATGGACATTTAGTTGATTTATTGATTTATATTGATGTTTTTACTTTGCTTGTGTAGTAAAAATTACCAGCCTTTTTCTAGGTTTCTTTATTGCATGTCATTTTTATTTTCTCCTGGAACTCGTTAGGCTATATTAAGGACTACAAAATATTTTCTACTCATAACTAAGCTCTAAAATTTTAAGATCTAAATAATATAGAAACTTAACGAACCCAGGGAACTACTAGAATCGTCTGGGGTCGTATGCATATTGATGCATTCCTCTCTCCTTCTAATAAGACACCTCCACGCTTGTGGGTAGAGTCCGAATAATCTGGCCTATGAGGATGAAGTGCCGGACCTGGGAAGGCCCAGTCTTTTCTAATTTTTTTTATAAGTCTGTTTTTAAAATTCTAAAGCATACATGATTTGAGATCTTCAACTAGCATGCATTGCATTAAAAATTAATTAAATTAAATTTTAATTACATTAGTTAGGAGCATTCGACCTGTATAAGTCTGGGACCAATTAGATAACTCTCTAGATGTCGGTCATACTTCCAATAATTGTACCACCCTCCCATCTCTCATAATTGACTTGACAACATGGTTTTAATGCTATTAGGTGGTTAGTTAGCTCCCCAATCCATGCTGGGATACGTCCAGATTTAGCACTACATTAGTTAGGACACGGATTTTAGTGTGCGTAGAACTCTAAACCCAACTTAGATTTAGCATTCGAGGCTACTACACTCGGTCTCGTAGTATGCCTAAATAGTGGGTAGGTCCCTTCCTTTTAGGGACCATAAATCCTACTTATTTGTGTCACAGGATAACGACACCTCCATCTTTTCTCTCATGTATGTGTCGATTGCCTGACTTTTATTTTCTCTAGTTTCTTTTTAGTACCCTAGATCCTCTAAATGCTGGTATGAACCCGCATGTGGATTTAGCCATTTGGACCTTTCTTCCTTTTGAGTAAAACTTCCTAGTCTACACCATTGTGCAAATCCTAGCTTGGGAGGGATATTATATGATCCGTAATCGAGAGTTTTCTCAGCCCCGGCCTGAGATGTTATTAACCACGGGGGCTTGCGCCCATGGGAAACTTGGCCTCACTTCTAATAAAAACCTCTTCAGAGCTGATGTATCGGGTGGGAAAAACCCATGACTGTGATCAGGGCGTGTATATTACCACCCATCGGAGTGCGCTGGCGAGAGCCGATATCCTCAATGGTTAGTCATATGCATGATCCAATCTATCTCTTCCAATATGCTCGTTTGCGCGGTGCTCTTTCGGAGGTCCATAGTAACTTAGTTTGAACTAAATTTGAAGTAAAATTTTGATCAACCTTTAAATTTACTGAAGAAAGAATAATGAAGAGAATTTGAGAAAGAGCTTTGATAATTTTAACAATTTTTAAGTTATATATATTATATATGACATTTGAGGGATTTAATAGATTCATTTTAATCTCAAAATATCTTTTAAAAATTTCTTAAAATTATTCCAAAGCTTGATAAAAAGAAATAAGCTAGCCATTGTATTGATGTCATAGCCATTTATGATACCATCAATTTATAGTATGTTTATAAAAATTTGGTTGTTAGAAAAAATATAAGGTTGCCCTTTTTCATATGCCTACCAAGATGTTTTTAGCTATTATATACAAATGGTAAAACAACAACCAAGTAGAAGAATGGGCAGTGATAGAAAGGAGAAGATTTGAAAACGATTTTGAAAAGATAAAAAAAGATTCTTATGTGTTGAATGTAAAATTTAATAAATAAGAACTTTAGATTAAAAGTGTCAGAAAGAATAAAGTTTGAAATTATTACTACATTACTAGAGCTTTTATTTATCAAATGTCACTTTCAACACTTAAGAATCTTTTTTCTCTTTTTGAAATTTCTTTCAAGACTTCTCCTTTCTGTCACTGCCCTTTCTTCTACTTTGGTTGTTGTTTTCTGTTTGTACATAATAGCTAAAAACATATTTGTATGCATATGACAAAGAGCAACCTTATATTTCTTCTAACAACCTTTTTTTTGGGGAAATTAGGGGCAAAGCACAATTCATTAATGTAGAAGGTTATAAATTACAGGTGTGGTATGTACAAAGTAAAATATAGAGAGCCTTGTGAGATGCTCAGAATACAACGAACAACAACAGATAAAATATATAAGAAAGCAACATAATGTAATGAGAAAAAATAAATCCAACAACTAAAGGACTCATAATTTAAGGCAAAATGTGAACACAAAGCAGGCATAAGTAGCAGCAGAGGAGGTCATTTCACAAACTATTACTTATGTCATGGAATATTGTGACATCATTAAATAACCTTGCACTGACCATTTCTAATATGGTTAACTTCTTACCACTATACTTCCTTGCATCAGTGATAAGCTTATAACAAATGACAACATTATAGATATAGCAGAGTTAAAGATGTTAATTAGTATCACTCCTCTCCCTAGGGCTTGCATCCTAGGGTTCGCCTGGTGCGTCCTGGCTGTGGCCTTCGCCGCTTTCTGGCTTAGGGAAGTCCTTCCTCCCTCTTTTTCTGTTGGTTTTCTCTTTTGTGCTGGTTGGTTAGGCTGGCATGGCACCCTCGTGTCTGTTGGATGGGGGTATTTTATCTGCTTATAGGTTTCCTCGTTCTTTTGTCGATGCTTTAGTTGTTTACACTCCTAATGGAGATTTTTCGAAGCTTACTCCTTCGTCTTTTACACATCTGTATGCATTTATTTTATGCTATGTGTTTGACCAAATGCCCCAAAAGGGAAACTTTTCTTTGTCTTGGATATCATCTATGCAGGGCTTTAATGTCAAATGTATACGCATACATATGTATAAATATGCATTTATGTGATGTTTTTCTTCCTTGGTATCATTATGACATTGTTGGCCCTTGTCTTACATTTGCAATAAGGTATCAAAGATGGAATGATACCCTTCTAGCAAGTTGTTTGCATAGTTGCTGGACTTTCTTCTAGCACTTATTAATGTCATTATTATCACAAATGATTATTGACATGATTTAAGTTTAAAGAATGCAAAGAATAATTGGCCAGTTTGAGATGCACAGGGGGGGGGGGGGGGGTTGAGTTGTTGCTTTTAAAAATAATCCTAAACATGAGTACTAATTTTTGTATATTTTTTAAACTTTTCAAATAGGAAATTTAATTTCATAATGTAGAAGCTAATAATTTTAACAACAATTTCATTATTGATGATGAAATTCTAAATTGTATAACAAAACATTCATCTTAAAAATTCACCAAGCAGATATAATGAAAACGAAGTGCAAAAAGTAAAATGCAAAAAATAAAATTAGAAAGAACACACTAGAATTTATAGTGATTTAGTCAAACCATGACTTACGACTACTCCTCGGACTCCTCCACTCCAAGTATTGTACTAACACAAAGTGACTCTCCTTTTGATCCCTCAACAACGTAGAGAAGCCTTTACAAACCATCAATATGGTGCGACAGAGTATTGAGACTCCTTTCATAGGCAGAGAACATTGACTCCTTTTTCTCCTTCTAATAGAAGGAAGAGAATCTAGAGGTCTGGACTAAGAAATCTTACTCCCTAGAGAGCTCCCCACAAGACTCACCAAAGCCACATGAGAAGCAAGCGTGCAGCTAGCCCGGAGAAACCATGTGATCCTCCTAACACTACTTCTTCTCCAAGCTCAAGCCCACCTTCTCCTTCCTTTAAAAAACCCTAATTTTCTTCAAAAACTCCCTCTTAGAGCTCCTCCTTCAGTCACGTTCCTCTCTTCACATCTATTTAGAAAAGGTTAAAGAAATTTCTTAATAATAGGCTTAAAAAATCCTAAAATTTCAAGTTGGTCATCACTATTCATACAATACAAAACAAGATCATACAATACAATGAGTTCAACACTAGTCCTGTCCAGCACAATTTAAATAATCGTTCAAATGAACTGTTCAATTTTTATGAACATATCGTACAATATGATCTATATATCGTCCAGTATGATTTGTTTAATTTTCTCTATTTGTATAGGATGATTCCTAGGATGACAGAAATTAGTCTCTATAATTCATCCCATTATGTTCTCATCATACAATATAGTTCATTATTTTTAGGTAAAACATCCATTATAATATGACTAACGTTTAGTATGAGTATGTAAAAAATTTCTGCTTTGTATGGTATAATTTTCTGGATGACCAAACTCATCTTTATCGGTCATTTGGTATGATCATCATCGCACAGTACAATTAGATCAAAAATCATAACTTTGTTTGGTAAGATCTACAGGATGATAAGATTTTTATCTATATCAATCATCTAGTACGGTCGACATCGCACATTATGATTGACTATCATTAATTAAATCATGATTTGATTGACTAATCATGGGGGTTAATTTTAGCAATATTTCAAATTTTTTCATATAGTATGATTAGTTCAAATTATCAATTTCAAAATCTGACTTAACTTAATTTGGGTGCTAGGTTTTGATAATGAAATGAATCTTACTACATGATATGTATCGTACTATTCGATAAGTTCATAGATTATGAGTTTTCAATTAGCGGCTGAACAAAACTTTAAATTAACTGATCGTACAATATGATTTTAAATCTTACAGTATGATTAGTTTAGAAAATTTTAATTTTTAAAAAATTTTCTCTCTCATGCTTTAAGTGTGAGCATGGTCACCCAATTGCATATACTCTAATGTGGCCTAACTCAAGAAAATAAAAAATTAAAGAAAATCAAAATATAGATGATTTTGACTTGACATCCAAACCTACCCAATCTTGAGCCTTTGTTTTTCTTGAGTATTGTATCTGTAATCGTTATTACACAAAACACAAAAAATATACAACATATTTCTAAGATTGTACAATTCAATCAATAGGGTTTTCATCATCGAAATCACAGGCTAGGTATCTTAGATTTGTATATTTTTCTTCTTTAAAATTTTATTTAGTCATCATTTATTTATAGACTTTGTTGGTCTCAAGGGAGCGTGAATTTTTCATCATTTCTCTCTCATAGATCTTGATGAAGTTTTGCTTACAATGAAGATGTTGGTCATTTACACATTTTGCATATGAAAGAAAACTTTGAAAGCTTGGTTGGTTATTTTGTGTATGAATCTATATTTATGCATGGGTTACATACATGCGAGTTAACTCACGTTGGATTCTATAATGGTTAATGGTAAATATGTTTCAAATAAAATTCATTTTTGTCTCATATGCAGGGGTTCAAAATTACATATTGTTAAAGTAAGAATGTGGTGGATTTATTTCATATATTTGAATCCATGAGTCTTGTGGGTGCATTTTGATATTGTCTATATGTCAGTGGAATATTTCTCTATTTTAAGGTTTTTGAAGTTTGAGAAGTCTTGATCTCTTGTATTATATTTTTGTATGGAAAGCATAGGATTGATGTGGAGAATTTTATGTGCATTCCTATAATCAAGTGGTTTCATTGATGGAGTTTGGAGAAAGTATTAAATGTTTATGAGATTTACTTCTTATTTTTTTATCGCCAAACATTCTTTTCGTTATCAATGTAAGCGTAACATTGGCATTGGTCTTTGGAAAGAATCATTATTGCGATAATATGAACCTTATCACATTGTAATAGTAGTATAATGCATGAATTGTTATCGATTTTTTTTTAATTCTCCAAGATACACATTTGCAAGCTTTCTTGAAATTTTTGGTGGCATGTAGCATGAGGGGTAAAAATTTGTTAGAAGGATTATAAACTTTGCTTTTTGTGAGATAAAGCTTTAAAAGTGGTTTTATTTTAGAAAATATTTTGTATTGGAAAGTTTGAAAGTTAGCTTTATGATTGAAGGGCTTCATGATGTTGCTATATGCATGTTACAAAATTTTATGAGTTTTGAGAAGTAGTTTGCGAATCATTGATTTATTTCAATCTCCCACTCAACATTAGCATCTATATATATATATATATATATATATATATATATATATATATATATATATATATATATATATATATATATATATATATATATATATATATATATATATATATATATATATATTACATTTCATGGGTTATTTGGACTTTGTTCTCTTTGTATTTTGACATGGTTGGTGTTTCTTTACGCTTATGAAGTTTTTTCTTTCCTTGAATTTTATCCATTCTCAAAGATTTGATTAGTTATTGGAGAAGGCTTGATGAATTGTCATGAGCAAAAACTGCATTATTGGTTATAAATTTTTGGCAAAGCATGGTATATTTGACACAAAAGTGAGTTTACAAGTTTGTATTAAAAGCTTCTTTTGGAATCTTGGTGGTATATAATGAGAAGGTTGGAATCATTGGAGAACAATCACATGTTTCATAGACTCATGGTTATGTTACTTATGCTATTGGAGGCATATTTAGCTATAAATAATTCGAAGTTTTGAAGCGCTTTTATGCTTTCTTGAATTTCATTTCTCCTCTACTTGCTTGAATTTTATATAAATACAATATTGGCAAACATGTTAGAAAGCTCTCATGGTGCATTATATTTTAGTTTTGAACATGCCTTGGGTTTAATTATATTTTCTTCATTATCATTTGCATATTAAATAATAACCTGCTCTAATACAACCTTTCCTTTCTTTTTTATGATTTTTGTGAGGAAGCACAGAGGAGAAAAAGAGAATGAGCTTTTTGAGCAATAGACGAAGGAGGTAATAGACAACGAGTATTAGTTATCCTCATTCATTTCGATAGGGGTGCTACAGGTGAAATCACCAGGTGATAGCCCTTAGAGTTGTAAGTTCTCTTAAAACTTACAAGCCCTTAAGAGCATTCTTGTTGTAAATCTCCAACATTAGGATCTTGTAGAAACATCCTTTTTTAACTAGGCCTGTGTTTATTTTAGATCCCTAAACCCATTTACACATGTGTATGCATGTATAAAGGCTTAGAAATAATATCTTTCATTCTATATAATATTAATGACATTTAAGGATAAAAATTAAGGATGAGTCTTTGAAAACATAGACATAGGATGCATGTATCCTTGAGGAAAGAAACATTAAACATAGAAAAATTTAATGACATCTCACCATAGGATTAACATGTACTATCAACCTAGTCTTAATCATAATCACTTAATAACTAAAAACTCAAACCAGAATCAGTGATAATCCAAATCAAATGCATAAAAAATACGTAACTTTTAATCAAATCATAATTAAAATACATAATCATTAAAAATTAAAATTAGAACATACACTAAAACTAAATCTAATTAACATATTAACTACCCTTCAATGAAACTAAACTTGAAAGACATGAGATAAATTAAGAGAACAAACCTGAACTAAAACATCTTAAATGAAAAAACTTTTCTAATTCATAAAATTCTCCTTAATTAATAACACATAATCTAAAAATATCTTTAATATTGAATACAAATAAATTAAAATTTAATTAACTAAGTGAACAAAATAAAAGACTTATTAGGTGTTCAATCATAACTCAAAATATTTTATTTCATTAACTTACCTAAAATCTAATTAAATAAATAAATTAATCTTTTATAATCAATCAATCAACCCCCTTAACACACATTAAGAACTCAAAAGATGAAGTTTTTAGGATGGACTACTTCGGGCTGTGAGGCTAAGTGTTTTATGGAGGTCTGATCCTCGAGCTTAACAACACAAAGTCACGAACGAATTTAATGGAGTGACAAATATTTAAAATTAATTGATTATTAATGATTTAAATAATTAAAAAAATTTAATTCAACTATATCAACTTGGTTTTTAGGATGAACTACTTTGGGTTGTGTGGCTAACTATCTTAAAGAGGCCTGGTCCTCAGACCTATTGGCATAACACCACAAATCAGTTGATATAAAATTTAATTAAATTAATCTCTTAAATTGATAATATATTATTTATTTTGTCTTTCTTTAATTTACAACACACTAAATTAATTTAACAAAATTTATTACTATTGGATAACCCAGTCCTATGAGGCTATTAAGTTTGCCCCTAAGAGAGTGAAATAAATCTCACGGCCTCAGTGAGTAGCAAAGAAAGTAATCATAAGACACTAAAAAACAAATTTTTAAAATCAACCTTAAGACATTATTATTTAACCTTAAATTAAAATATCCTTTTTTTTTCTTTTAACAAACCAAATCATAAATAACTTAAATAAATTATCCTACATTTGATATATAAAAAACCACACATCCTACTACACACACCTAGATCTATTTGTTAGAACATGACTTTTTAGGTTTAGGTTAGGCTAGTGTTATCTTTTTTTTTTGTCTTTGTGATGTGGCGATTTACATATGAAATATGTGTTGGTTGATTTATTATTTTTGTTAGCTTTCTATGATAATTAATGTGATGAATATTAGTTTCTTTCTATGATGTGATGTGCGATAGATTACCCATAGGTTATGAGTGATCTAGATGCTTACAATATTTTCTACAGGTGGTCATCTCATGCAAGGCTAAAAGGGGGCTAAAATAAATAAATAATATATAATTACTACAGATGCTTCAGTTGGAAAAAAAAAATATTTTTTGGTCATTGCCATATTGGAGGACAAACCTAATCAGATAAAATTTTGACGTGATGCATGTAGAGAAAAATATTTTTTTGGATATTTGTACTTATTTATTTTATGGACATCTGCACTTATTTATTATTTGATATTTGTTGATTATATTCTTCTTTTTTTTTTATGTTTATATATTTATATTAAATTTTAGATTATATTTTTGATTAGAGGTTTATGTTTAACTATATATAGTATTAGAACTTTTGTATGCAAGTTATATTATATTAATCAATTTTATAAGCCAGAAGGTTATTTTTTTAGTTTATGCTACAGGTTTCCGATGGATATTCCGACTAAAACTCCATCGACAATACTATACAATAAAAATGGATTGATATTTCTAACACACTTTTACGCTAGTATTTTGGCGGATAATCTTTCTTTTCTGTCTGTCGATAGTAGTGCGATGCTACTTATGGTGTAACTTTTTCACCAAAACATATCGGTAGATTAAATGCTGGAATCCGTTACGGAAAGCTAACGTATAAGCATTATTTTTCTTGCACAAATTGCACTTGAAATGCCACCAAAAATGTTTGTAGCTAAAAAAATTTGCCGGTTTAGATTTTCGATGGGCGAATTATCATTGAATGAGTTTTCATCAGAAATTTGCAAGAAAATAAAAATTTTAACGGATTTTTATTATTACTAGCAGATATGGTCCGTCGGTAACGGGGCATTTTCTTGTAGTTGTGGGGCCTAAAGGCAAGACACTAAAAATTTAGTGTAACATCTAGAGGGGAGGACTCCGGGGAGTGGACGTTGATTATTGTTTGACTTAATCAATATAAAATTCTAGCGTGCTCTTTCGTTTTTTACTTCCACATTTTATTTTTAGCACTTTAATTTCCAACAATTTATTTTCATGTAAAATGCAATTTGAAAATATTGTGGTTTATGAAAGATTGTTTTATTCAAGTCATAATTATTGTGATTGTTGTTATTTTTTTATCTTTCAAGTTTAGTGATTAAGTTGTTTAATTTAAGTTTTTGAAAATATAAAAAAGATTCTTCATTAGTGTTAAGAAATTTGAAAATTTGTAAAGTTGAGGAATTTTTATAATAATGCATGTGGCATTTTTTTATTGGATACCTGATGTATCTCTACATCAGGTTACCTGAAAATATCAAAAAGATTCTTAACACCCACCATTAAACTTTTAGTAATATATGGTTAAATGTCTTACATGAACAAGGAGTTTTTTGTAAAGAAAATATTGGTAAGATTAATTACAGTGAACATTATGTCTATGCAAAATAAATATGGATAAACGTCTGTACAAAAAACCTAGCTAACAAAATGATTACAGAACCAGCTCATGTTTGAACTCTAGGTGAAGGTAGATATTTTATCTTCTCAATCAATGTTTTTTAAAGAAAAGGATATATGCATATTGAAACATAAGAATGAAATATTAAACACATATTATCACATCCCATATACAGAATGAGTGGTATTGTTTTGAATGGTGATAGACTAATTCGAAAAATCTAATTTTTCTTTTCATTAATCATCAAAATGTATATATAACCAAATCCCTACAATACAATAAATGGCTTCAATAGAAATAGAGCAAAGCAGAATATATCAACAATAACCAATATTATACAAAATAAAAAAAAATCAAAATTATCTATATATACTCAGAAAAATTAGATAATATAATTTTAGCTACTCAGCCAGCTATTTAACCTTGCATTGACCTGGAACAAAATATGTTTGTTCCACCACAACTCAGCAGGTCCCGCACATTGATTTGAAATTTTAATACTTAACCCAATATTTAATAAACTAAATAAAAAAAAATTAATAATGTATTGCATAAAATTAAGTAATGTTAGAAGATAACTAAAATTTTGTAGAAAACATAAATAAATAAGCACATCATATATATATAAACGATTTTTCTCGGGCCCTTACATATCAAAATATAAATAAATATCAGAATTTAGGCCTTTAAGATATCCTGTGCACATCTCAGATATTAAAAATTTTGGACCCTTATAGATCCAAAATTTATCCTATATCTAGAACTACTTATAATTAAACACCTCAAGCAGATAAGTATATATGTGTTTGTATTTCAATGAAAAATAGAAATAATCAAAATATAAAAAATTCATAGAATGGTATACTGGTAGCCAACATATTCAAAAATTAAGCAAATTTCATAATTTTATCAAGGATTATGCAAAGCACTATTTTATAACATTAAATTTACTACAACATTCTTTTTTAAAGTTAGAATCATTATCCAATATTTTCCAGTTTACCTGGCGAAAATTAAAAGTATGTTAAAATTTTTAAAGTGGTTACATCTATAACATACAGTAAGTTGCCCAATAGAATTTTAATGAACTCAAAGTTATCCTTATTTTTTGCTATAAACTTATACTTTTAATAAAAAATTTCAAAATTCTAATATTATTAAAATAGAGATAAATAAAGAATGCTAGGGCGTCCCTTGTAAGCACTTAAAAAAATTGTGTTAATGCTAGGGCATCCACTGTAAGCGCCGTACGATATGGCCTGAATACAACGACAAGTGTATAAGGGCCGATGCACTGTTGCCCGGGTGCAATGTTAAGTAGGCATGAGTTCTCACATCAAGGATGAATGTGGGCAAAGAAACTAGTCAATAATACTAAAATTAGGATATAAATTTGGAATATAGGTTCCCTTATAAAAATTTAAAGAAATTAATAGATTTTATGATTCATAGGAAGATAAATATTTTGTTCATTTAAGAAACTAAATGGGTTGGAAACAAGGCTAAGGAGATTTATAATTTAGGATTTAAACTAAAAATAGTGTAGATATAATTATAGCTAAGAGTTTAAAGGATAATGTTATAAAAATTAATAGAATTGGATATAGAATTATAGCTTTAAATATTATTGTTGATACTAAGGTTATTAATATTATAAGTGCTTATGCTCCTCAAGTAGGTTTGGATATGAGTTCAAAATTAAAATTTTTGAATGACTTAGAAGAAATAATATAAAAGACACCTCTTGAAGAAAGATTTTTTATTAGAGGAGATTTAATTGGACATATTGGTAGATAGGTAAATGATTTTAAAAGCATTCATGATGGCCATGGATTTGGAACGATAAATAAAGATGGTAAGGCCATATTGTATTTTTCTTTAGCTTATAATTTTTTAATTGTTAATACATTTTTTAAGAAAGAGATGAGCATCTCATAACTTATAAAAATTGATAAAGTAAAACTCAGATTGATTTTTTTCCTTATAAGAAAATTAGATCATTTAAGTTGCAATGATTGTAAAGTCATTCTGAGTAAAAATTTATATAACCAGCATCGATTATTAGTTTTGAACTTTAAGATAAAGGTGCAAAAAATAAAAAAAAAATCAAGTAAAAAATTATTTAAGGATTAGATGGGACATATAAAAATAATAACAAAATATTTTTGGGAGTAAGATTTTAGATCTTAAGATTTTGTCTGTGCATGAGGATGCTAATATTATGTGGGATAAGTGGCTCGTGATATTAAGAATATTGCAAAAGATGTGCTTAGAGTTTCAATGGAAAAAACTTTTAATATTAAAAATAGTTGGCGGCAGAATCCAAATGTGCAAAAAAAAAAGATAAAAAATAAAAAAATTTGTTAAAAAATTAGTTTAGATGTAGAATTTTTTATAATTGAGAAATACATAAGTGGCACGTAAGGAGTCTTAGAAAGTAATATGCAATGCAAATATATTAGCTTTTAATGATTAATTTAATACATTAAATACTAAGGTGGGAGAAAGATATATGCATAAGTTAGACAAACAAAGAGATAGGAGTAGTAAGGATTTAGTTCAAGTGATGTGTATTAAGGATAAATATCAAAAAGTAATTGTCTTAGAAGATAATATTCAACAAATATGATTGAGATATTTTGTTAAACTTTTTAATGAAGAATGTGAAAATACAATTGACTTTAGAGACTTTAACACCCTAAATAAAAATAAAGATTTCTTTTTTATCAACGTATTAGTAAAATTGAAGTTAGAGAAGCATTAAAGAAAATGAAGTGTGGAAAAATTGTTGAACTTGTTGATATTTCAATAGAGGTGTAGAAACGCTTAAGAGATGAAGGAATTTCTTGTCTTACTAAACTTTTTAATATTGTTTTGAAGACTACAAAGACATCGAATGAGTAAAGGTGATGCACAAGATTGAGTGTTGCGGCGTGATACTAATATTTCTCAAAATCAATTTGGATTCATGCCAGGTAGGTCTACTTTGGAAGTCATACATTTATTGAGATGTTTGATTGAGAAATATAAAGATAATAAGGAGGATATACACATGATATTTATTGATTTAAAGAAACCATGTGATAAAGTTCAAAGAGAACTGCTATGGCGAGTTTTTGAAAAGAAAGGATTTAATAATGCTTATATTCAAATCATTAAAGATATCTATGCAAGAGCCATTACTTATGTTCATACACAATGTGGTTTGACCAAGTCTTTTCCTATTTTGGTTGTACTACATCAAGGATCAGCCTTAAGCTCATATCTTTTTTACTTTAGTCATGCATGTTTTCACTAGAAAATTGCAAGAGGATGTACCTTGGTGCATACTTTTTGCAGCTAATATTCTTCTTGTTGATAAGACTAGAGAGGAAGTTGAATGTAAACTTGAATTATGGAGGTCAACCTTAACCTTAGAGTCCAATGGTTTTCTCCTGAGTAGATCGAAAACCTAATTAGAGTGTAATTTTAGTAGTAATAGACCTAGTGAGGGTATTGTGATTTGGAAGAGCAAGTCATTAATAAGAGTACACGTTTTAAATATCTTGGATCTATTATTCAGAGTGATGGTGAAATAGATTGGGATATTATCAGAATTCAAGTTGGATGTTTAAAGTGGATGAATGCATTAGAATTGTTGTGTGATAGAAAAGTCCCCCTCAAACTTAAGTAAAATTCTATGAGATGGTGGTGAGACCTCCAATGCTTTATGGTGTCAAATGTTGGTCATTAAAAGAGAAGCATAATACTAAGTTAAGTGTTGCAGAGATGAGGATGCTCAGGTAGATGATTGGCTCTACCCTTAGAGATATGATTCAAAATGAGCATATACATAAAAAGGTTGGAGTAACACCAGTGGAAGATAAGATTAGAGAGAGTCACCTTAGATGGTTTGATCACATAAAACGATAGCCTTCCGATTACCCAGTTAGGGAAGCAGAGATATTAGATTTGACTTATTATAAGAAATGTAGAGGTAAAATAAAAAGAATTGGTTAGAAAATATTAAAAATGATCATTCTTTATTTGATTTAAATGAGAATTTAACTTTTAACATGACATAATGGAGAAATAGGATTCATTCAACCAACCCCACGTAGTGGGACAAAGGCTTAATGGTGTTGTTGTTGTTATTATTGGAAATGAAATAGAAATTAATATTAATATAAAAATTTGACCTAATATCACTAAAAGTTCAATAGAGGATTTTAAGCCTCATTGAACTGTCCCTAGGCATACCAAGAGGGGGAGGGGGTAAATTGGTTATGTAAAAAAAATTAACACAAAATAATCTTTTCAAAATTTAAATAACTTGAATTAAAAAATTAATAACGTTATGCCAAAGTTAATAAAAATAATAGCAATTAGAATGATGATTATAATTTGATTAAATAAATCTAACACAAAAATAATACTTTCAACATGCATTTTTCAAGAAAATAAATTAAATAAAAGTAAAGTACAAAAAATAAAATAAGAATGAGTACAGTAAAAGTTTATAGTGGTTCAATCAAATAATAAATTACTTCTACTCCTTGGAGTCCTCCACTCTGGGTATTGCACTAACTCTTAGTGTCTATCTTTTAACCCTTATAGGAAGATGGAGAAGAACTTACAAGAATCACTTTCACCAACCTAGGGAGGCGAATAACCAAAAAATTTTTTACCCTCCTGGTGAGGCAAAGATCATTAAAAACTCTTTTCAGCCTCCTGGTTAAGGCAGCAAATATGGAAGCTTTTTCACCCTCCTAGTGAAGGCAAAGTTCCGTACAATCCTTTTTTACCCTTATAGTGAAGGAAGAGAACCCTAACCTTTGACCTTGAAGCTTTTCATCGTAGAGCCACCCAAACAGATCCATAGAGCCTTGTGGAGGAATCAATGTGCATCTTACTGGGAGCGACCCTGTGAACACCCTCTCACAATTACTCTCTTTCATAAAACTCACCTTCTCCTTTTCCACTCTTCTAGATCTCTCACACCTCTCTCAAAGAATCCCTTCAACAATTAGAATTATCTTTCTAGAAAATAATTAAGAATTTCTTTAAATGTAATGTCTTCATAAACCCTAAGTTTTAGATTCAGACGAAACTAATCGTAAAATATGATCAATGATCATACAATATGATTAGTTCAAAAACCAGATAACTTCCAATACAATGGAACAGTCCCGAGACAAACTTTTCAAAAATATGTATACTAATCATATAATATGATTTGAATATCGTACAATACGATTAGTTTAATTATCTTAAGATCATATAAGGTGATTGTCGGGGCAATAAAAAATCATCTCTACCAATCGTATAATATGATTGACTTCATACCGTTTGATTAGTTCAAAATTTAAGACTTCATCCAAGATAATTTTTGGGATGAATGTGTTTCACCTTTGCCTATCAAACACTATGATATACATCGTATAATACGATCAACCAAATTAAGTAAACATTGATTTGGTAGATTAATCACAGGGATTAGCTAAAGTTATTTTTCAAATTTTATACTGTATGAATATTATCGTACAATATGATTAATTAAAAAATTATAAATTAAATATATACTTAATTTTGATTGGCAGTTAAGGTTTTTATTTTAAATGGATCATAGAGTATGATCTAGATCATAAAATTTGATTAGATTAAAAATATTAACTACAAAATTATCCATTTTAAATTATTTTAAAAATAACTGATCATATTGTACGATCTTGTTTATATGGTACGATTAGTTCAAAAATATTAAACTTATTTGCTCACTCCACTATGTGTGTACACAATCACCAAAAAAGTTTATACCTTTTACCAGACGTTTGACCCAAGAAATTTAAAAATTAATAAATAAAAATTACATACTTTTGTCAACAATGTTCTTATTCAACCCAAACTTGAGCCTTGATTCTTCTAGCATGATATATGACGTACCTGAAATGTTAGTAAACATAAAAATATATGCAATGCAAAATGATAGGAGAAATGAAAGTACAATCAATAATATTTTTTATCATCAAAATCATAAGCTCGGAATCCCTGATCGCAACAATCATAACCCTCCATGCAATGGTGCCACTATGTTGGTACTATTCATTTTAAAAAGTAGAAGCCCGAGCACTTAGCGTCACAGTGCCCCTAAACCTAGTGCCAAAGCGCTCCCAAGGGAATATTTAGACTTCATGTTTCATGCATACAGACCCTCAGGACATGCTTCAAAATAGAATCTAGGCATTCATATGCATACAAAATATTCTCAAAGTCATATTTAGTGAAAATACATTTGTTCCATCACACGGCTTATCAGGCCTGGTCAGAATAGGTGTAACACTATTGCAATGGGCATTACAATTCTCGCTCACCAAAAAATATCATCCTTTTTATTTCAACACTCTGGTCAAGTAAATAGATTCAGGTACAATTATCTCATCTTGGATATTTTCTCCTGTGTAGCTTCACTTTTAATTTTGTGCATTCACTGCACATTGACCATTGTGTTCTGTTTATTTTTTAATTTCTTGACATCATATGGCAAAAATTTTCTAGTTTTTTCGCTATAGCCTAGATATGGACATACTTCAACCTCATCCTCAAACACTCGATATGTAGAGCTGGATACCCATTTCCTTAGTTAATATTTTCCTCCTAGTTCTATTAATTAATTATTTTTATTCTTATTCCAAAATTAGCTTTTATTGATTTTCCAAAATTACTTGTATTATTTTCAAACAATCCAATAATCTACATTGTTCAGTGAATATACATTGCTTAATTTTAATTTTTAAAATGGAAAAATTATTTTTGAATATATTGATTTTAATCATTTCCAAATTTTCTTAAATCAATTTTAGAATACTTTTATTTATGCCTTATTTTTTTAAAATAAGACTTAAATTGTTATAGTTTTCTTTGGCTAGCATTAATTCTGTACTAAATCTTTAAATTAAAAACAATTCCTAACTTGCTCATTATGTTTTTGGAAAATTTTCACCCTTCCATGGCGTATAAGATATTATTTATATGAGACACTTGATCAAATAAATTGTGTGTAGAATCTCTCAGAAGCTTGATTGTTGTTATCCTTTAATGAGTTTCTGATTGAAATAAAGAAAAACTAGTATGATACCAAGACACTTATTTCTCCAATTTATCATTATAGATGGTTGATGCATTATTCATTATAATTATCTCATTTATTTTTGACTTTTTTCTATAGAGCCTTATTTAATTAACCCTAATCATTTTATTGTGGAATGTTGTTTAATCTAATTTTCATAAATCATTATATCACTTTGACGCAGTACACAATAATTAATATTTGTCAATGCATCTATTCAGAAAAAACATTCATAGAAAATGTTGATCCTCAAATGCAGTAATATTGAGGTATTCAAACAAAAAAATATTGAACTGTTATCAATAGAAATTTATAGATAGGCATATGATTGTTCGACAGAGCAATTTTTTGAAGCTTGATGATTAACATAGATGGAGAGTGAGATCAAGGCAATTTGGTGATAACGTGTCGTAATCAATTTGGTGAGATTTACAACAAAAGAAAAATCATGGGAAAGCAACCTGATTTCAATGTGTTGGTAATAAAATTCTTAGAGCTTAATGAAACATGTTAGACTTAATTAATTATATTTTACAAAAGAGCCTTGTATCGCTTATTTGATCAATTATACTTAAAATTATTTATTCATTACTTAGTAATTCAAGAAACTCGACCCCTAAGATTGATTAAGTAGTTTGTGACAAATAACTCGTGAATTTTATCCCTACTGTTTAATTCAGCAAAGTTAAACTCTTTGGACTAGATAAACCTATTACTCTTACAAAAAAATCTTCTTTTTTTTTAAATTAAAAGAAAACAAATTTATCATTTTGAGGTTGTTGTTTCATAAAATACTTTTGTGCCTATGATTGTTCAAGGAACTCTTTTATGGTATGGTATGAAGCTGCAATGTCCTATGGGACACATGTATCTTTTATAAAATAATTATTCATAAATAACATATCCCTATTTGTTATATATTAAAAGGACACAAGATCCATTATAGAGAGAGACATAAAATGTAATGAACTATTCAATATATACAACATATAATGAGCAACACTTCTAGACTTTATTTAATAAATAACATGCTAGTTGACGAGTACAAACTAAACCTCATTACCTTAGGTATGTAAGTATGTGAATCGCTAGACCTAGACTTGCTAGATCATTATAAATTAAAAGTTATATGCAATTATTTGCTACTATTTAAATTTGGAGCACACATTGTTCTGTGTTTTTTTAGTAAACTAACATCATGATGCAACCATTATCTTTGTCGTATATATGCCTATTTTGTTATTCATATAAAGGATGAGACCCTCACACAAATTAGTTACAGTTGTCTATTAACAATCAATAATATAATTGAAAGTAACATTGCTAGCTTTCGTTGTAAAAAATGATGAATTGCGATTTAGGTAAAGCAAGTGGTTGAACATGCTCTATTCAACTAATATGATTGCTTGTAGGAGCAAGCTACATAAAATAGAAGTAATACAATTACCTCTATTTTTAAGCTTTCTAGCTAATAGAATGGGATAATACCAAAATTTTCCAAAAGCAAAAGGAAAGAAAATAATACGTAACCCAGCTGCCTTTCTCTTCTTAGTTGATAAAAAAGTGAAAACAATGTATTCTCCGACAGATAATTTAGTGCTATGTTGTTGGTTTTTATACTAGTCTAGCTTATACTAGGAAATTTTCAAATATATCATTTATTCTTTTTTAAATAATAATAATAATAATCCATTTAATTAAGACATAACTTTTTTGTCCAACACCATTGCACTACGTTATGTCCTTTTCCTTAGCATTATGAATTATCGGTGCAACTGGTCAAGAATTTGGGTTGTGAATACATTGTTTTTCACTTTTTTTATCAATTAAGAACAGAATGGCAACTGGCTTACGTATTATTTTCTTTCCTTTTGTTTTTGGAAAGTTTTTTTTATTATCCCATGTCCTTTTCCACTTTTTAATCAATTAAGAAAAGAATGGTAGTTGATCATTTTCTTTCCTATCTTATTTTTTTCTGAAATTTTTGGTATTATCCCATCACACTATGAAATTTACTATAAAAATATGATAGAAATGGTGTAGATCACTTCTCTCTCACTCTCTTTTGTCTCTCTTCATAATTTGTTCACACACAAAAATGGACACACCTTAAAACTCCATGAGAGAAGCAACCCTTCGAGTTAGACATGAAAGACGAAAAGAAAACTATCTTGCCGGGCAAAAATTGCTATGGTGTCATGTTTAGAGTGCCACGGTGTTTCGCTTTCTGTCTCCAAACTTGGCTAGTAGCAACGAACTGCTGGGACATGAAGTGTTGTGGTGCTCTACTCTTTATCTTCAAGTTAGCACGAGTGTACAGCACCACAACACTCAAGTATACAGCGGTGCAGTGTTATATGGTTGCCCCTAAACTCAAGAAGCATGAGGCCCGCCAACAACCCCTCAACAAACTCAATCAACAAAATTAAGGTTTGAGTCAATAATACAACTCAATTTGATCAACACAATCAGATTTCACATATAACAAACAACCTTGTCGTGGAAGTTCCCAACATCACCAGTGGACCTTTCTTTCCACACATTTAGCATGAAGAAAAAACTCCTATACACCCCCTTTTAGGCTGGGTAGGAAGAAGCTCGTGGACGGTGCTAACAGTGCAATGAGTGAACTCCTGAGCGACATATTTGTCGATGTGAGGTGTGATCCGTACACACTTTTTGGGAGTAGTGAGGGAAACCTTGTCAGCGAAAGATGTGACCCGTAAAATGTTCGTTGCCGACAGGCAAGTGGTGGACCCTTCAAAGGCCCTGAATGAATGCAGTGATTTCCAAAATATGTGAAGTGAGCAATATTGGAGAAATCGGCAGTGGATGAATGCAGTGATTTTGAATTACTAGCTGACGGTAGCGCCGGCGGGGGATGGCCGATGAGTGGCGGGTGGCGACATCTAAATGCCATGAAAATCAAGTCGTCACCTTCAAGCCTTAATTACTCCATGATTACTTCCAACTTACCGTCACATACACATAAAAGTGTGATTTTCATTTTCACCTATTTACAAAGACAACATACAACATATTTTTTCTATAGCAAGACAAAAATGGTCGCATGTTACCTAAGCCTAGGCGTTAAATAATTCAAACTTTTATTCCCTTATTTTTTATAATAATATAATAAACTCTCAAAATTGATGGTCGAAAAAAAAAAATTCTAAAAGGTAGTAATTAATTTTTTAGATCTGAAAATTAAGCATTAGTAAAGTTAAGGGAGATTTTTTGAAAAGAACATAGTAATTTCTATAATTAGAAGAATGAACATATTTCTTTTTATTTATAAAATAGAAAAAATAATTTCTTATTATCTACAAACATAATTAAAAATAATCAACATATATTATAGTCAAATTAAATTTACAAAATTAAAAAAATTTAAAACTCCTCTAAGTTTAAATTTTAATTTTAATTATCTTAAAAATAAAAATAAAATAAATTGAACTATCCTTTTAGCCTGAGATGAAATCCCTTCTTTTTATGATATCGAGCTCTGTATTACCAATAATTTTTCAAAAAATTGGATTGAACTTTATGACGGTTCATATGAATTCATCAGAGAAATTTATTGTCCTCTTTTTCATCGTTGCAGTTCGGCTTCGTTGCTTCGCAGTGTAGAGATTGCACGAATCACTTCTTCGGCTCCTTCGTTGCTGTTCGACTTCGCTCCTTCGACGACGTTCTGTTCATATCGGATCTGAAACCACACCTCCTTGTCGTTCTCCATTGTTTTTGGAAGTAATCACGACTGGGGGAGTTTGCTCTTGCTCGTTGCCAAGACAAACTTGTCAAATTCTCTTCATTATTGATGGATTCTCAGCCGGAACCTAAGGATTCACAGCCAGAACCTAAGGATTCTAAGCCAGAACCTAAGGATTCTCAGCTAGAACCTGTGATTTATATTTGTGGAGATTGTCGCAAGGAGATCCCGGTGAAGCCAGGTGATGCGGTCCAATGCAGGGAGTGTGGATATCGTATTTTGTACAAGAAACGCACTCACAGAATTATTCAATACGAAGCTCGTTGATGGTTAACGAATGGTACCATGCATGGCTAGTTATGCTGGAAAATAAGTTTGGAACAAGTTATCTTGGTTTTTTTTTTTGAAGTTATCTGGGCTATATGTGTTTGTTGCATGTCTGCATTTGCAGTGGTGTAAAAACAATTTTTCTTTCTGGATTACCACCCTCTGCTGAATATTGTGCTTAATTTGCAATTCTTCAAACACTAAAAACAAATTTTTATTACTTATAGTAAGTTCACTAAAAATATATATATATCAGAGAAAACTATTGTTAATGATAATTTTTTAGTGGTATATTATTTTATTAAAAAAGCATATCAATTAAATTTTTATTTAAATTTAGTGAAATTAATATTAAATTTATGCACATATTTAAATTATTATCGATGACTTTTATGATGATTGTAAAAAATTAAACAAAATCAAATAATTGAGGACTTATTATATTGACTTACCAACTTTTGATCCTTTTTCAATTATTATTTAGGGTATATATTTCCTTTTAGTTTCACAGGAATTCACCCAAATTATTGCTAATTTGATGTTTTATGACACTTTTCGTTATTATAGTACACATTTTAGTCTTTTATTTGTACACAGTTTTTCTTGATCTACTGGTTCAGAGCTTAGGCTATCATTTAAGAAGTTTTGGATTCGAATCTTATGTAAGCGTTACGTGTTTAAGTCTACCTTAATTGACCAAACTATCATATATAATTTTATGTTTGTCCTTATATGTTATAGTACACAAATAGATATGATATATACTGTCATAAGAAAAATTATATTAAATGCACTTAAAATCATTATATTTATATATGAAAAACTTATATAATATTAAATTTAATTTAAATTATATATCTTCGCATAAATTTTTTATAATCAAGCTTATTTTATAAACATAAAAAAATAAAATCTTTATTTTTTTTTTAATTTTTTCCCCTTTTTTCATTTAATATACTTATTATAATTTGATGTTTAGTTATTATTACATTTAGTTATTATTATTATTTTTTTGGAATAATTATTTATGCATTATGTGAGTAATGCGAAAACTGTAACGGTATTGAAGAGCAAATAAAATTTATATGGAATCTATATTGTGGAGATAACAATTTCTTCAAATTTAAGAGTTTATTTGATTCCACAAAATTCAGAGTGAAAGAAATATCATATCTAATAATATAAATAAAGGTGATTATTTTCTTATTTAATATGAAGTAAAATAAATACAACCATAGTGATGATTTGTGGGAAATGTTGGCGAACTACTGGTGATAATGATTATAGCAGGTGGTGTTGTTGGCGGGTAGCGGCCAAAATAAATTGTATAGAAGTAACAAGAATTATAATTTTCATTTTTGAAAAAAAAATCAGCTCCAAAATAAAAACTTTTTGGATTTTTTTTTTAAATTTTATTCAAAGGTCTGTGCGGTTATTTAACCAGAATCCCAATAGACCATACAAACGCTCTTAGCTCGTCTTCTGTCGAAAATCATCTATAGTGTGGCTATATTTTTACACGTGAGTGCTAAATAGGGCTGTCAAAATGAGTTTTGGGATTGGGGTTAGGTCCACCAGGAATTATCTCGCTTTCATCGCTCCTAATCTGATTAGGGGAACATGCAAGTCATAAACTTGGAACTGAATCCAATACAGCCTTAACCCAGAACCCAACATGCTCACCCGGTTTAGTGTGACGGGCAACCAAGCCTGGGCAGTTTAGCGGGTAATCGTAAGCAGCGAGCGGGCAAGCGCGATGGACAATTGTGATGGATCAATTTTTAGGTTGCTTTCGGATTGACCCGAACCCAACCCAAAATTATAATTGGGTCAGAATATGAATTCCAAACCCGACTTATTTTCCAAATTAGTTGATTCGGACTCAGAATTTTCGAATTCAATTTGGATAAGAATTTTGAGTTGTGTTAAATATTGACATTTATAAAGCCAAAGTGGCTTTCACTCTCCTTCGTTATCTCTCTCAATCTCCCACTAGTTTTTCTCTTAGGCTAACATGGGCGAAAGGAGGATCTTTTTTTGAATTTTCGACCTAGTGGATCCTCAACTTGATAATCGGTCTCCTATTAAGTGATTTGCATTGCAGGTTAGTACTTCCGACGGATCATTTTTTGTGGTGATTAAAAAGTCACTCGGAAGAAAAGACTAAACAATCTCAGAGTTGCACTCAAATCTTTACCCACAAATCAAAATTTTCATTAGCAGGTCCAAAAAACAAGACAACCTTTTCTTCATTACTCATGCAAACCTTTATAACATTTTAAAGTTATTTAATCACCATCTGCAAGATTATGCTTTTACATACACATCCTCCTGTTTTTTCTTTTTGCTCTGGCGATTTTTTTTCTCTACTTTTTCCCTGCTTTCTTCGTGAGGGGTTTTAGGGTTTCTGCCGCCGCTACTTTGGGTGGTGCTTGGGGGTTTGGTTCCTAGGGCCTTTGTGGCCTTAGGTTTCTTTGTCTGAGATGGCGTCTTCGTCGAACCCGTGGGGTTCTCCTCCAGCTGCTTCTCCGACTGCTAATCCTGGATTTTTTGATCTTTCTGATGGTGAGAAACGTCCTTCTTCCCAATCTTTAAAGATGTTCTTACTGGGCCTGCGGAGGCTAAGGGGTCTGGTTTTGAGTTCAAAAAATCTACTGTTAAAGGGGTTCCTACAATTTTGTTTTCTGAAGAAGATGTTGTTCGACTAGCTGCTCCTTATCAGTTCACTCTTGTGGGTAAATTTACTTTACGTCGTCCGAACTTGGATTTTATTTGTGGTTTTTTTCGCAACCTTAAACTTTCTGGTAATTTTTCTATTGGGCTGTTAGATCAACGACATGTGGCGATTCAGTTGTCTAATGATTTAGATATAGTCGCATTTTTTCCCGTCGATCGTATTATATTGCGAACTGTCAAATGCGTTTGTTGAAATGGACTCCGTATTTCGATATTAAAAAGGAATTGCCTATAGTCCCGATTTGGTTATCGTTTCCTAATGTTCGTTTGCATTTTTTTAACCAGCATGTTTTGCATGCTATTGGTTCGGTTTTTGGGAGACCGCTGCAGTCTGATCAGGCTACGGCTGCTAGATCTCGGCCATCTGTTGCTAGGATTCTTGTTGACATAGATATTACTAAAAATCAACCTAAAGAGGTTTGGTTAGGATCGAAAAAACAGGGCTATTTACAACAAGTTGAGTTTGAAAAGGTGCCAGATTATTGTAATCATTGTCGTATTCATGGACATTCATTTAGTGAATGTTTTGTTGTGCATCCTCAGTTAAAAAATAAAAATAACAATGAAAAAAATGATTTGAAGAAAATGAATGGTCCTAATCAGAAGATGGTGGTTTCTGAAAATGGGGAAGGTAGTGAAACGAGTCTTAATCATGTGGGAAAGAATACGGATAGGGAGGAAGCTATTATCAATAATGATAGGGAGGAACCTATAAAGGGGGATAAGGATGTTGTTAAGGAAAAAGGAAGTTTGTGTAATGAGCTGGTTAGTGACGGGCTGGATGATAAGGTGCTTCTTCATGTGGATGAGGCTGTGGGGGGCTCCATTGATAACCAGATTGACATTAAGGATTCGAAACTGAGTATACCCTCAGTTAACTTGGGGGAGGATGAATTGACTAGGGAAGGGGAGGGTCAAGGTTGTAACTAATTATTGGTGGGGAATGAGAGTGAAGGTACTAAGAAGTTCGTTGAGAATCCTAATGTTGATGTGGAACATAACGTGATTGTTAATGGTGGTTGTAGGGAAGAGGAGATGGAAGAAGGAGAGGTTGTTTTGTCTAGTAATGGTTTGGGTAAATATGAAGAGGAATGCCAAGAGAAAATGCCTAAATCTTTTGCTGACATTGTTAAGGGCCCTACTAATGGTAATAATGGATTATTTATAATTAATTATTAAAAAAAAAGTAAAAATATTAAAGCTATTTTGGCTGCAGCACCTAGAGTTGCTAGTTCTCCTAATTTTAATAAGAATGTTTCTAATGTTTAGTACGCTTATCTAGAATATTAGGGGGGTGGGGGGTTCCCCTTCTAGGAATAGAGTGAGGAACCTGTGTAGGATTCATAACATTTCTATTTTAGTTTTACTTGAACCTCTTATTGATGCTAGTAACATGGAAGCTACTCGTAATTTTCTTGGTTTTAACAAGGCTTTTGGTAATTGTAATAATAAAATCTGGATTTTTTGGTATTTCTATTAACATGAATGTCATTCAAGACAATCAACAAGTTGTTCATACTATGATTGAGTATCAAAGTCTTACCTGTTTTGGTTCTTTTGTTTATGCTGCTTGTAATCATCAAGGTAGATTGGCCCTTTGGGATAATGTGAGAACTTTTGTGGGGTCCATTGGGGATTCTTGGGTGATTGGTGGGGACTTTAACATTATTGCTAATTCGTCTGAAAGAATAGGTGGTGCTAACCCTAATTTTCAAGCTATGGGGGACTTTAATAACATGTCTTCTTATTGTAATTTACATGATATTGGCTTCACTGGTAATTCGTTTACTTGGAATAGAGGTACTATGTGGCAACGTTTGGACAAATTGCTTTTTAATGATAAGTGGCTTTCCAAATTTCTGTTACCCATGTTGAGCATCTTTATAGAACCTTATCTGATCATTCCCCTATTTTATTAAATATTAACTTAGCTAGTAATAATTTGCATGGCAATTTTAGGTTCCAAAACATGTGGTTATTGCATAATGATTTTCTTAATGTGGTTAAGTCTAATTGGTCTAGCCCGTTACATCCTAATGATGGTATTGTGGGTATGCAAAGGCTGTGTATGAAGCTTAAGAGGTTGAAGCAAGTGTTGAGATGGTGGAACAAAGTCGTTTTTAAAAATCTTTTTGATAATATTCTGAAAACCGAGAAGGATTTGAATGGTACTGAGTTGGATTATATTAACGATCATTCTAATGAGAATCTGTTGAAGCTTAATGAAGCGAAAGTTAATCTTTTTAAGCTTCAAGAGATGGAGGAGGTTTATTGGAGGCAAAAAGCGGCCATTAAATTTACTTGTGAAGGTGACAGAAATACTAAATACTTCCATGCTCTGGTTAATCATAAAAAGGTGGCTAGCCATATTCATAAAATGACTAAACCGAATGGTGAGATTTTATGCTCTCCCAATCTTATTTATGAATCTGGTATTGAGTATTTTACAAAGCGTTTTAATAAAGGTTTCGATTCTGAATTATGTTTTAATACTTCTATTATTCCTTGTCTCGTTAATATTGATGATAATAATATGTTAACTGCTTTGCCTACTGAAAAAGAAATTTGGGATACGATGAGTAATAAGAACTCTGACTCGGTGGCGGGGGTGGACGGTTTCAATACCAAGTTTTTTCAGAAGACTTGGTGCATTATTAAGGAGGATATGATTGATGTTGTTATTGATTTTTTTAAGGGTAACCCTTACCCTAAGTTCTTTTCATCTACTTCTATAGTTTTAATTCCTAAAAAAGACGGCATTAATTTTTTGGATGATTTTAGGCCTATCAGTCTTTGTTCTTTTTTTAATAAGCTTAATGCTAAGATTATTATGGGTAGATTATCGTTACTGTTGCATAAAATTATTTCCCATGTTCAAATTGGTTTTGTTAAAGGTCGGGCGATTTTTGATAATAATTTGTTGGCCCAAGAGTTAGTTCATGATATTCATAGGCATATAACTGGTGGTAATATGGTTCTTAAAATTGATATTACTAAAGCCTACGATAACATTAATTGGGATTTCTTGTATAAAATGCTTAATTGTTTGGGTTTTAGTGAGAATTTTATCAAGCTGATCAAGAATAGTATCAATAATTGTTTTTTTTCTATTGTTATTAATGGTAGCTCTCACGGGTACTTCAAATCGTCTCACGGTCTGAGGCAAGGTGATCCCCTTTCTCCTACTTTGTTTATCATTTCTATGGAATATTTATCTAGAGTTTTAAATAATTTGTATGTGATTTACCCTTCGATTAATTATGCTACTTATGGGGGTTTTTCTATCTCCCATCTGAGTTTTGCGGATGATTTTATTATCTTTACGAATGGTTCTATTAGAATGTTGAAGTTGCTTTTTAAATGTTTGGATAAGTTTCAGCTTTTAAGTGGTTTAAATATTAATTAGAATAAGAGTGGTTTTATTACTAGTAAGTTAATTAGTGATCATCGTATTGCTAGAATTCATGAGATTTTTGGGATTTCTCATTTGTCTTTACCTATTACTTATTTGGGTACTCCCATGTATAAAGGGAAGAAGAAGTCTTTTTTATTTGAGAGCATTATTGATAAATTAGATAAAAAATTGAATAACCGGGCTTTTAATTTACTTTCTTATGGTGGTAGACTTGTCCTTATTAAGAGTTTGCTTGCCGCTTTGCCTATTTATCTTCTTCATACTCTTAATCCCCCTATTGCTATTTGTGATAAAATTGACAAAAGGTTGAATAAATTTTTTGGGAGCTCCAAACAAGGTAAAGGTGCTATTCATTGGGGTTCTTGGAACAAATGTTGTGGCTCTCTTATGGAAGGGGGTTTGGGATATAAGACCATGGTTGATATGAGTAAAGTGTTTTCTTATAAGCTGTGGTTTAATTTCAGAACTAATAAGAGCTTATGGGCTAATTTCTTACACAGTAAGTACTGTGGGGTTATGCATCCTTCTACTTGTTTTCCTAAAAGGGGTGACTCCCCCATCTGGAAGAGATTATGTAAAATTCAAGGGGATATGGAGAGTTTAATTAAGTGGGGTGTTGGTAAAGGGGAGGTTTTTTTCTGGCAAGATCAATGGTTGGGTAAGTTTTCTATTGACATGTTGCTTAATACTATATCCATTTCTATTGTGCAAGTTAATCATTTTATTCATGATGGGATGTGGAATATTGATCTGCTTAAATAACATGTTCCTGATTTTATTATTAATATGATTATTAAAATCCATCTTCAATGCGAGAATCATGATTCCATTCTTTTTACTAATTCTCACAATGGTTTATTTGAGGTTAAAGAGGCTTGGTATTGCATTAAGAAGAATAAGCCTCATAACCCATTTTTTATGTTATTTGGCACAACTCGATCCCTACCACCTATGCTATACTGGTGTGGAGAGTGATTTCTAATTTTATCCTTGTGGACATGAATCTGATGAAAAAAGGTATTCAATTAGTCTCTAAATGTCATTGCTGTCATCATATTGAAAATGTGAACCATGTGTTTGCTAATGGGCCTATTGCTGTTTTTGTTTTGCTGTATTTTGAAGAGCTGTTTCAGTTTAAATTTTATCATAGTTTTAAGTCCATTATTGATATTTTTAAATGCTGGTTTACTAATAATAAAGGCCATGTGAGGAATTGTTTGACTAGTATTATCATTTGGTATCTTTGGAAGAGTAGAAACGAAGCGTAGCATGACGGTATTAATTAAAATGAACGCCTCTCGTATCATTCGTTCTGTTTGTGATAAAATTCAGCTTCTCTATGAGGCTGGTATGCTCAAGTATATCAATTTTAAAGGGTTGCCGGCATGTGCTTTATGCTTTTAATATTTTTAGTAATCCGGGTGTTCAGGAGAAGAGGGTCTGCATTATTAGATGGCTTAAGCCTGATATTGATTGGATTAAGATTAACACTGATGGGTCTTATAATGGTAAGGTGGGTGGGTGTGGGGGCATATTAAGAAATCACCTGGGTCAGGTGATTAAGACTTTTGCGGGGCCTGTTTTTGGTAAGTCTGCATGTGTTGATGAGTTACATGGTATTATTTATGGTATCAAAATGTGTATTAATTTGGGTTATGATAGAGTCTGGATTGAAGTTGATGCCATGAATATTTTGCATTATATCAATAGTAATTCTTTGTTTAATGCTAAGAATTATTATTTGATTAGGGTGCTGAAGCAGGACTTGTCTAGCATTACTTTTAAAATTTAGTATATTTACCGTGAGGGTAACGGGTGTGCTGATGCTTTGGCTACTATTGGTTGCCATTTACGGGAGTATGTGGAATTTAACAGTAACGATATTCCTAGAACTGTCAATGGTTTGGTTAGATTGGATCGTTCTAGCTTGCCTTATATTAAGAAGTATGAGGGGATTAAGTGATGGTTTTTGTGGGCTTTTGTTCGCTGGGTGATTAGGCTAGGCTGTGTTGGTTTTTCTGGGTGCTGAGGGGTTTTTTATGTGTCTGCTGTTTTTGTTTCTGGGGTTGCCTCTGGTTGGTTGGTTGGTTGTTTGCCTTGGTGGCTGGTGTCTTCCTTTTTTGGGGTTTGTTTTTTTCACTGGGCTGGGTGGTGGCTTCTGTTGCCTGGTTTTTCATTTAGTCTACTTGGTGGATGGGAGAATCTATGTTGATAGCATGATTTATAAAGTGTATCTGACCTTGGTTAATTTTATTTGCTGTTTTTGGAGTTATGCTGTATTACAGGTTGGGGACAATTGTTTTTCGGCTTCTGCTGAGAGGAAGGAGGTCAAGGGTGAGAAGCTGATGTCTCAGATGTTTGGGAGTGTGTCTTGCAAGGTTCTTTCAATTTTGAATTACAAGATATTCTTTGGAAACAAGGTACTCTTTATTGTTTTCTTTTTTTGGTTCTTCTTTTTGCTTCTTCTTTTTTGTAGGAAGATGATGCTGAACGTCTATTTGAGGATCTTCCTTTTTTGGGTGGCGTACGCTTTCAGCCCTAGTAGTTTTTTATGTAACTATTGTAATCTTAGGATAATGAACCACAGGCTCACAGGTCTTTTTCTTTCCTTTTTGATTGTAGCTCGTTCGAGCAGTAGAGAGCTAGTGGGTCCTTTTAAGGATCATGTAACTGCAATTTTGATATTAACACGTAGGCCCCTTTGTGGGTTTTATTTAAAAAAAAAATGCTTTTACATACACATAAGAAATATTCCCAATGAGGACACCAATAAGACTAAGTTAGCCAAACTAATCATTTATTAAATTTTAATTTTTTTGAGAAATTGAGTGCAGAGCCCATTTCATTAGCAATAAAAGAAAATTACAAAATAACAAAATTTAAAGTGTAAAATATGAAGCTGCGTGAGCTATATTAAAAAGAAGCAAAACTCACTCAAAAGAAAATAAAATGAACCCCTATCAAAATGAATAGGGGAAGCCTAACTCAAGCAGGAAATGCATTTGTTTAGAATGAACAGAAAAAGGCAAGTCACCAATGCCTGGACTCAGAGCAAGTAATTGAATTATATCAAGTCGGAGAAGAGGGGCGGCACCCTTGTTTGCCGAGATCTTGAAATTAAGAGATGATCATCATCTCCACGGCATATAAAAATCTCACCAGCAGAATCAAAGAAAAACAAAAAAGTGAAATGCAGCACGTCCGGAGAAATACTAAGGTAGAAAACGTTATTGATTTTGAAGCATGCAGGTACTATCTTGAATAGAGCCAAATTTTATGTTGTTTCTGTAACACCTAAGATCAAATTTTGGAAAAAAAAAAATCTATTTTAGTCTCTTAATTAATCAATCGTTAAGAAATTGTCAATATAAATCAATCTATCTTAAGCAACTAAAAATCATAAATATCAAAATATAAAATTACATTTATCCCTCAATTTCTTTTGTATAATAACCAAGAGTTCAATCCAATATTTATTGGCGATGAGGAGTAAACACCACAATGACGAAACAAGCAAAAAAGTAAAAGCAACGGAAAATAAAGGATACCAGAATCTAATGTATAAAATCCAAAATAGGGAAAAAAATCATGGAGCCACACCACACCAAGAAATTTACTATGAAAATTGTGTGAAGTACAGATCACTCTTCTCTCTCACTCTCTCCATGCTTCTCTTCTCACATGCACTATTCTCAATATTTTCCTCACACAAAATACAAGAGAAAGCCACGAAAAATAATCCCAAGGGACGTAGCCCTTCAGAAAAACGAGAAAGAAAACAGTCCAATACGTCTTGTAGCGCTAACAGTTTGGAGCAATGTGGCACTCAAACCTCTCTCTTAATTTGCTACGACGTTGTATCTAGACCATTGCAGTTCTCCACTCTCTGTCATTCAGCACTGCGATACTCTGGAACACTGCGCCAGGCCTTTAGGGTATGCAGTGCCGAGGGGCACCAGTACAGAGCGTTAAGCCATTGTATGGAATAAAAAAAATTCCCACACCCCCCTGCAAGCACAACAAACTTGAGGTTCAAGGCAATAAAACAATTCGATTGATTAACACAATTAGATTCCACACATAATAATATTTCTCTTTTTCTTGTGGTAAAAGTGTTTGTCATTTTGAAGAAGAAAAAAATTTATGCTGATCTAATTTTAGGTATGATATATTTTAATTTTTTTTTCTTGTGTTAAATATGTAAATCTCCCTTATTTTAAGGGCGTTGGACTCCTTCACATATGCGAGAAGGAGAAGGTCATAAGAACTTATAATCTTCCATGCCATACTTGAAAGAAGCCTATTCTCTTATCGATTTAGAGCAAGCCAAACGGAAAGTGGAGATTTGTGGTTCCCCATTGGGATTGACAACCACAATTGAAATTAATTAATAAATGATTAGTTTAACTAAATTTGTCTTATTGTCCAGTGTCCCCATTGGAAACGTTTTTTATGTGTTTGCAAAAGAGTAATCTTGAGGATGATGATTAAATAACTTCAAAATGTTTTTAATAGTTGTCATGAGTAATGGAGCGAGTGGTTTGAAAGTCCCCCTCGGCATCAAGGAATGTCAAAACGGGTTGATGTGTTGGGTTCATGTTAGATTCAAAATTAATCGGACTCAAATCTAATTAATTTGAACCCACCCCGTTCAGTAAGTGAGTCAAAATTATCAACTTGAAGCTGACCAGCTAGTAATCTGAATGTTCTAAACACAACTCATTCTGGTTAAATAATATTTTTTTATAACTTATTAATCATTAAATTTATAATTTTTTGCAAAAAAAATTATAAGATTAAACTCATATGTAAAAAGTTTGCCAAAAAAAAATGTTAGACGGGTTATTGTCACGTCAAAAATGATTTTACAGGTCAACACGAATCCGGACTGTTTGATAAATGGGACAGAAAACTCAACCCAAACCTAATATGTTTATATAATGGGTCAAAACGAACTCGACTTTTTCGGATCAGGCATTGATTGGGTTAGTGGATGGGGCTTTGATTGGGTTGGTAGGTTGGGTCAATTTTTGACACCCCTAACTAAAATGTGTCCTCTAATAATAAAGAGGGAAATAAAACAAAATTTTAGTTGCAGTGGGGTTGAATTCTTGTGATATTAAAAGGGAATAATTATCCTAAATAATAATTTAAGATGGATCAAAAGTTGGTAAAGCAATATAATAAATCCTGAATCATTTTTTTATTTTTTTTGAATTTTTAACACTATCATAAAATCATTGATAAGAATTTAAAATTGAGCATAAATTTATTATTAATTTCACTTAAATTTAATTAAAATTTTGATTGATATAAATTTTTATGAAAATAATATAAAACTAAAAAAATCATAAACAATATTTTTTATCGAATGAAGTGATATGAACCGTTATAAAGTTCGATCTAATTTTTTGAAAAATCATTGGTTATGCAGAGCACGTTATCAAATAAAAAGGGACTTTCAGGTTAAAAAACATACTTCACCTTTAAAGAAAAGGCATAAACAATAAGTGATTCTCCAATAGAGCACCATCATCTCAAATAATATTGTGCGGTTTGATCCTCTCTGATAGTGCGACACTCCGTTCCCTGATCTGCTTGAGTCGCACACAGAAAGGAGAAGAGGGATCGGAGACGAACCCTCGAATGCTCCGCTTGAGTCGCTCGCAGGAAGGAGAAGAGGGATCGGAGACGAATCACGAAGTTTAGTTCGCACGCATATATTGGGAATTAGGGCTTTGGGCGGAATTTAGCGGGTTAAATCAGGTGTTATTTGCATCGGTTAAAACTGGTGCAAAAAAGCACCGGTTAAAATCGGTGCTAATTACACCAGTTTTGCACCAGTTTTAACCGGTGCTAAAAGAGATTTTTAGAAGTGTTTCTAAAACCGCTCCAAACAACTGGTGTGAAAAATCCAACTTTTTAGTAGTCAATAGAACTTAACACTGTTATTTAAAATTTGAAATTAAATTATAAATATTTTTTAATATTTAAAAATAAGTTATTTAAAATTTAAATATTAAAAAATGCAAAAGTTTAACAGGCGACCGGTTCGCTGGTTCACCGGTTGAACCGGCGGTTCTTGACAAAATCGGCCAGTTTGAAGCCAAATCGGTTCTCGGGTTGTTCCGAACCGGCCTTCAGACCGGTTCACGATTGAACCAGTCGGACCGGCCCGATCCAGTTTTTAAAGCATTCGTTCATTGTTCTAATTAATGAAACTACTATGTTCTTTTTAAAAAATGTTCTGAATAAAAAAACTTCATTTTCATATTATTTCTAAATGTAGTCGACACGTACTTGTCTCAAACTTATCTGCATTGCTTTTGAAGAAAAGATCAAAATACAAACAAGTCCTCACATCCAACGAACAATATCCAACTCTCATATTGTCCATTTTGATCTATTATTGCATACTTTTTCAGTTTAATATTATACTCGAAAATTTTTTACGGCTTTTTAAAAATATGTTTATATTACCTCTTTAAAAAAATTAATTTTTCAAACAATCAATTTTTCAGGTCATTTTTTTTTAATTTAAAGTAAGAGAATATAAAATAAAATAATAATGAATTTAAAATAATTACCGATCAAAAGTTGCTTTCATCATATGGCTATGGCAGTGGTAGGTATGGCAATCAAAATCAGGTCACGGTTGGGTTTGGGTCATACTCAGAATTGACATGACACTAATTGACACAACTCAAATCCGAACCGTTTTTGCATATGGGTCATGTTTTTCAACCCGTACTCGACACACATTGTTTGTTGAGTTGACCAGACTCAACCTGCAATAGGGTGATGAGTCAGTGACTCGACGAGTCAACGGCGAACTGGTACCTTGAGGCCGCTGGCGGAGTGAGGCATCAGTGGTTCGGCGAGTCAGCGACCTGACCTGCACTGGTCAAGTCCGGGTTGAAAAAGCCGACCAGTTTACAAAAACGGGTCGGGTTCGAGTAAAGCCAGGTCAATTCGGGTTCGATCCGAACTTGACCCGCTAACCTGAATTGACACCCCTAATGCCAGGGATGGCAGACACTCGGGATAGGATGGCATGCGCCAGCACGGTAGTCGATGCAATTCACTCGACGTGACTGATAGGACGGAATGCCTGCGCATTTTTCCCAGTTTAAGCCGGGTTGAGTTCTGGTTTCGGGTCAACCCAAACCCAAAACCCGAACTCAACTCGTTTTACCAAACAAGTCGAATCTGGGAATTCTAACTCGACCGGTTTGCGAAATGGGTTGAAACTTAACCGAAAATTTCGGGTCATGTTCGAGCCGGGTTTTCAGATTGTGTCAAATATTCAGACCCCTCGTGGTATCGACCATCAAAAGGTAAGGATGGTGACGGTCAACCAAAGATGGTTGTAGTTGACTATAATTAGTTTTTTCTAAATTAACGGTCTATTTTGAATTTCTAGTTTTCACTTCTCTTTCTCATCATCCGATGTTGTAACTGTCGTTTCTTTTTTTTAATATATCTGTTTTTCAAAACAAAAAAAATAATAATAATGGTCTATTTTGAATGACTGATTTTTTTGTTAAGATGATTATAAAGTTGGTGTTGAGAAAGTTTTTTTTTTTATAAATTATTGTATAAAGTAGCTTTCAATTAAATTTATTTTTTGTAAACAATGAAAAACAACAGCTAAAATAGAAATTGTGTTTTCAATCTGAAAAATAAAATATAAGAAAACTGTGTTAAATGAATTCTGAATTAAAATTGAAGACTTGAAGTCTAAATTTACTGTCAAAAAACTTTTCAATTGAAATTCAACTTTCTAATTGCTTAAGATTTTCAAATCACCGTAGTTTTCCAACAACGCCAAAATAACTTTAACAAATTTTCCTGCATAAATAGTTATGTTAAGCAAACATTTAATCGCAATGTTAATGGCGGCTCTAACCAAAGTCGAAGCCATATAATCACGTAGTTAACCTCCATTAGATTCTTAATTAGCTTAATCATCTTTTCTACCGTTTGATTGATCTAACAGCAAGGCTTGAACAACATGTCAGCAGAGGCATCAAATTTTGACCCGACCCAAAACCCGACCCGGACCTGACCCAAAAAAATCCGGGTTTGGGTCAACCAGTTTGTGAAAAGGGTCGGGTTCGGGTTCAACAAAATGACCCGTTTCAAAAAAAGGGTCGGGTTTGGGATGACCTGGCGACCCGAAAACCCTTTGCCCGTGTCTGCTGTCCACCCTGCCGGGTTGAACCCGAGTTGGGTGCTGTTTGCGCGGTGTCGCCCGAAGCTCCGAACTCCGAAGCGGTGAAGCGTCGAAGCGCGACCATGCGCATGCGTCCCAACTCCGCAGTGCATCCCAAACCTGAAGGTCGAAGCGGCGATGCGTGTTGCCGTTGCTCCCGCTGCTCCGCCTGCGACATGTGCTGCCGCTGCTCCCGCTGCTCCCCCACTGCCGCTGCCGCTGCGTCGCCAGGAGTATTTCAAAAATCTGGTTTGGGTCGTGTCAATCCGGCAACCCGCGTAGGTCGGGTCCGGGTTGAAAAAGCCTACCCGTTTACAAAAACGGTTTGGGTTGACCCGTTTAAAACCGGGTCAATTCGGTGTCGACCCCAAACCTACCCGCTAAACCGAATTGACACCCCTACATGTCAATATCCTCATCTTGATTGAAAGAATATGTGGTTCATTGTCTCCGAAATAAGAGAATAAAAATCACATGTCGGGTGTTATAACTATTTGGAATTATTTAGTTGAGTATAAAATAAATAAAAAGTAATTATTTTTCGTTATTTGACTTGGAATAAAATGAATGAGACATATAGCCAAATGATAATAGTGATTGGTAGCCAGCAGGCAGTGGTGCCAGAGACTTATGGCAATGACAAAGAATTTATAGTAATTTGAAAATTGATTAAATCTAATGATTTTTAAATACATCAAAATTGAACTAAATGGTAAATTCCAAGTAGTTTAAAATTTTACTCAACATTTTGTGTACTTGCTACCAAATATAACTATACATTTCATGTACTCCCTCTGGAAAATGTCATACTTGTTATTTCAACACTCAATTCAACTAAACATATTTGAGTACAACGGTCTCATCTCAAATTCTTTCTCCCACATTGCTTCTCTTTTAATTTGTGCTTCGTTCGCATCTTGACCATTGAGATATGTTTATTTCTCACTTTTTTGATATCATATGCCAAAACATTTTCTCGTTCTTTTTTACCAATAGAATTTGGATATACCTTAACCTCATATGCAGACACTCAATTTCTAAAGCCACTTACCCATTTCCTCAATTAATATTCCCCTTCTAGTTCTCTTAATTAGTTAATTTTATTGTTATTCCAAAAATAGGTTTAATTGATTTTCCAACACAATAATCTATATTGTTCAGTGAATATACATCATTTAATTTTAATTTTAAATTTAGGGAAATTATATTTGAATATATTGCTTTCAAACCATTTCCAAATTTTCTCAAACTAATTTTAGAATACTTTAATTTTTGCACTGATTTTGAAAATAAGGCCTAAATTATTATATTTTTCTTTGGTTAGCTTTAATTATATGCTAAATATTTTAAATAATAAAAATTCCTAACATGCTAATTGTACAATAACAATGAATCTTCTGCTTTTATATATTTATTGTAATTGTTCACTCTTCCAAGGCTTATAATATATGATTTATATGAGACACTTGATCAAATAAAATTTGAGTAGATTATCTTAGAAATTAGATTATTGTGATCATTTAATGAGTTTCAAATTGAAGTAAAGATAACTAGTATGATGCCAAGACACTTGTTTCACCCATTTATCATCTTTTACTTTTGTTATAATATACATTTTAAATATCTCATTTATTTGTAGTGTTATTCTATGGAGCCTTATTTAATTAATTAGTCCTAAACATTTTATTGTGAAAAGTTTTTAACTAATCTAATTTCCTTATAACATTATACCGCTTGTGTATAGTTCACTGTAATCTATGTTTTTCTATCCATTTGTTAGGAAAAACATTCAAAGGACATGTTGATTATCTAATGTAGTAATATTGAGGTGTTCTGTCAAATAAATATTGCACTCATATCAATAAAAATTTTGTAGATAGACATTTGATTGTTATGTATTAGTGTAAATTCGTGAGTTCGACAGAGCAATTTTTGGAAGCATGATGGATTAACATAGATGGAAGGTAAGATTAAAGGTAAGTTGGTAATGTGATTGTTCAACAATCTCTATAGGAAAAATTCAGAAAGCCTTGAAGTTATATATGAACTATATGAAGCTGATTGATCAAATTAGGTCTAATAAGAATTATGAAATGTGAATGGATGATTTTGGAGTCATCTTTGGCAAGGATAAGCTATGAATTCCTAGTTTTGGAGATTTAAGGTAAGAGATTTTACATGAATTGCATTATTTAGGTTATATTATATATTTGAAAAGCATCAAGATGTACAGTGATCTCAAGGGTATGTTTTGTTTTAAGGGTGGCTTGAATTTAAGAAAATTGATGCAAATTTTGTTTTAAAAAGCCTATTAGTTAGTGAAAGCAGAGCATCAGTGACTAGGAAGCCTTCTACTATATGATATCATATATCTAGGCAGAGTCGTGAGGATATATGGGTTATAGTAGATCGTTTGATGAAGTATATACATTTTATTCCAATTCAACATGCTGATTTAGTAGATTGACGAACACAAGTGTTTGTAAAGGATATTATTTGACTATATGGAGTACCAAGAGTGATATTCTTTAATAGAGATGACATATTTATCTCCAAGATACTAGGTACTAAATTATATTTTAGTATGACTTTTCATCTAAAGACCGACAGTTTGGGAGGAAAATTCAAATACTTAAAAATCCTATAAGATTATGAGTTCTGGATTGTTGGGTATTTAGGAAAATCATATCCATCTAATTGAATTTACTTACAATAATAATTTTCAATTAAGAATAGGTAGAAAGCTCTGTTTGGTAGGAATTGTAAAACTCTAATATCTTAGATATAAGTGGGTAAGATGAGTCTGATTGGGCTAACCTTAGTTAATGACTCTACTAAAAAAAATTCTGATCAAAGATAGATTCAAAGCAATGTAGTACAGACAAAAAAAGTATTATAATGCAAAGCACTAAGCTGCGGAGTTATAAGTAGGGAATTTTATATGTTTGAAGATCGAATTGATGAAGGGAATAAGTAGGTTTGGAAAGAAATGAAAGTTGAACCCAATGTATGTTAGACCATTCGAGTAAATTGAAGGGATTGGAAAGTCTGCGTAAATGTTATATTTATTAGAGCATATGTCAGATATTCACAACATATTCCATGTTTCATGTCTAAGGAAATGAGTGTCTGATTTTTATAATCGAGTATCTGCAGATGATGTTGGGGTATGCCTAAATCTAAGCTACAGTAATGAACCAAAAAGGACTCGATCACATGATGTTAAAATTGAGTAAAAAACAAATCCCAATGGTCAAGGTCCAATAAAAGAACAAAATAAAGAGAGAAGCTACTTGTGGCAAGAAAAGTTTGAGATGAGACATTTATATCATGATACATTTCATTCATATGAATTGTGAAATGTCGATTGAAAAACCCAATGAAGCAATACATAGTTACACCAAATCTAACCCAATATTGCATAAGGAACCAATTAATTTTTTTTGCATTTGCCTCTATTACATGTTTTTATGAATGTCCTATATGCATATGATAGTTTAAATTTATTTTGAAGTGGCTCTTGGGGGTCTATGTGCATGAATAAAAATTTTACCATGGGAGTGCTGCAACACTAGGGTAGGCGACATTGTGGGATTGAGTGCTATGTTATTTTTCCAAAATAATTATAAATAGTGGTTCTAGGGTCAATGTTGTGGTGTCGTACTCTCAAGTGGAGAACATTGCGATGCTGTAAGGTCAAGTGTTGTGTCCCAAGATCTTTTTTTCCATAAAAATATTAAAATACACTTCATTTCCATTTAATCAAAACTCATCACCATCTCCTTAGGCAGCTAGTGAATGAGAAATAGATAGATAGATAGAGATAGAGAGAGAGAGAGAGAGAGAGAGAGAGAGAGAGAGAGAGAGAGAGAGAGAGAGAGAGAGAGAGAGAGAGAGAGAGAGAGTGGAGAATCATTGAGAGAGAAAGCTAGGTTTTAGCGACTTTGGTTTATTTTATGCAATTACTCAATTCTATAAGGTTATTCAGAACGAGTTTGGTTATATTTTGCCTATCTCAATTTTAAAAAAAAAAAAAATTTTGGGATTATTTTTTGACTTGAATTGTAATTTTGTAACTTTAAAATGAGGATAAATTTACACCTATAATTTTTTAATCGTATAACCATAAGATGAAACTATTTTATACAACTAGATATTTTTTTAGAGAATTTTTTCTGGGTAATTTGAAAAGTGCTCTACTTTAATCCAATTAAAAAATAATTTTGATCCAAGAAATTAATATTGTGTTATAATTAAAGCTTAAAAATGGTGTTCTAAATAATCCCTAGTAATCTGGTAAAACTCTAAAACTATGAATTTTTGCTCATTAGTTGAATTTGTTCCCAACCAGTAAAGTATTATGTGAATTTTTAAAATTGGTTTATCTACATTTCTTTAATTGCAATGCAATGTTATATATTCTTATCTAGTAAAAATGTATGATTTTGTGGAGCTATAATTTTGAAAAATGTTCTGGTGTTGATGCATAGGGAGTAAAAAGGACCTAAATTTATGAATATATAAAATTTTCTTAGTATTTGAGAGTTATAAGAGTCTATTTTCTAGTATGCTAGTATATGGAGTCATAAAGGCTTGAATTCTGATATTTATCTCTTATGAGAGGTATTAGAGTATGAGCAAAATCTGTTAATTGTTTTTCTTATTTATTGAATTTTTATTTATTTATTTTTCCTATATTATTTATTTTATTTTTCTTTATAATTGTAAGCATTATTCTGCCGAGTACATTGAATTATTATTATGCATTCTCTGGAGCTGCAGTTCAATATTTCATAACTTTTGATTCTTTTGCTTTTGCAAGGTGCTTGTATCTTTCCCTTATTCAATTCTAAAAAGTGACAGCTTTCCATCTATACGGAAAGATACAAGCACCTTGGAAAAGCAAAAGAATCAAATGTTGTGAAATATTGAACTGTAGCTCCAGAGAATGCATCCTTGTAAAGTATGCCAACCACCAAATAATAACTCTGGTGCTGCAGCAAAAGTGCATAGCATATCTTCATGATGAAGCATAAGAGACATAAATAGCTCAGTTCTTCATTATGTTGCACCAAAAGAGTACTTTATATACTTTGAGATAGAGACGAGAAGATGGGAGCTTCATCAAGACTTTTTGTGTCCAGAGGAAGCCATTAGAACAACAACAGTGATTATGAACATAACAAGCATGCTTATCAAAAAAATATAGGTTTTATTGGATGATTTTTAGTATTCTCCAAAAAGAATTATGCCAATAGTGCTGACAACTGGCAAGCAACAAAGCCTCAACAGACAGCAACAATAGTTAGTTCATGAGACAATACTCATTTTTTTTTTGTTAAAACTCTCAGAGGGGCCTACGCGTTAAATAAAAAAAATGATTACGAGGTCCTTAGAAGGATCCTTCAACTCGCTACTGCTCAAAAGAGCTACAAGAGAAAGGAAAATAAAACCTAAGAGCCGGTGGATCCTTTTTATAAGATTACAAAAAGAACATAAGTAAAAGCTCGGGCTGCAAGTAGGCAGCATCCAAAAAAGGAAGCGTAGATCAATACCGTTCAGCACAAACTTCCTACAAAAAAGGTAAACAAAAGTAGATGACCACTGAGAAATACAAAGAGCTAACCTTGAACTCATTGAAGCTCCAAAAAACAGATGAGAGAATTTTCCTGCAAAGAACACTCCAAAAAGAAATGTTAGAGTAGTAATAGACAATGCAAAATTTAGACCTGTCAATACAAAAACTATTGGAAAACGTTTCTTCAGAAACCAAAATAAGCCCCTTCAGGTTATTCCAAACATAGTAGATATACAGATAGTAATTCTCCTACAGAACCCCCATATTATAGGCAATAATTTTCTTAGTGAAGCCACAAAGGAACAAATCATAGATAAACTTAGTGACAACCCTCCAGATAGTATCAGTAGCCCCAACCTTAGTGATATACGGGATATGCAACTCAAAATTACTCACCCACTGACCTAAATAAAAACAAAACATCATAATATAAAAATGACAGAAGATTGCAGGCCACATTTACCCGTAATTCACAACACCGCAATTCACAAAGATAACAGTAATACAGCCCAGCATACAATGGCGAGTACAATGTAGATTGCCCTCCATATTATAGCTCATAATTCTCTTAGTTAAACCAAAGTTACTCAAATCATAGAATAAGATGATGGCAGTCCCCCAGAAAAAAATGGTTTCATAAACCTGGAAGATGTCTGGGATGTGCAACTCAAAAAGACTCACCAACCTAACAATAGGAATAGAAAACTGTAGCAGAGAAGACAGCCCACTGATCACAGTACACTGCAAATCAACAAGATCCCCTAAACAATCTCCTAAACAATCCAGACTAGGATTAGAAAAATAGTGGAAAACAGCCCGACACAAAATGTAGAAACCACAACATTCATTAGTATGAAATAAGAAAATCTGCATCAGAAAAATAAAGAACCAGTAACACAGGTAACTAATTTGATGGTCCATTAGATGATAAGTCCAGAAATCTAAAAACAGAGTTGCAACATCAATCCAAAAATGACTCAGGAAAGACCAGATACTAAGACCAAAAAGGTTCAAAACCAACAAGACAATTAGGGTCAATGATCACATATATAAGGTAAGCCGCATTTATTCAAATTGATCAGGCCTCTGAGTAAAGGGGGGAAATTAGATCTGTTAAATTCCTGCATATCATCAATGTTACCACAATAATTAGCCAGCCAATCCGCACAAGCATTTTCCTCACAGTAAATATGAGATAACGAGTAGCTCAAATTAGATAGAATATGTCTAATTTTTCTAATGGTGTAAAAGTTTTGGGGGTAGCCTTCCCCCTCCTTCTGAATGATGTAAAGGACCATTTTAGCATCAACTTCAATATCCACTTACCCCATGCCTAATCTTTAACACAAATTTAGGCCATTTAATAAACCCATAAGCTCAGCAAATATGACCGAGCTTAATGAAAGAGGAGCATAAGCAGCAATAACCTCCCCTTGATGATTTATAATAATACTCCCCATGCCAGCAACTTAAGTACCAACCGACCCATCAGTGTTGAGTTTCACATAGGGAGACGAGGGCTTGAGCCACCTCACAACACGATCAGTTATCACAGGCGAAACACCATCAAAATGAAGGCAAAAAGGAACAATAATATTACGACAATTTTTAAAGTTCTTAACAATAAGAAGATTGGCATAATGAAGTTGAATAATTTTATTTCTAATGTTAAAAATGACATGATTAGCATCCATCTTTATCTCATTATGTTTAGAATCATTTCTGGCTTTCCAAAGATACCACATGATCAGAATAGGGAGAAGGTTATAAATGTGACCTTTATTATCCATGTTTCAAAGATTAAGCATCCCCCCAACATCACAATTAGTGAAGCTAGTATCTTTATCAGTAATATTAAGAAAACAGTACCAAACTTTTTTAGCAATCACACCATTTATGAAAACAACAACATTTACACTTAGAAGGAAAGCTAAAATCTTTTCTCCACAGGAGGTTATCCACAGGCAAGTAATCATTTAAACATCTCCAAGTTAAAATAGAATAAGATAAAGGGATATTATAATGCCAAATAGAAGAGAATTTTAGAGAAACCTCACCTTTATATCTGATGGCTTCCCACACCTTATTCAAGCTAAAGTCACAATTAGAAGATAAAGTAAAAAGAATTTTGTCCTTATACTACAAATTTAAAGGAATTTGAGTAATAGTATCCACCATATCAGAGGGAAGGGTTTGTAAAAGTTTACTGACATTCCAATCACCATTATGGATAAAATCATTAACTTTAATATTGGCCAAAGTATTGGTATTAAGAAGTTTATCAATCGAAGAAATACCCAACCAGTTGTCCTGCCAAAAAGAAATGTCACATTTCCCAAGGCCCCATTGAATATATTGATTCGCCTTCCAAACAATAGAATTCAAATTTTTATAGTGACAAACCAGAGGATTAAGATCTTTCCAGTATTTGGCAGTCATAAATTTAGCCCATAAACTATTATTAGAATGAAATGCAAACCAAAATTTGTGAGAAAAAGCTTGCACATTATCCAAAATGTTTTTACAACACAAAGAACCTTCATTAAAAACACCACAAACTTTGTTCCAAGTGGCCCAATTAATGCAAGATTTATTATTTTTGGAACCCCAAAAGAACTTGTTAAGCATGCATTCCATTCTAGTACAAATCGTGGAGGAAGGTTGTAAAGTATGAAATATAAAAATAGGAATAGAATTCAGCACACTTTTAATCAAAACCATTCTACCTCCAAAAGAGAGGAATTTAGAGGACCAATTAAGAATTCTCTTTTGGAGCATAGCAAAAATATTATCGAATAATTGATTTTTTTTCCTACCTCTATAAAGGGGAGTGCCTAAATACTTTATCCGAAGAGAAGTAGAATCAAAACCACACACTCTTTTAATCACATTACTTCTATTATGATTCACCAATTTACTAATAATAAAATTGCTTTTATCGTTATTAATAGACTAGCCACTCATGTTTTGGAATTTAGCAAGAAACTGGAATAGCACTTTGACATTCTTAATAGAAGCATTCAAAAAAATAAAGAAATCATCAGCAAAACTAAGATGAGTGATAGGAAAAGCAGCAGTATTATGGTAAAAGAGCATAGGATGCCTAGTAAAGAGATTTTCCAATCCTCTGGATAAGTATTCCATAACAATAATAAAGAGAACTGGAGAAAGAGGGTCTCCTTGTCTCAAACCATGCTCAGATTTAAAAAAACCATGATTACAGCCATTGATGATCACAGAGAAGTAACAATTTTCAATACTATTCTTAATAAGCCTAATAAAGATTGCTTAAAACCAAAAAGAGAAGAATTTCATAAAGAAAGTGCCAATTCAAATTGTCATAAGCCTTAGTAATGTCAAGCTTAAAATTTTAGCATTAATATCATGAACCATCTCTTGAGCCGAAAGGATATTATCAAAAATACTCATACCTTTCACAAACCCAGTTTGGTTGAAAGAGATGATTCTCGGAAGGATGTTCATTAACCTGGAAGAAATGATTTTAGAGACAAGTTTGTTAAGAAAGGAGCAAAGAATAAAAAGGAATAAATAAATTAAAAAAAAATAAATAAAAAAACTAATAGGTCTAAAATCATTCTAGCTAGTGATAGAATCTCTCTTAGGAATAAGCATAATATTAGTGGAGGAAAACAATTTAGGATAAGTATTACCATAGAAAAAGTCAATCACATCCTCCACCACATCACATTTGATAATATCCCAGGTTTTAATAAAAAAATTAGAAGTAAAGCCATCAGGACCGGCAACCGAGTCCCCATTCATATTATTCAAAGTATTCCAAATTTCCTCATCCGTAGGGACCTTGGTAAGCATAGTATTGTCTTCCTCATTAACCAAACAAGGAATAACATTGGTACTGGAAATAGGGGAGGCAGCATGCATGTTATTAATTTTTTTTTTAAATGCTTAACATCAGAATTAGTAATCGAATCTTCAGAATCAAAAACACATCCCTGCACATCAGTAATACTATGAATATGACTCTTAGTTTTATTCCTATTGGCCAGAGCATGAAAAAAGAAGGTGTTTCTATTACCCTCCAAAACCACTTAGCCGAAACTTTTTGTTTCCAAAAAATTTCTTCTTGATTATGTAAATGAAAAGGTCAAGTTTAGCTTGATCCAACAAAGTAAGGTTAGAACTAAGGGGATTTTGAAGAAATACCTCATCTAAAGCCAAAACTTTCTCCTCCGCAGCGTTTATATTATAAAAAAGATTTTTGAAAATATTTTTATTCCACCATCTAAGAACTTGCTTAAGTCTACTCAATTTAGCCCACAACCGGTGCATGCCTTTTATGTTATTATCAAGAGAAATGATGGCATTCCAATTGATGGAAACAACATTGATAAAATCAGAATTAGTAAGCCACGTATTTTGAAATCTAAGATCAGTGGGAGTATAAATTTATTTGCAGCAATAGATAAAAGTGAAGGGGAATGATCAGATAAAGTTCTACTCAAATGTTGAACATAAGTCATAGGGAATTCTCTTAGCCAGTCATTATTAAAGAGAATCCTATCCAGTCTTTGCCACATAGTGGATCTGTTCCAAGTAAAAGCACAACCAGTAAAGCCAATATCGTTTAAATTGCAATTGGAAATCATATTATTGAAATCCTCCATAGCTTTAGTATTTGCAACATTACCCCCTAATCTTTCATTAGTATTAGAAACAATGTTGAAATCCCCACCCACACACCAAGGTTTAGTAGAGCTAAGAGCAAAATTAGAAAGAATACTCCAAAGAGGTAGACGTCCCAATCTAGTACATGTAGCATACACAAAAGAAGCGTTGTAATTGATATTGGAATAAGAAATTTACACATTAACAACTTGAGCAAAATCTGAAATAATATTGACATTAAAAATGTTATTCCAGAAAATTCAAATTTTATTAGAGCAATTAGCAAAGCTATTATTAAAGCCTAAGTGAGTAGTAGTACTAGTAATTTTATCAGCAGAAATAAAATGTTCGAGTAAAACAAGCAATTGAATGTTATGCACATGACAAAGATTTCTAACCCGGGTCTTAGAGTCAGACCCACCAATACCCCTCACATTCCAAATAAGGGCATTAATCATTGGAAATTTTAGAAGTAGTTTGGGCCCTAGTGGAACGAGGCGTGTCAGGTAAAGGAGCTTTACCATTTTCTTTTTCTTTTTATTAACCTTGGTAAAATTTTCCTCAACAATCTGTTTAGAGCCACTACCACCAGGAATCAAAAAAGATGAGGACAAATGATCATTTCTTCCCTCATTAATGAAAAAGGGATATAAAGAAGTATCACCCGCAATTTCCCCTTCTTCGCAATCCTCCACAGTTTCATTTTCAGCATCGACCCCGGTCATATCTTTATTTTGCAACATATATTCAATAGAAACAAAAAAGTTAGGACATTCGTTAACAGTATAACCATTGTTCCTACAAGTGCATTTTTCAGGTGAGACATTGGTGCTATCATTCAAATCCATTTCCTTAGGAATTTCAATACCGCAGTCTCATTTAAAGGTTCGGTTCCAGGTTTAGGAATACTAGCCATTTTGGGTGTGGAATGGGTCACAGCCATATCAGGTAGAGAATGGATCTCAGTAGGAACATTATTTCTAGCCATCTCAGGTGGGGAATTGGGCTCAGCCAGATCCAAACAAAAGGGGTTTTCCACAATCACGTCATTAGAATCTATAGATTTATCAACCTTTTTCCCCACCGAGTTGCTAGAGCTTTTTTTAAGGTTTGGGTGGAGTTTAAAGCATTCAGCCGCTGCATGCCCATGTGTTTTACAGTGATTACAAAATTCTGGAACTTTTTCAAATTCTACTCTTTGTAGGTAACCGAATGCTTTTGAACCAACCCAAACTTCCTTTGCATGTTTCTTGGTAATATCCACTTCAACTAAAATCCTCGCCACATATGGTCAGGTTCTTGAGGCGGTAGCATGATCAGTTTGCAAGGGACGGCCAAAAATAGAGCCAAGTGCATGTAGAACTTTAGTATTAAAGAAATGAAGCCTAAGATTAGGAATTGAAATCCAAATAGGAACAATGGGGGATTATTCCCTCACATCAAAAAAGGGTGTCCATTTCAAAACACGCATTTGACAGCTCAAGATAAAATACGATCTACGCACAAAAACACGGCTGTAATCAAGATCATTTGAGAGTTGAATAGCAACATGCTTTGAACCCAAAAGCCCAACAGAGTAAAAATCCGAAAGTTTTAAGCTACCGAAAAAAGCATGAGTAGAGTGCAGATTTGGTCTACGAAGGCCAAATTTTCCAACTAGAGTAAATTGAAAAGGGGAAGCAAGTTTTAAGACTTCTTCATCCGACAGCAAAATAGCCGGCACTCCATTAAAAGTAGACTGAGTTAACGAAGGAAGGGTATCATCTGTGCTGGATCCAGCAAGAACTTCCTTAAATGAATGAGACTTCGGAGGCGAAGAAGCTTTTGATTCCAAGCTAAAGAAACCTTTGTTCAGATTATAAGCAGTGGAGGCTACAGTACCCCAAGCCGATGAGGACAGATCCCCCATCGATAATGTCGAGCCCAAACAGGGCTAGACGACAAGATGAATACAAGAAAACCAAAGCAGGAGAAAAACCAAGGATCACCTGCGGGGAGAGGGAAGAAAAGTGGGAAAATCAGCGGAGGCAAGAAGGAACCCGAAAATCGCCCGAGTCGGTGCTTAGGGTTTTTTTCGTGATGATATACTCATTATTCTCAAACAAGTTTAATATAGCATAAAGAAAGAAGCTACTTCAAAAAAAATTGGTTTTTATGCAATTCTCCAATTTCTCTTTGGTAGTAAATTATTCAGTCAAGTTTATCAACTTGAATGCAACATCTTATTGATTGGCCTATTAGATTGTTTTCAATAGGCTGTGATAACAAAAAACATCAATATGTGAGAAGAATGGTGGAAGGCAGAAGGCTGAAGGTGGTTGTAGACACCCGAGATCAATTTTACCAAAACTAAATTAAAGGTAAACTATAAATTCATATATTTACAAATTTTACAGGTTTTTTACGTATAATTTGGTCGCAATATACCTTTATTAAGAGTTTGTTTATGAGCGGTTATTGAGAAAATAGAGTTTTAAAAAATGTTATGAAAATAAATTATTAACTATTTACTTAGATTGCTTTTGTCACGCCTATGCAAATATAAAAATGTATAAATTATTTGGTTGCAACATTAGCTTTAAAGTTTTAGCCAAAAAAGACTCAATTTGTCCTTATATCATAATTAAGTATATGTTATTTATTTTTTAAAAATTTTAAAGAAAAATTAATAAATATAGAAAACTTTAAAAACCCATATTTAAAATATCATATCTTCTAAGAGATATAAATTACTTGGTTGTAACATAAGCTTTAGCTTTTTAGCAGTAAAAGACTTAATTGTCCTTATGTCAAACTCATACTCTTTGGGATGAGCTTTGGAACTGCTCCCATAATAATGGTATGCCTTGGGTAGTGCTTGGTGATTTCAACTGTTCTAATTTTCCCTCCGTGAAATTTGGCAGTATTGATATTAATGTATCCAGATTGGCTCCTTATATTTCACTTAATTTTTATACTAAGCTTGTGGACCTCCCTTCCTCGGGCAATTTTTATACTTGGTTCAACCAAAGAGATGATAATCCTATTCATCTCAAGTTTGCAACTGTCTTGTCTGTGGACCACTGCTTTTCCTAATTCCTTATACAAAGTTTGCAACTGACTTGTCTCTGACCATATGCCTCTTATTTTGAAAATGAACATAATTAAGATTAATAGAAGGAGATTTATGTTCAAGAATTACTTGTGCAAAATTCCTAAATTTTGGGATATTCTTATCACAATTTTTGATATCCCTTCACAAGGCAACCCTACTATTAGCTTATATCAATAGCTTAAACTTTTGAAAAAGGAAATCAAAACTAAGAGATGGGAGACTGGTAATCATATTGAGATCAAATGTGCCAATTTGTCCTCTCTTCTGAAGCATTTTTCAGTTGCTTATTGATTTTGATCCCCTCAATGTTAATATCTATAGTAACCTCAAGAAGATTAATATGGAACTTCTCCATTACAACTCCTTATGGGAAGCCTGGACCATTCAAAGATCTTAAGTTATGTGGCTAAAAAATTGAGCGGAAGATCTTAAATTCCACTATTCCAAGTTGCATATAAGAAAATCACATAACACAAGTATTCTCCAGCCTCTAATTGTGATCCTGAGCAGTCACTAGCTTCAAACCTATATGATATTGTTGAGCACTTCAAGAACCTCTACAACTCTCCTAAGTCAAATCTCTCTAACCTGGAAAACATCTTGGTCAATTACATGTTTTCAAAAGATGCAAAGCTTTCTCTTTTACATCCTGTCTCCAATGTGGAAATTTTTGCGGCCATCTCTTCTAGATGTTCTTCTTCGGCCCCTGGCCTAGACGGCTATAATTTTGCATTCTAAAAGAATACTTGGGCTACTACTGGACCTCTGGTATGCCAAGCTGTTAGATCATTTTTCACCAAGTGCTATTTCCCCAACCGTATTAAGGCTATTGTGATTGCCCTCATTCCCACGAACCTGCATGCTAGCAACATTCATGACTTTAGACCCATTTCTCTATGTAATGTCTTTTACAAGACCATTGGCAAGATTATCGCCACAAGAATGAAACCCCTTATGCCTGATATCATCCACTAAAGTCAGGTTGCTTTCATATCAAACATAAATTAAACAGATAATTTGATACTTGTGGCTGAGTTACTTAGTTTTTTCTCTAAGAGGCAAAGAGACAAATTCTTTTGTGCTAAACTTGACATTAAGAAAGTTTTTTAGACCTTTTTGAGGGATTTCCTTTTTTCTAGGATGGACCAAAAGGGTTTTCCTTCCATATTTATGAACTTGGTCAAAGCTTGCATTTATGACACTTCTCCATTTGTATTGATGTGTGGCTTGAAGGCTTTTTTAGCTCCATTTCTGGGCATAGGCAAGGGTGCCCACTCAGTCCGTACTTATTTTGCATCATCATGGATGCTCTCTCCTGTCTCATAGATGACACTTCTCAGCCTGATTGCTTTGAAGGCTTCATGTATGATACTTTCCACTTGTCTCATATCTCTTACGCTAATGATCTACTTGTCTTTGGGAAACCGAATGCTAGAAATTGTGAATATCTTATGAGAATTTTTAACCACTTTTCCAATTTATCTGACTTTCACCTTAATCTACATAAAATCTCCCTCCTCTTTTCACCTCATGCCACTAGTTCCCCTTGCATCTCTCATGCCCTTCACATCCAAAACTGCTCTACTAAACTTTCCTACTTGGGTCTTCCTATCTCTTTGGGAAGATCAAAGCTCTTTGACTACTTTCCTTTGATTGAAAAAGTGACTAACCTGCTTTCTGGCTGGAAAGGAAAGCTTATCTATATTGCAGGTAGGTTACAATTCATAAAATATACTATTTCTAACTTGGTGGCTTATTGGCTAAGAGGGTCTATAATTCCTAAAACAATCATGAAAAAAATCGACAAGGCTTGCTCCAAATTTTTATGCCATGGCGGCTCTCAATCCAAACACCTGCATGTCATCTCTTGGAAGAATACTACCAAACCTTACTCTAAAAGGGGCCTTGGTATTGCCTCTATTGATGCTCTTCGATATGTGTTCAATTGTGGCTCCATTATCAGGATGTATAATAATGACTCCCCTTTGTCTTGTTGGTTGAAATTAAGATATACTTCTTCTTGGAAAACAACTCCACACTTCTACTCTACTTTTTGAAAGAGCATTTGATCCACTGCTACACTGTTTAAAAACAACTTCTATTTTCATGTTGCCCCTAACAGCCCCATTGCTATTTTTTTGTGATAACTAGTTTTTGAACGAAAACATATCCTCTAGGTTTCTTGATTTACTTCTCAGCCATCTTAGTGATCTTAATGCTTCTCTTGAGATCTTGATTAATGGTAGCATATAGTCTCTACCTGATGCTCTTATCCAGAATATTAGAGACACCATTCAGGCCATTTAGATTACCACTTGCTGCTCTAGACACATCACTTGGGATAATGATGATAATGCATCCTTCAAGGATTTTTATTCTGAGTATTTTGTTACTGAGTTAAATGTTAGCTGGTCCCACTTGTTCTATCATAAAAATCAATCCCTTAGATACTCAGTCTTTACTTGGATGGCTTTATGTGATGGTCTCAAAACTGCTGAGGCTCTTTCCAAGAGAAATATTCTAATTGGGGATCTCTCTTTCCCTCTTTGCCACGGTCGCAATGAAAGTATTGCTCACCTTATGTTTGAATGTGACTACTATTTTCAAGTCATAACAAAGCTTATTCCCCATTTCAAAAATTTCCTTTTAAGACCCAACATCGCTCAAGCGTTACAATTCATTCATGGTCTCTACTTAAACCGTGATATTAAGAATGGGATTCTTCTTATCTTTCATGCTTCTATTTACTTCATTTGGAATGAACAAAATTGTCGAAAATTTAAAGAGAGAGTTGTTTGTGCTATCACTTTATCCAAGAAGATTTCTAGAGCAATCTACCTTAAACTTGAGAAATGGAAGTGCAGGAATTTTATAAAAGAGAAGCTTCATCTAAAATACAGCTTACTTCCGTTTTGTTCATGCTTGGGGTGTTTCGTCTTATTCACTATTGGGGTTTATTCTGGTTGCTCTTGTTGCCTGGTGACTTCCTTCTTAAGACTATTTGATTGATCTTGTATGAATTGGTTCGTTGGTGGCATTTTCTTTTGCTGCCCAACCTCCTATCGTCTTCTTGTTGCTGTCGGATGCTACTGTCGTCGCTCGATTTTGTTCCTGGCAAGCTATTTTTTTGGGTCGTGGATGATGATGACTCATGCCTTATCCTTTTGGAAGGTCTATTGGCAACCAAAGGAGAGTCTGTATTCTTCCTATGAATGAAACTGCTCGTTCTGAGTTCCGGCCAAACAAGCCTTCTGCCTGTTTTTTGGTTTACTCTTTATTTTAGGTTGTATTTAATTTGTTTTCCATATATTTAAAATGTCGTATCTTCTAACATAATACTTACTACAAGTACTTTAAAAATAAATTTATTACTTAATAATCATAACTATATTTTATAATATATATATATATATATATATATATATATATATATATATATATATATATATATATATATATATATATATATATATAATAAAAAATTAGTTATAATTTTTTCAACAACCTCTTTTAAACAAATTTTAACGAAAGAAATAGAGCAACCAAAGGAGGTCTTAATTAGCTTAATCAAATCGTTCTATTGTTGGATTGATCTAACGGCTAGGCTTAAACACATGCGATCATCTTTGTCTTACTTAGAAGAATATGTGGTCCGTTGTCCACAAAATAGGAGAAAATGAAAATCACATTTTTGTGTAAAGGACTGCAAGTTGGAAATAATCATGGAGCAATTAGGGCTTTAAAGTGATGTCTTGCTGACGCGGAAAACAGTTCCAGCACTCAAAAATCAGAAAGCTCCTAAGACTAAGACCCTTTATTTTTCTATCGTGCCTTTCTCAAAATGATGGTTGAAATTTTTTTTTTTTTTTTATGTTTGGAATTTTTTTTGTCTTATATTAAATTGGAAATAATTTATTAGGAAACTTTCATTCAAAAAGCTTCATCACTATTAGTTTTATATTATAATTAATTTAATTATATAGTATTAATCTTAATATAAATTCAATGATGGTGGAAATTGAATTAGGAAATTATGATGTTTTTTTTTTTTAAATGTGCTTTTTTTTAAGGAAACTGAAAATTTTAAATTACAACAACAAGAACAACAACAACATCAAGCCTTTATCCCACTACGTGGAGTCGGCTACATGAATCCTTTTCTCCATTGCGTCCAATTAAAATTATAATTCTCATTTAATTCTAATAAAGAAAGTTCATTCTTAATTTTTAGGTATGCCTCTACTTTTCTTAACATAATTCCAATCTAATACTTCTACTCTCCTAACTGGGTCATCGAAAGGCTGCCGTTTTATATAACCAAACCATCTAAGGCGACTCTCTCTAATCTTATCTTCTACTGGAGCTACACCAAACTTTTCACGTATATGCTCATTTCGCATCCTATCTCTAAGGGTAAAGCCACTCATCCACCTGAGCATCCTCATATCTACCACACTTAGCTAAGTATTATGCTTCTCTTTTAATGGCCAACATTCAGCACCATAAAGTATTGCATGCCTCACAACCATCTTATAAATTTTTTCTTTAAGTTTGAGGGGTACTTTTCTATCACACAAAAAGCCCGATGCATTCCTCCACTTCAACCATCCAACTTGAATTCTGCTGATAATATCCACATCTATTTTACCACCACTCTGAACAATAGATCCAAGATATCTAAAACGTGTACTCTTATTAATGACTTGATCGCCTAAAGTCACAATCCCCTCACTATGTCTATTACTACTAAAATTACACTCCATATATTTCTTTTTAGATCTACTCAAGAGAAAATCATTAGACTCTAAGGTTGACGTCCATAATTCAAGTTTTCCTTCAACTCCCTCTCTAGTCTTATCAACAAGAAGAATATCATCAGCAAAAAGCATACACCAAGGTACATCCTCTTGCGAATGTCTAGTGAGAACATCTATAACTAAAGCAAAAAGATATGGGCTTAAGGCTGATCCTTGATATAACTCAACCAAAATAAGAAAATACTTGGTCAAACCACCTTATGTTTGAACACAAGTAATAGCTTATGTATACATATCTTTAATGATTTGAATATAAGTGTTATTAACTCCTTTCTTTTCAAGAACTCTCCACAACACTTCTCTTGGAACTTTATCAAATGCTTTTTCTAAATCAATAAATATCATATGTAGATCATCTTTATTTTCTCTATATTTTTCCATCAAACCTCTTAATAAATGTATGGCTTCCATAGTCGACCTACCCGACATGAATCCAAATTGATTTTGAGAATCATTAGTATCACACCCCAACCTATGCTCCATAACTCGCTCCCATAGTTTTAATGTATGACACATTAACTTAATTCCTCTATAATTCACACAATCTTGTGCATCATATTTATTCTTAAAAATAGGAATTAACACACTCATTCTCCACTCATCTAGCATCTTTTTAGTCTTCAAAATAGTATTAAAAAGTTTAGTAAGCCAAGAAATTCTTTCATTTTCTTTAAAGCCCCTCTAACTTTGAATTTTCTAATACGCCGATAAAAACAGAAATCTTTATTTTCATTTAGGATGCTAAGGTCATTATAGTTAATCTTATTTACATAATCTTCATTAAAAAGTATAGCAAATTTCTCATCCACCTTTGTTGAATATCATCTTCTAAGAAAAGTATTTTTTGATCTTCATCCTTAATACACTTCACTTGAACTAAATCCTTACTACTCTTATCTCTTTGTTTGGCTAATTTATACATATATCTTTCTCCCTCCTTAGTATCTAATCTATTATATAAATTAGTAAAAGCTAAGGACTTCGCATTTAGGAATTGATAAATTTTGATTGTTTTGATAAAATATTATGATATTATGATATATTTTGTATTAGGACTGATCTATCTTTATTATGTGTTTCTCATTTCATGCATCATGTGTAATCATTCTTTACAACTAAGCTATTAGATGATATTTATTAATATAATATAATTAAATTGTCTTATTAATAATTTAGAAGTATTTATTTGTTAACAATGAGTTAAGATATCTTCTTCTAGCTAATGGAGAAAAAGCAAATTGTTGGATATTTAAAAAAACCATAAAATACAGTTAAGTATTGTAGAGATGAGAATGCTCAAGTGGATGAGTGGCCTTACATTTAGTGACAGAATGTTAAACAAGTTGAAGAAGATTTGTTCAATGCTTAAAGATAAAAGCAAAGAATGTAGATGACGGCTTGAAGTAGAACAAAATAAAGCTTGTATATCCATTACTATAGAAAGTCATTTAATATATAGTTGAAATGCTAGTTTAACTTTACACATGTAAGGTGCGGATATATTAGGATTGTGATAATTAGATGGGTATGATTTGTCAGATAAAGCTGCTACTCCTCTTGAGTAAGGTAAGTGACTATATCTATTTTTTATAGTAGTAGTGACAGTCACTGTTACTTCCCTACAGGGTGATGATAGTTGTTGAACTATCTGTTTGTGTCATAGAAGTTGGAAGTGGAGGGTGAAGAGCGGTTTGGTGAGTATGTCCGCAATTTGATTTATGAATCTAATTGGAAGGATGTAGATATCTTTTGTTTGGATCGGATATGGTTGTGTATGAAGTGATGATCCACTTCAATGTGTTTTATTTTGGCATAAAAAACCGAGTTGTTGGCGAGGGTGTCTGGGTCAACCACCTAGTTGGCATCTAAGAAGGGGGAAAGGATGAGAGTTCCTTTGGTAAGGGGTATACAAAAATGAGTTGTTCCCTTGATGCATTTAAGAATCTTTTTGAGTAGATGAGAATGTTGAGGGAGAGGATTGTTCATTTGCTAACATAGCTGGTTGATGGTGAATGTGATGTCAGGGTGAGTGAGGGTGAGATATTGATGAAAGCCTATAATTTTATAATAGGTTATAGGATTTAAGAGGGTATGATCAGCAGAATGGGGTGCTTTGGTAAAATTTGAATTTGAATGAAAATTGCAATTAGTGAGGTTGGCTAGGTGAAGTAGGGATGTGGTGTTGGTTGATTGGGAGAGGAAGCAAAAATTTTGTAGTGAGGAAATGTTAATGCCTAGGACATTATTTATTGTATCAAGGTGTTTCATGGAGAAACACTTGCTGAGATCCAATGTTAGTTTAGAAATAGCCTTGGGATTATTAACCATGAGTAGGATGTCATCGACACAGACAAAGAGATAGAGTTGTACTTGATTGTGGTTGAATTTGAGGAGACTTGTATCTGCTTTATTGTGTTTGAAGCTGAGGGAGATGAGGTGGCTGGAGAATATTATGAATCATTGACGTGGAGCCTACTTGAGGCCATAGAAAGCCTTATGGAGAAGACAAACATGATTTGGATGGGTAGTGTCTTCAATTCATTGTGGTTGTATCATATGAATTATTTCATGAAGGTTTCCATATAGAAAGGCATTTGCAACATCTAATTGGTGAATTTTCCTATCATTGTTTAAAGTAATGGTTAGAAGCACTTGAATTAAGGGCATTTTTGCTATTGGACTGAAAGTCTCATTCTAATTTGTTCCATATGATTATTTGTGGACTTGAGCTATGAGTTGATCTTTGTAGTGATCAATAGATGCATTTGAGTGGTATTTAGTTTTGTAGGTCCAAAGACAACCTATAATGGAGGTGTTGGGTGGGGGAAGGACATGTGTCCAAGTTCTTTGTTGTTGAATAGCAAGAAAATCTATTGTCATGAGTTGTCTCCTATGATGATGTTCTTTTTTTTTTTTTTTTTTTTTTTTTTTTTTTACTTCTGAGTAGTTGGATGGGTCACTGGGTAAGGAAATATATGTGGGGCTATTAAGTTTAAGTAGAGAGAAGATAATTTTTTTTTGGAGAGCTGCTTTTTTATCTGGTTATCATTGGATGGGATGGTTTAGTGGAGAAGTTGTAAATAGGATTAGAGATGGGAGAGAGAAAGTGTTAGGGATAAGTGATGATTGTTGGATGTTGGAGGGGGAAATGCTAGTAAGATCCATGGTGTGTTGTTCTATGGGAGTAAGTAAGCGTGGTTGAGTGGATGTGGGAATGTGTAGGTGAGGATTGGTAGGAGGTATAGATGGATATGTTATTGGTGGGTGGGTTTTAAATGGGAAAGTGGACTCATCAAATATAACATGTCAGGAAATGTAGATGTGATTTAAGGTCGGGTTGAGACATTTGTAACCTTTGTAGGAATCTGAGTAGCCAATAAATACACATGAGGCTAATTGAGGATAAAGTTTGTGTCTCATGTTAGGTGAGAGACAAGGAAGATGCGCGCATCCAAATATGTGAAGATGTGAGTATGAGGTTTATGGTTGTGTAGAATGTGGAAGGGTGATTTGTTTTTTATGATAGGAGATGGAAGACAATTAATGAGGTAGGTAGCAATAAGGAGGGTATCACACCATAGATTTTATGGAAGATGAGCTTTATGTAGGAGGGTGCGGGTTGTTTTAAGTAAGTGATGATGTTTGCATTTTTCTGCACTGTTTGATTTCGAGTGTGTAAGGAAAGCTAATTTGATGATGAATGCCAAAATATTTTATAAATGTTTGAAATTGGAGGTTTGGAAATTCAGTTCCACAATTGGTGTGAATGTTTTTTATTTTATAGGAGAGTTGGAGTTTAATTACACTTTTAAATGCTAAAAATTTATAGAGCACTTTAGACTTTGAGAACATTAGAAAAATTGATATAAAGTATGATTAATCATCAACAAAGATTGTATAATATTTATACCCTTGATTGGAGGTGATGGGGGAAGGTCCCCAAATATCATAGTGTATTAATTCAAGTGGACGAGGTTTACGTTTAGTAGCTTTAAAAAATGTTAGTCGACGGCCTTTAGAGGTGATGTATGAAGAATAAAGGAAAGAAGAAGTAGTAATTAAAAAAATATCTCTATTTTGTGTAGAGATGGTTACAATAATTTAACGATTTGGATGTACTAAGTTGTGGTGCCATTTGACTGAAGAAGATGTTATTGTGATGAGCACTGAATGACTTTTTTTAGACTGTGGAAACTAGATGAGATAAAATCCTTAATAGTTGGTTCCCAAAAGGAGGATAACATTGTTTTCAAATACTTAATGGTATAGTCAAAAGCATCAAATGAAATGGAAATGTTGTTGTCAGTTGTACAATGTGATATTGAAAGAAGGTTGTAAGAGAGATCTAAAATGTGTAAAATATTGGAAATGAGTAGCTTATGAGATGGTGTGGGTAGAATACCAGAACCTTATTAAGCAATTGGAAGTAAGCCTGCATCTCCAATGGTGATATTTTCTAAATCGATATAGTCAATAAGAAGTAGGATGTTGTCCCGGCTATGAGTGAGATGAGACAATTTGTCGGAGTCAAGGTACTAGTTTAGAGATTTGGTAGAAGAGTTTGTTACCTTGGCTTTGGGTGAGAGGAAAGTTTGGGAGTAATTTGAGTTGAATCGATGTGAACCAGCTGTGGCAGAATAACCTTTCTTTTAATAGATTAGGAAAATCATTGAGAAGGAATCAAAAGTTTGGTTAATGTTTGAATCCTGATTGAATGAGCTGGAGGAGAAGCATTCTCAACCACGCCTGTCATGCCCACAAGATGTATAAAAAGCAACATTGAGATCATGAGTAGGTGGTTCACATGATGCTTTAGATGCAATGTTGATTTTCTTGCTAATGAGGAGGGATGCAGATTTTTTAGGCTGATTAGTGTGAGCTTAGTTCTAATAGCCATTTTGAATGTCTGGTGTTGGGGTGGGAGTCCATTAAGAGTGTAGAGAAGAATTTCTTATAAATCAATGGTGCAGCCTGCAGCTACAATGTTGTCAAAATGCATTTTAATTGTTTTGAGGTATTGGGTCATTGTTAGATTTTTTGTAGAAATGTTGTGGATTTCATTTTTAAGCCGTATGAACTCGGATATATAAGAGGCCTGGAGAAGACATTTGATTTTCATCTAGATTTCATGGCATTAGTCAAGATTTAGAACATAACAAAGAATGGTAGAAGTGAGTGTGCAATAGATTGCAGCTACAAGGTTTTGATCGATCAAGAGACACTTGTTGTATCTTGGGTTCAGTAGAGTTGCGCCATTCTATAGAGTGACACAATGGAGTTTATGTGGTGTGACTAGAAAGCAAGAGAAACCATTTACATGAAATAGTATTTGGATTGAGATATCCACATACGATAGTTCTCATTTGATAGCTGCATCGATAATATTGATTTGATATTGAAGATGATGAACTTCAGAGATGAGGGAATGTGTGAGGTCTCTAAGGGAGTTTTGGTGAAAACTTCACCGATTTGAGACATTTAGGAGTTGTCCATTTGATAATGGCTGAGGGCAGGTGAGGTTAGGTCTCCGATAACTTAAAGAAGATTTATTATCTGTTTAAAGATAGAAGAAGATAAAGTAGATGACAACTTGAAGCAAAACATAGTAAAGCTTATACATCCATTGTTATAGAAAGTTATAACATATATAGTCGAAAAGTTGTTTTAGCATTACATATATAAGGTTAGGATATATTAGGCTTGTTATAATATAATGGCTATGATTTATCAAATAAAGCTGTTTCTCATCTTGAGTAAGGTAAGTGGTTATCTCTATTTTTGATAGTAGCAGTGGCAATCTTTTTCATGAGTATATTTGTGAAAAGGTTAGAGTAGGTCTAGTGGAAGATAAGATTATAATATCCTTAGATGGTTTTGTCACATAAAATATTAGCCTTTCGATGATGTGGTTAAGAGACAAGTTGTATTAGATCTAACATTCAAGAGCTTCTTAATAACTACCCGATCTGGAAATCTTCCATTCTCAAGCTTTTTGCTGCAAATAGTCACTCTGGTTATCTGGATGGTAGCCATATTTTTCCTTCCAAACATCAAATTTTTGCTATAAGCCAGCTCACACTAATTCTCCAATTTTTAACTTAGACATTGGTGGATCAAAATCTATATGTAGCCCTATTCTTCACCATCTCGCCTTTCATCCTACGTAACATTCTTAAACTAGAGACATATTTATCAATTTGGACAACATTAGAACACATATTATACTTGACAAATCACACAGATTCTACATGATAATTCTCAAGAACTAGTTACATTCCCTCTCTATGCAAAATAAATCCATGATTGATTATCTTGCTATAGTTGAAAGTCTGGTTGACAACAATTCTACCGCTGAAGGTTCGGTAACTATCAAAGATATTATCCTTTACATCTTGAGTCATCTTCCCCCAACTTATCAATCTTTAAAAATGGTCATTAGGACCAAGCATACCACTCATTAGTTTGCAAGATGTGTATTCTCTCCTCCATAGTATTGATGTTATCAAGTTCACGCTAGTTTTAAATCGAGGTCATGCTTACGGACGATTTTCCTATCCTCATAGTTGTGGCAAATTTAACTCTTCAAACATTGCTCCCCATCCTAGCCATCGTCATTTTCTTTTCTATTGCCCAATCTTTGGAAATATAGACATTTCACTCTTACTTACTAGCATCAGAGAAACTTTCAGTATGTTCCACTTTCCACCTCCTCAAAGGAGGCCTTGCTTGCTGATTCAGAAAACACTCCCTTGTACGTAGATAGTGGTGTCACTGCTCATCTTACTCCAGATTATCTTCCTCTTCAACAAGCTACCCCATACTCTAGCAAATATCAAGTTATAGTTAGAAATGGTACTCAGCTTCCCTTTCTACATTCTAGAAAAGTTCTACTCCTGACCCCACTCATAAGCTCTCTCCAAATCCTTACTCCATTCCCCAAATCTAACTCATAAACAATTATCTATTTCCAAATTAATCAATTACAATAACTACTCCATTATTTTTGACAAATCTGGTTTTAATATTCAAGGATTGGAAGACCAACCAACTTTTTCTTCATGGTTCGTGCCATAATGGAGTGTATCTAGTAGCCACCTCCACGCCTTTCCTTGCCCATATCGCATCCATAAATTTCATAGATGCTTTGACGCCTACTCAAACATGGCATAAATGATTGGGCCATCCCATCTTCAACACCCTTGCTTCTTTGCTAAAATCTTTTCAGTCCTTATGTATCTCTCCTTCTCATGCAGTTTGTAATTCATGTGTGGTAGCTAAAATTCATAAGCTACCACACTCTAATTCTCAACATGTATCTGAAACTTATTTAGAATTAATACATATTGATGTTTGGTGTCCATCCCCCCATTTGGTCTCAAGATAGTTTTCATGTCAATCTAATGTTTATTGATGATTACTCCCACTATACTTGGCTCTATCCTCTCAAAACTAAACTAATGTTACCCATACCATTATAACATTCAAAATTTTAATAGAAAAAAACATTTAGATCTTCATATTAGCACACTTCAGACTGATTTATGAGGAGAATTTCTTAACAATGTTTTACAGTCTTTTATATCCCAGCATGGTATATGTCATCAATATACATGTCCTCATACTCAATAAAATGGGATTGCTGAACATAACACAAGTACCTCCTTTATACCGCTCTCACTCTTCTTATCGAAGCTTAGTTAACCCCTCATTTTTGGATAGATTCTCTCCTTATAAAGGTCTACTTCATAAATCATCTACCTTCTCCCAACACATCATCTATGTCTCCATATAACCTACTAAATCAAACTCTACTCATCTACACTTACCTCTGTACTTTTGGCTTCCGTTGTTATCCACGGGTTTGACCATATGCTCCCCAAAAGCTTTCCCCATGTTCTATTCCTTGCATCCTTTTAGGCTATACTCATTGTAAGAAAAATGATACAAATGCTACAATCATCTTATAGGTAAAATAATTATCTATAGACTTGTCACATTTGATGAAACAATAATTTCATCTCTTATAGTAGATTCCTTACCTCACTCTTCTGCACCTACTTCCAAATGAACCTCCCTTCCTTCCTACTGTACCTCCACCATTCCTAAATTCCATCACCACTACCTCTCTAGCTACAACACCACATATTCCAGTAAATCAACCTTCATATATTACTGCTTCACACCCATCATCAAGCTCATCTATTGTTCCTACTTCCTCTTATTTCTCACCGAATGCTTCATCCTCTTTAGCATCTTCCCCTCCAATCATCCTACCTCAGCACCCAATGGTCACTAATCAATATACTGGTTCTCTAAAACCTCACATTATCTTGGATCTCTATCAATCTATTCAAACTAGTCCAATGTGTTATATGATTACTGTCAAACATCCGGTATGGAAACATGCCATGTTGACTGAATTTAAAGAGCTTCAAGCTCAAGGAACATAGTCTCTAGTTATCCCCCTATCAATTAACAAATTATTCACTATAAGTGGATTTATAAGCTCAAAAGACTAGCTGAAGGCTCTAATGCTCAACATAAAGCTCATCTCATAGCTCAAGGTTTCAAACAAGAATATGGTATCGATTATCATGAAACCTTCAATCTCGTGGTAAAATCTCACCCCATCAAAATATTTCTCACTATTGCCTTGCATGATAGTTGGCCCATCCTCAGCCTAGATGTGGCCAATGCTTTTTTTCATGGAACACTCACTAAAATGATCTATATGACTTAGCCACAAGGAATTAAAGATCCTCAATATCAAAATAAAGTTTGCCACTTTGACAAAGAAATTTACGAACTCAAATAGGCACCTCATCTATGTTTTGCAACATTATCATCTTACCTCATCACTCAAGAATTTTAAATCAAATATGTCGAGTCTTCCTTTCTCCTTCTACACAAAGCTGATATAATTGTCCACTTAATATTTTTTGTTGACGATATACTTAATATTTGAAATGAACCCTCCATTTATTCCCTCATAAAAAGTCTTTAGCTCAAATTCCAAACATGAAATCTTGGTTTGCTTTCCATTTATCTTGGAATATGCATTATTCAATTTTTAATTAGGTACCAATTATCTCAGCAATCCTATATCCAAGAGATCCTACACACATCGACCATGTCTAATTGCAAACCTTTATCTACCCCATTACCTTCCAAGCTACCAATTGATCCAGATTTACAGGTTCAATTTGGCCAACCTACTCTATTTCAAAAATTAGTAGGTACCTCCAATATCTATCCTCCACCATACCAAACATTATTTTTTATGTTAATAAATTATGCCATCATTTGCACCAACCTTTGATATCTCATTTTCAATTGCTTAAACACATTCTTTGGTACCTTAAAGTCACAATTGATCATGGCCTACTACTGCTCAAAATAGATCTACGCCTTTTTGTATTTTTTTACTCATATTGGGAACGTGACACCTTGGACAAAAAATCTACTTATGGCTATTGTATTTTCCTCAGTACAACCCTCGTCGCTTGGTCCATCAAAAAATAGTCCACTGTAATTCTTTCCTTACTGAAGCATAATATAGGCCCCTTGCCGTAACTACAACTAGTTAAATTTGGGTTAATTTGATGCCTCTATTAAGACTTCTCCATTTAGTTAGACACCAGTCCTATTTCCTATGACAATATCTCTGTTTTGTCTATTTCTTGTAATCCTATATTCTATGCATGCACAAAACCTTGTTGATCATCATGTTTTCTACTATAGATTAAGTTGCTGACATTTTTACCAAGTCATTACCTTCAACAAGGCTTCACACACTTCGGAACAAATTAATGGTCATTTTGCCCATCAAATTAAAGAATGGTGATAAAATCAATTCATCTCCACTCCATTTGAAGACTAGCTAACAACCTTAGGCATCTGCTCTGCTACTTGCTAGACTCTATCACCACATTCTTCTATGACTCTACTATTTCTATCACTTTATGCAACTATAAGGGCATAATAGTCATGACATTTGTTACTTAAAGTTTTAGTTATATTTACATCTTGTAGGTAAGGAATTCTATAATGGAAATGAAATGTGAAACTTAAAACTAAGCTAGATTCAGATAGTTCTCTATTCCTCTTTTTGTTAGAGATGTAAGTATGAATGGTGTAACTCTCAACACTTGTTTCAACACCAATCCTTAATTTCAGCCCCTTCCTGTTTTGCCTCATGTTCATATTTTTCATATGTAAATAATATGATACCATTTTAACATTAAACAAAGGCTAAATGAGATTTTTGGTTTTTTGCGAAAAGGTTCCCATAGCTTTACCACTTTTATGAAAGTTAAGAATTATGTTTCAAACTGCTTTGTTGACTGGCTTGTGATTGGCACCTATAAGATTCCATCTCCACCAGCTCAGCCGAAGGAATGCCGGATGCTAAATGTGATGAGAATGAGGAAGATTATGAATCTAAGCATGAATGAGCATTTGAAACTGACGAAAATGAAGCAATATCTGATTTTGAGGGCTATTAAATTCATCATGAACACGAGCTGAAAGGTGATTTCATGCTTGATTGAGAGTCTCTCGATCTGCAACATCTTGTATGTGTTCATAGACATATGCCTATGAAAGATTGTATTGAAATGGTTATGAATTCAGTTGTGGATGTGACTGATTTCGGAACTACAACAAACAGGTGCTTAAAATCCTTAGATTCATCCAAGGATAAGGTGCAGGAAGTAGCTAATTGCCATCCAAGTGTTTGTGGGAATGCCCCAATACAATGATTTGGAAAAATTTTAATCATTAAAGACTCAGTTGAAACTTGAGACTATTAACTTAAAAAGATAAAATGAGAGACTCTTATTCTTATTGTGAAACCAAATCCTTTAGATGTTTATTTTAGGCTTTAATTATGCAACATCTATCAATGAAAAAACATAGAGCTTGTAGGTCTAAATAGAATCCAAAGCTATATTAAAAAGCTATAGGTTATTCAAGAATCCATTTTGATGTTCAATGAGTTCGATCCAACTTATCCATAATTGAGTAGTGAATGAAATAGAATGGTCTATTTGAGCAGTTATGTTGATAGTCGAGTTGATTAAGTTTTACCTTTGAGCCAAACAAATTATATTTGGCCTTTGTACCCATAATATTATTTTCTTAAAAAGATTTTATTTATTCGTGCTATATACTTCATAATTTTTTATTTTGTTTAATTTGTTGTTACATATTTGATATAATTATATCATTATTATTTCAATTATATATATTTTAAATAAAATTAATATTTATTATGTCATCTGGTTTAACCCTGGTCGAACTATGGAACCGTGAGCTTCTCATTCCAGTTCATTCTGTGGTCCAATTTTTACAACTTTAGCATATGCGATAAAATTAACACAGTAGAATGAGATGAGAGAAATAAGTAACTCATTTTATTATTCTAAGATTATATTTTCTTGCAGAGGTGCCAGAAAGAAGATTAGAAGGGGAAAGCATAAATGAGCTATATTTACAAGAATCATTTTAGGAAGAGGCTCCAGTGGTGCTATTATAACTAATATATATATATATATATATATATATATATATATATATATATATATATAGCCTCCACTTGAAAGCCATATGCATACGCATTTTTGTGGTTGTGAATAGTGTGAAGCCATGATGGCATCACACTGTTTAAAAACCCATTTTTTAGTTTTTAATTATAAAATTATCCAAAGATAATTAAATTTTAAAACTTTAATTCCAAATATTATATTTGTTTAACTTATGTTATTAAATTTTTAATTCTAATATGTTTGATTTTTTTATGTAATTAACTTATTTAAATTAGGTTCTTTTTATGTTAGAAATGGAGTTCACATGAAAATAAATTACGAATTGACTTGGTTGTTATTATATTTTGAAATATTTTTTGATTGCAGATGCCCTTAATATAAAATATTGATATGTAGCACTAATTTTAAAACAAATCAAGTGATTATGAAGCCCAAACTAATACAATTTGTACCAGAACAACCAACATAATTTTTTTTACTGAACTAACATCAAAGATAAACCCAAAAATCTAACAAAAAAACTATGGTAAAATGCAAGGCCTGCGTTTGTCTTTTATAAATATGATAGTACAAATCTCGCTGTCTGCCAAGTCCCTTTGTTCAGTTAGTAGTATGTAATTACATATCAAATTCCAGCTAGAACGTCTGCTGTAACACAAACATAGGACAGGGTGGTGGCATGTGCTGTAATACCCCCTACTTTGACCTTTTTAATTTTTTTCTGGAGTCATAATTATTCTAAATCGTAATCCGTCTTCATCATGGTATTTTGATTGAAGTATTTTATTTACATGAATTTTTTTGTGATTTTTGGACACTGGTGAAAATCATTAAAGAAATTATATATGTCGGTACAAGTGAGGATTTTGGGACCTAGTAATACATTTTACAAACTGATTTCACCGATATTATTTAAATAACATGATTTATTTTATGGATATTTTTCTGTAATTTTTGAAGTAATAAAATTATTTATTTGAATTTTATACTAAAGACTTGATTTAATTAATTATTAAATAAATATTATATTATTATATTATTATAAATTACTCATTCCACTAAAACTTTTATTAAAAATCACTTAGCCTTAAGCATTTGACCAAAAAGAGAAGTTTTGGAGAGGTTAAGAGAGATTTTTGAGGAGAGAAATTTGAAGCTAAGATTTGGAGGCCGCTGTGCGATTTTCGTCAGTCAGGCTAGTTGAGATAATTGCTCGTTTCGCTGTAAGGAATTCATACCCTATTTATGAATTTAAAGATTTTATGTTTTTGGTATATTTATGCTCAAATTTGTGTTTTCATTACTGAAAAGCGTGAAGAACTTTGTATTGGCAAAAGTTTTATCACGTAATTCTTTGTATGTTATAGAGATCGTGATTATGAGAATTTTAAGTCTTTATTTGAGATTTTTCAAAGAGTGATTTTGAAAATACAATAATTTTTGTCTACTCCGATATCTATTTTGATCTCTAAAAATAGTTGTGTAGTTGAATAAAAGTCTAAAAATATCATTTTACATAATCCATCGTAATTTGATAATTTTCTAAAAAATTCACATTTTTACCTAATAGAATTCTTTGTTTTATATCGTTATGACACTTTGGCATATTCTTAATTAAGTTCAATTTCACATTATTTCCTACAATATATCATAAATAAATATGGATATGTGATTGAAGTTATTGATATAATGATGTGATAACAATGTGTGTGTAAAGACAAGTAAAGACTAGTTGACCAATTGTTTGCAGACTAATTGACCTGTACAAGATGGTGGACTGACGGGCTTTCTTTTTAATACTATGATTTGATATTATCCTCTACTGATTCATGTGATACTGATTGGAAGTTATAAGGAGATGATTACTATGCCGATGGGTAAAGAGTGACGACACTGTTTACTGAGCCAACGGTTTGCTGATACTGATACAATACTAAAAAATAATGTAATAGCCAGAACTTCTTACTTATTTAGTATGACTGCTAAAGTGCATGTTCTTGAGGCATTATTTTTACTATTGTACAGGTTAATTGTTACTGATATAGATACTGATACTATTTGATATTACTGATTCACTGTACAGATTTTAAGCATGTGATACACTGAGCACGTTATATATAATGTCTGGATAGCATATGAACATTTCTATATGAATTTACTACATCGGTTTGATTTTAAAGACTGATATTTTAATTTGATACTTTAGCTAATTTCTTTACTGATTGGTATTACTAATATGATGGTTGAATTATGGATTTGCCACTCGTATTGGTTTACTGGCTTTTGTACTGTAGTATTTTATTGTTTACAAATTCTATTGCTAATGCATATGAATTTTTCTATTTCTGCACTGATTCAATGGTCATACGAATGCAACTGTTATGATTTGGCTGTTGATAAGCATATTGCTTTTTTACTGTTCTTTGAATTTAGTTGTAGGTTTTGGTGATTTGTTGGGCTTTTTAAGCTCATTATATATGATTAAATGATTGCATGTCAAGGCAGAGGAGCAGTAGTGTGAAGTTGGTTAGGATTCTACTAGTTCTATTTCTTTTTGTTATAGTCTTGAGTAGTGTATATAATTTTTGAGAATGAATACAGATGTATACATTGATGTTTTAATTTATAAAATCCGTTGTATTATTCATTACTGATAAATGATATTAGATAGCTCTAGTTGTTAGTTATTTAAAGGATAAATAAATAATTCTTTTAATTTAGATTTTGAGACATCATAATCCATTAAAAAAATTATTTAGTAGAAACTAACACTAGTTTTTTGTTCCCTTCAGTAAATATTAACATGGAAATATAAAAAAGTGCGATTTAGTTTCAATCTTGCTTTAACTTCATCTGGATTATCCCCTGTTCAAACGAGAAGGGATACAAATCAAATTATTTGTAACATGAAGAAGTTTTGATTTTTTTGAACGAGCGTTATAAGGAGCTAATTACTGATTAAATATGTTATTAAAAACAGCAAATTTGTTAGATTCGGTGATTTGGTAAGAAATTTTGAGCTATATAAATTGAAAATAAATGGAAACTAATACGTCGTCTAGAAATTATCTTGATTGGGCATGAATCTCGAGGAAAAATCAGTTCGGAAACTTCAAAAATTAAATTTGAGAGCATATGAACTCTGATTTCAACGAGTCTATAGTCAAACTGAGTGTCTCGGAAATACGAACCCGACGACACCAAGATCAACCCAATCCGAGCCCAAATGAGTCCGAATTAAGGGCTCAAAGCGCTGTTGGAAGGTTCAAACCGCAATTTGAGTTACCAAACGGTCTCTGATTTTGACGAGCTTATACTCGAATCGAACGGCTCGACGATTCAAATCCAACGAGCCGAAGATCGCCGAATTCCAATATCATTAAGACCTTCAAATGCCCAACGAATAGTGCATGATCAAAGGATTCGATATCGATCGTCCATTCAAAACACTCCTAATTCGCCCTTGATCTCACGCCTATTTACGGGCTATGCCACTCCAGAAAAACTATAAATAGAGCCCTCATTCTACACAAAGGGGACTGGAAGGGAAGAGAGAGAAGAAGAAGAGGAGAAAGGGGAAAAGAAGAATCCTCACCTCCTCTACCACCGCCGGAGCTCTTCCTGCCGCCTGAAGACGCCGGAACTCTGCCAGATTTTTGGGAAACATCAGAATTTTGTAGAACTTTGTAACTTTGTGAGAAGTTGATTGTAAATTGATCGTCTTGATTTGTAAGACGGATCAACCTTTTTACTTCAAACAAATTCTAGTGGAATTTTGCAACTGGGCGAGGCCCAGTGGTTTTTTCCCTCTTTCAGGTTTTTCACGTAAAAATCTTGTTGTTCACTTCACTTTTCTGCTTGTGTGCTGAATACTCGTACAACGCTAGGACGCAAATTTACAAACTCTATCGCCACGTATATTCTAGCACGCAATAGTTTGGCGCCGTCTATGGGAACATTGTTCCCGACTGGGGGGCAACTTTTGCTCCAATCTAAAAAGATCGCTCTTATCAACTTCTTGACATCAGTCATTGTTGCATCAGATGCATACTGGGGGGCAACTTTGAGCCCAATTATGGTCAAAAAGATCCTCCGATGGTTTCTATATCAAGTTGATATTTCGAGAAAATCCCAACGACATGCAAGGATACTTCCAATCAATTATAAGCCTTATACAGTCCCCTGCTGGGCTTCTACTCCTTGGACAAAGTTTTAATCTCAAACTCAAAAAGACAGTAACGGTCTAAAGATAGACTATTCTTCACCTTTGATTCAGGAAATATGTGGCGTTCGCCCCCTCCTAATTAAAGCAAAATCAATCCCAGGGGGATTCGATTTGACCTCTTCATCACAGGTTAACGTCATCGAGCAAAGGCTCCGACATACAACCTCGGAAAGGTCTCACATCCTTGGTGGATTCTCTCGACATCTTCCATACAGGTTAACGTCGTCGAGAAAAGGCTCCGACATACAACCTCGGAAAGGTCTCACATCCTTGGTGGATTCTCTCGACCTCTTCCACACAAGTTAACGTCGTCGAGCAAAGGCTCCGACATACAACCTCGGAAAGGTATCGCATCCTGGGTGGATTCTCTCGACCTTTTCCACACAGGTTAACATCGTCGAGCAAAGGCTCCGACATATAACCTCGAAAAGGTCTCGCATCCTTGGTGGATTCTCTCGACCTCTTCCACACAGGTTAACGTTGTCGAGCAAAGGCTCCGACTTACAACCTCGGAAAGGTCTCACATCCTTGGTGGATTATCTCGACCTCTTCCACACAGGTTAACGTCGTCGAGCAAAGGCTCCGACATACAACCTCGGAAAGGTCTCACATCCTTGGTGGATTCTCTCGACCTCTTCTACACAGGTTAATATCGTCGAGCAAAGGCTCCGACATACAACTTTTGAAAGGTCTCACATCCTTGGTGGATTCCCTTGACCTCTTCCACACAGTTTAACGTCATCGAGCAAAGGCTCCGACATATATCCTCAGAAAGGTCTTACATCCTTGGTGGATTATCTCGACCTATTCCACACAGGTTAACGCCATCGAGCAAAGGGTCTGACATACAATCTCGAATAGGTCTTACATCCTTGATGAATTCTCTCGACCTCATCCACACAGGTTAACGTCATCGAACAAATGTTCTGACATACAACCTCGGATACGTCTTACATCCTTGGTGGATTCTCTTGACCTCATCCACACATGTTAACGTCTTCGAGCAGGGCTCCGACATATAACCTCGGATAGGTCTTACTTCATTGATGAATTCTCTCGACCTCTTCCACACAGGTTAATATCATCGAATAAATGTTCTGACATACAACCTCGGATAGGTCTTTTATCCTTGGTGAATTCTACTAACCTCATCCACACAGGTTAACGTCATCGAGTAGGGCTCTGACATACAATCTCGGATAGGTCTTGCATCATTGGTGGATTCTCTTGACCTCTTCCATAAAGGTTAACGTCGTTGAGCAAATGCTCCGACATACAACCTCGGAAAGGTCTCGCATCCTTGGTGGATTCTCTCGACCTCTTCCACACAGGTTAATGTCGTCGAGCTGGGCTCCGACATACAACCTCGGATAGGTCTCACATCCTTGGTGGATTCTCCCGACCTCTTCCACACAGGTTAATGTCGTCGAGCAAAGGCTCCGACGTACAACCTCGGATATGTCTCACATCCTTGGTGGATTCTCTCGAGGCATTTTACAAAGGTCAACATCACCGAACAATGTTCTGAGTGAACAATGTTCTCTCTATAAAGACTCCATGAATACAAGTGATTGATAAATCTATCACTTATTCAAAAACTTTAGTCTGTCAAAAAATTTGGAACAAATATTTTTGGACTTCTACTCGTCGTCGGACCTCGGCTCGTCAACAAAGTTTCATCGGTCTTCTACCCGAGGCCGTACTTCTACCCGACGTCAGACTTCTCTCTATCGTTGGACTTCTGCTCGTCAGCGAACTTCAACTCATCGTTGGAGTTCTGCCCGTCGATGAACTTTCATCGGTCTTTTGCACGAGGCTGTATTCTACTCGTCGTCAAACTTCTGCCCGTCGATGAACTTTCATCGGACTTCTACCCGATGATGTACTTCTACCCGACGTCAGACTTCTCCTTATCATCAGACTTCTACTCGTCAGTAGACTTCTACTCGTCGTCGGTCTTCTGCTCGTCGATGAACTTTCATCGGTCTTCTGCCCAAGGCTATACTTCTACCCGACGTCGGACTTCTCCTTGTCGTTAGACTTCTGCTCGTCAACAGACTACTACTCGTCATCGGCTTCTCGCTCGACTGCTACTTGCAACGCACCCTCAAACTCTCTCCTTTGGCTCCTCACTCGATCGTTGACTACTAATGGGCTTCGATTCGATTGTCCATCGCCAGCAAACTTCCGCTCAAATGGCATTGAAATCCCGTAAGCTTCTACACGCGACGAGGGGCGCTAATTCGAGCAAGGGAAGTTTCCCACCAAAAAAATAGCAGAAGCCTCAACCGTTAGAAAGCCGTGGGGGAAGGAAGAGAAATCCTGTAACTCTTGCACGCGAGGAGGGCCGCTAATTCGAGCAGGGGAAATTTTCCGCTCGCAAATAGTGGAATCCTCAACCGTCAGAAAGTCGTGGGGGAAGGAAGAGAAATCCCGTAACTCCTGCACGCGAGGAGGGGCGCTAATTCGAGCAGAGGAAATTTCTTGCTAGCAAATAACGGAAGCCTCAACCATCAGAAAGCCGTGGGGGAAGGAAGAGAAATCCCGTAACTCCTGCATGCGAGGAGGGGTGCTAATTCGAACAGGGCAAATTTCTCGCTCGCAAATAGCAGAAGCCTCAACCGTTAGAAAGCCATGGGGGAAGGAAGAGAAATCCCGTAACTCCTGCATGAGAGGATGGGCGCTAATTCGAGCAGAGGAAGTTTCCCACTCAAAACTAGCGAAAGCCTCAGCCACCAGAGAGTTAGAGGGAGAAAGAAAGAGAAGTTGCAAGTTTTCTAAAGGTCTAGGGGGCCTATTTATAGGTTTTGAAGAGAATAGGAGGGAGTTATTGCAATTTTCAAAATTCCTATTTATCTAAATTTTTTCCCGAATTTTTTGAAATTTTTTTGGGATTTTTTCAGAATTTTTTGGGCCTAAAAATAGCAAAAAATGCTATTTTTAGTGTATGCGGGGCCCACAGAGGCAATGGGCCGAATCGCCTCTTTATCCCACCGAAACGATGCGCGGCACGAGCTACCGCACGGGTTGGACGCAGTCCGACCAGACCACGGGCGCGGCAGCATTGCGCACAGCAGGCTGTTCCGCGTAGAAAGGCCTAAGGCGGGCATAGGCGGCCAGGCGCGGCAAGCCGGCTGTTCCGCGCGGCAGGCCCCAGGCGCGGGCGCTGTTCCGCTCCACCGGCGGCGGCGGCAGCGGCCGCCTGGTCCTGCCGATTCGGCCGCCCGGACCATTCTGGGCCCCTTTTTCATCCCGACAAGTCCGAATTCGATGTTTTTGGGGTCCCCGTACACGTTTTTCGACGTTCCTGACTCAAATTTGTAACTTTCGGAGCTCAACGAAGCCACTATAATCACGTTTTTAGAAACGCTTAATTTTAGGAAAGCAATTTTTGGTGTTCTGGCCAATACAAATTTTTGAAGCATATATTTTCGGACTCCTGGAGCTTCGACGTTCGAAAATAGGGGGGCAACTGATACGTCATCCTGAAATTATCTTGATTGGGTACGAATCTCGAGGAAAATCAGTTCAAAAACTTCAAAAATTAAATTTGAGAGCATATGAACTCTGATTTCAGTGAGTCTATAGTCAAACTGAGCGTCTCAAAAATACGAACCCGACGACACCAAGATTAACCCAATCCGAGCCCAAATGAATCCGAATCAAGGGCTCAAAACGCTATTGGAAGGTTCAAACCGTAATTTGAGTTACCAAACGGTCTCCGATTTTGACGAGCTTATACTTGAATCGAACGGCTCGACAAGTCAAATCCAACGAGCCTAAGATCGCCGAATTCCAACATCATTAAGGCCATCAAATGCCCAACGAATGGTGCATGATCAAAGGATTCGATATCGATCGTCCATTCAAAACACTCCCAATTCGCCCTTGATCTCACGCCTATTTACGGGCTATGCCACTCCAGAAAAACTATAAATAGAGCCCTCATTCTACACAAAGGGGACTGTAAGGGAAGAGAGAGAAGAACAAGAGGAGAAAAGGGAAAAGGAGAATCCTCACCTCCTCGACCACCGTCGGAGCTCTTCCTGCCGCCTAAAGACGTCGGAACTCTGCCAGATTTTTGGGAAACATCGGGAATTTGCAGAACTTTGTAACTTTTTGAGAAGTTGATTGTAAATTGATCGTCTTGATTTGTAAGATGGATCAACCTTTGTACTTCAAACAAATACTAGTGGAATTTTGCAACTGGGCGAGGCCCGTGGTTTTTTCCCTCTTTCGGGTTTTCCACGTAAAACCTTCGTGTTCACTTCACTTTTCTGCTTGTGTGCTGAATACTCGTACAATGCTAGGACGCAAATTTACAAACTCTACCGCCGTGTATATTCTAGCACGCAACAGAAACAAAAACATAATTTGAAAAAAATAAATTGTTTTGAAGAATTTATGATGTGTGTGAAGATGAGAGGTGAGGAAGATGATTGAAAAGAATAGAGTAAATGAAGAATAGTAAATTGTCTATTATATTCTTATTATTACAGCAGGCATAAGTTTATATAGGGAAAATAAACTAACGGAAACTCAAGAAGGTACAATGACATGGCAATTCTTTTAAATTACCTGAGCTTATTAGCTATCTTAACAACTCCCCTCAAGTTAACCATTTGGGGAACGAATCATTAACTTGGAACGTAAAAATTGAAACCGACTGATCGGAAGAGGCTTGGTGAGTATATCTGCAATTTTATCCTCAGAGCAGATGTGAGCTATGGAAATGTGACCCTTTCGTATGTGATCACTGATGAAATGATAGTCAAGCTCGATGTGTTTGGTCCTTGCATGGAATACAGGATTGTTTGCTGGTGCGATCGTAGAGGTGTTGTTGCAATGGATGACTGTGGGGATGAGTTGCGGGATTCCAAGGACTTCGGCCAAACGGTGAATCCATAAGATGTCGGAGGTAGCCGATGAGAGCGATCTATACTCGGCCTCGGTGGATGATCGCGCTACCGTTGTTTGCTTCTTGACAGACCACAAGATGAGGTTAGCACCAAGGTAAGTGTAGTAGTCGGACATGGACTTTCAATCAGTGGTGTTGGCTGCCCAGTCGGAGTTAGTGTACGAGCGGAGCTACATTGGTCTGATCGTGATTGGTAAGCCATAGCTGAGCAAGCTTTTTATGTAGCATAAGAGACGCTTGAGAGACTGGAAGTCACCATTGTGTGGTTGATGCATATGCTGTCATATGGAATTTGTGGTGAAGGCTATGTCCGGTCGGGTGATTGAGAGATATTGCAATGATCCTGCCAGTTTTCAAAACATCTTTGGATCGGCGTATGGTTGGTCATCGAAGGAGAGTGACGGACGGGATGGAGCGGGTGTATCAGCTGGCTTGTAGTCCGCGAATCCTGCACTTGAGAGAAATTCCCGTGCATAATGTGATTGAGTTAAAAAGTAACCATGGGTGGTTTTAATAACCTGAATGCCCAAGAACAACGATATGTCTCTTAGTTTTTTGAGCTGGAATTCCTTTTGTAGCTGAAGCAAAACCGTCTGAATTTGAGTTGAATTGTTACCTGTAATCAAGATGTCATCAATGTATATTAAGACAAATAAGCGGATTGTATCTTTACAGAAGATGAGTTGTGAGGGATTAGCCCTGCTAAATTCAAAGCCTAGATTTTGCAGAAATGAGGTGAGTTTTTGAAACCACTGTCTTGGTGACTGACGAAGCCCGTATATGGACTTGTGAAGTTTGCAGACGTGTTGAGGGTGTTGAGAGCCTTCGAAACCCCTCGGTTGCCACATGTAAACCTCATCGTGTAGTTCTCCGTGCAGAAACACATTTGTTATTTTGAGTTGGGTAATTTTCCATTGGTTGTTCAGTGCAACGGTTAGAAGCATCCGAATGGTAACCATTTTGGCAACCAGACTAAAGGTCTCGGTGAAGTTGATGCCGAACTCCCGTGAACAGCCTTGAGCTACGAGGCGAGCCTTATGGCAATCTATTTGGCCATTTGGAAGAAGCTTCGTTTTGAACGTCCATTTGCTGCCGACGACTGGTTTGCCTGATGGTAAGGGAACTAGGGACCATGTCCCCTATTTTTGCAAGGCTAAGTATTTAGACGACATAGCCGAACGCCAATGGCTGTGTTTCACAGCTTCGGAGTAAGTAGTAGGCGTGACAGTGTCAGTTTTGATTGTAGACATGTTAAACATCTGTTTGGGTTTAGTAATGCCAGATCGGAGACGAGTTTGCATCGGATGTATTGAGGGTAGCAGGTTACGCCTGTCTAGAACAGCTACGATCTCAGGTTCGGGTGTAATCAAATCAGTAGCAGGAGCCACTGGTTGCGGCCGAATGACCGATTGGGCGCTTTTGTGTGAGCTTGTGACGGTAGAGGGTGGAACAAGAAGTGATGGTGGCACATAATCGTTGTGTGGTTCTATGTGCTTGGTCATGACTTGTGAAGAAAACGGGAATATGTTTTCGTAAAACACGATGTGCCGGTAGATGTAAATGCGATTTTGCTGTAGTTGAAGACACCTGTATCCTTTGTGATAGATGGAATAGCCCAGAAATATACACGCCTGAGATCTTGAGGAGAGTTTGTGCTTGGCGTAAGGCTTCGTCCATGTGAAGCATAAGCAAACGAAGGTTCGAAGATGGGAGTACGAAGCTTGATCACCGTGCAGCCTGTAGTATGGTGTTTGATCCTGAATTGCAGATGACAGAAGACGGTTTATGAGATAATTCGCGGTTGAAACGGCTTCGGCCCATAATGATATGGGAAGGTGAGCAGCGTGTATAAGGGTCCGAGTAAAATCCAGAAGATGGCGATTCTTTCGCTCAGCCACACCGTTCTGCTCTGGCGTGTGCGGACAGCTCATTTGATGAGTAATACCGTGATGTTCCAGGTAGGATCAAAACATGGTGCTGGTGTATTCGCCACCACCATCGGACCGGAGCGTATGAATTTTTGTGTTGAATTTTTTGTTACAAGATTAGATAACTGTTGAAATTTATTGAGTACTTCATCTCTAGTATGCAATAGATACAGCCAAGTAAAGCGACTAAAATCATCAGTAAAGGTAACGAAATAATGAAAACTGTTTAAAGAACCGAGCGGAGCCGGACCTTAGACATCCGAGTGGACGATCTGAAAAGGTTTATTACAAATAGAATTGCTAATAGGAAATGATTGTTTGTGACTCTTAGACACGTTACAGGAAATACAAACAGATTTAGGGGACGAAGTAGTAATGTCCGGATCAAGCTTAGACAGAATTTGAAGTTTTCTGCTGTGAGGGTGGCTGAGGTGACCGTGCCACTACAGTGTATCAGACGTAGTGGGCACAGCCTTGTTGCAGCTGATCGGAGCCTTAATGTGGTAGAGCCCATTGCGTTTGGGACCCTGAAGAAGAACCTTGTTGTCCTGTAGATTCTTTATGATGAATTCGTTAGCAATAAAAGAGATAGAGATGTTGTTGTCCGATGCTAAGCTAGACACAGAAAGGAGGTTATGATTTAAAGAAGGTACATGATAAATTTGTTTTAGATAAAGCTTACGCTGAGACTCGAGAAGAGGCAGCAAGCCTTGACCCAAGTTTTGTATGGACAGATTACTTCCATTCGTAATAGAGATGGAGTCGTAACCATTGTAGGGGACGGGGTGTTGCAGATTTGTTGAATCAGACGTGAGATGGGAGGATGCTCCAGAATCAAGAATCCAGTTGTTTGTGGCCGCGAGTTGCTGGTGAGCGGATAGAGCCCTGGTATTCGTGGGAGGTGCATAGTTTAGGTTCTGACGATGCAAACAGTTTCCCGCCGTGTGTCCGATTTTGCCACAAATTTGACATGTTGGGCGAGTTTGTTGATTTCGAGCCTATGTTTGAACCTCGGATGATTGTTGCGGTCGATCTACCTGTTGTGGCCGGGCATTTGAGGATTTTTTCGCTAGCTCTATTTGACGCCCACGGTAGTTGTTGTTCTGATTACTGAATAATGCCGTGGAGTCGGACTGCGGGTTGTCATGTAGAGGTTGATGTTGAAGATTGATCTCCTTGCTGCTGAGGAGGGAGTACAGATCGTCTAAGCCAATTGGTTGAAGAGATGCTCTTATAGCTGATTTGAAGGAATTGTAACCGGTGGGAAGCCCATTCAGGATGTATAGGACGATGTCTTCGGTGTCAACCGTGGATCCTGCCGCCGCTATGTTGTCCCCTAGTTTCTTGATTTGATAAGGATAATGCTGCATTGTTCTATCGGTCATCCGAATTTGATGCAGCTCGTTCTTGAGCTGTATAACTCGAGCGCGATTTGTAGGTTGAAGGCGAGGTTCCAGTGTAATCCATACATCGTGGGCGGTGCGCAGAGTGATCATGTATGGAAGAATTCCTGGAGAGATCGTAGATAGAAGCGCCGAGACAAGATTGCGATCGATCAGATGCCAACGACTTTGATCAAGAACTGCAGAGTCCGGTGGGCAGAGGGAAATGCTGGAGAGATGACCTTCATATCCATTTGTGGCAAAGTGTTGATAATGCTGAAGCCGCCAGATTGAGTAATTTTTGGAAGTTAGAAGAGTGGGAACAAGGTTCTTGATATTTGAGATTAGAAATTTTAGATGAACGGGAATGATCAACTCAGAATCTTGACCGGAGACGATGGATTGTTGTCGGTGAGAGCCGACTGAGGCTTCATCGCCCATGAGTACAGAGAGGAAGCAGATTGATGGAGAGAAGAAAAAAAATGCTGAGGAGCTCTAAGGCTTTGATACCATGTGAAGATGAGAGGTGAGGAAGATGATTGAAAAGAACATAGTAAATGAAGAATAGTAAATTCTCTATTATATTCTTATTATTACAGCAGGCATAAGTTTATATAGAGAAAATAAACTAACGGAAACTCAAGAAGGTACAATGACGTGGCAATTCTTTTAAATTGCCTGAGCTTATTAGCTATCTTAACAATGTGGACATATCTTTTTCAATTTAATTTATCATAATTTTCGCTTGAAACTGATACTGAGGCAAGTCATTAAAGGAGAAATACATTTCTAAAATCGGATTCCTAAACACAACAAGTCTTTGAGAAAGAGAACTTACTAAGAACAAAATCATTTAAAACTTTCCTACATGGGCTGGAAATCTTCCCATTAGCTATGGGTGTTCACGGCGCCATCGAGCACAACCAACCCCTACATCACCATCGAGGGAATTCCTCTGTTACTCATCAAGGAACTTTTGGCTCATCAAATAATAAAGGTCGAGCGTTTCCGAGCAGGAAACGTGTTGCAAAGCTTCGAGATTTCTTCATAGTTAAACCGAAACCGTAGATCCAAACACCCCTTCAAATCCTCAGGATCTTCATCGATCAAGCTCTTCGTCCACCCTACCACTTCATCTCAACCACAGATCCCTTCTCTCCACCATCAGCCACTTCTATGTAACCCTCTAGCATCATCGAGCTGCCACTCCTCCCTTTCAACGGCCACAGCTAATCGGTTTTAGCATTGCTCAGTACTTCTTCTTTAAGGAAATCCTGGGCCGCAAAGCTTTGGGATTTCCTTAAAGGAGAAGTACTGATGGAGGCTAAAACCGATTGTGTGTGGCCGTCCAAAGGGAGGAGAAGCGGCTCGGTGATGCTAGAGGGTTACATAGAAGTGGGTGATGGTGGAGAGAAGGGATCTGAGGGTGGAGATGAGGTGGTAGGGTGGACGAAGAGGTTGATGGATGAAGATCATGAGGATTTGAAGGGCTGTTTGAATCTAGGGTTTGGGTTCAACTATGAGGAAATACCGAAGCTTTGCAACACGTTTCCTTCTCCCGAGCTTTGTTATTCGATGAGCCAAAAGTTCCTTGATGAGTAGCAGAGGAATTCCCTCGATGGTGATGTGGGTGTTGGTTGTGCTCGGTGGTGCCGTCAACACCCATAGCTAATTGGAAGATTTCCAGCCTAGGTAAGAAAGGTTTAAATGATTTTTTTCTTAAGAAGTTCTCCTTCTCCAAGACTTGTTGTGTTTAGGAATCCGATTGTAGAAATGTATTTCTCCTTTAATGACTTGCCCCATTATCAGTTTCAAGCGAAAATTATGATAAATTAAACTGAAGAATATATGTCCACATCATAAATTCTTCCAAACAATTTTTTTTTAAAATTGTGTTTTCGTTTCCATTTAATCATGGGTTCATCTTATTAAATGATTGGATCATTTTCCAATATTTGTTTACCATATGAAGTTCTCAAGCAAAATTTTTTATGTTTCTGTTAATTAATGAATCAAACCTCAATTTTTTTTAAATTAAACTAATTTGCATTAAATAAGTTCTCTTATTCATATTTTATAATTAAAAAAACTTTCTTGTGTAGCTTTATATATAGATATTGGTATAGTCTCATTCATGTATTTTTTTTTTCTTCTATTAAGAGCAGGTGAGATAGAAAAGAGAAAGGGATGTACAAAGAGAGTAAGGAGAGAGCATGAGAAAAATCCAGAGAAGGTAGGTGAATGCACAAGATTGAGAGCTTTTACCTCTTTTCTCTTCGGATTTCTTGTGAGATCATGACAGAAGAGCACATATTTGATCTTGGAGGTGAAAGCTAAGGTTCTTATCACTTTTACTATAGCTTTGATGCCCTTACATGTGACATCGATGGTAAAATTGAAGCTAGGGAATCGATATGATCAACATTTTTGCAAGAAATTAATAGGAAGAAGATCCCAGTTTGCTTAAAGTAGTGTATTTTCCAATTTACATGGTAAAAATTAATAAAAAATATTAAAACGCTCAAAACTATTGTATTTATAACATGCTAAAAGTTGCACAAATAAATTTTATTGGATAGAAAATTATCCCTATTTTTACACTATGAATTTATGATTTTAATAAAAAAAATCCCAAAATTCTAGCATTATTAAAATTGAGATAAGAAAAATATAACATACATTGATCCAGACAACTTTTCAAATAAGACCGTCAGTAGAAAATGGTCGAAATTGTCCAAAACTAACCCTTTCTTTAAAATCTCCCCTTCTCTCTAAATGATAACTAAAGGGGGATTTTTATTTTAGCCAAAATAGAAATGAAGTGGAAACTAATATTTTTATAAAAATTTGTGCTAATGTTGTGGTGCTCCAAACAGCAAAGCCCTGTGCAGCACTATTTCTATTAAAATGGACTAGTCTGAGAGCTGAGCACCGTAACGCCCCCAAACCCAGTGCCAAAACTGTCCCAAGTGAAAATTTCAGACTTATGGTTTCATGCATACAGACGTTGGCGACATGCTTCGTAATAAAGTTCAGGCATTTACATGCATACATATCATTCTCAAACTCACACAAAATGAACACACAAAATGAAAATATAGAAATTCCATCTCACATACTTATAGAGTTTTGGGTCATAATGGGTGCAACTCTATTGTAGTTGGTATTGAAATTTTCTCTCCTAAAAAAATATGATCCTTATTACTTTATCACTCAAGTTAAGTAAATAGAGTATATCTATCTCATCTCTAATTCTTTCTTTCATGTAGCTTCTCTTTTAGTTTTTGTGATTCCACTACACCTTAACTAGTAGAATCTGTTTATTTCTCAGTTTCTTGGCATCAAATGACAATTTTTTCTAGTTCTTCTCTACAGCTCAGATCTTTATATACCTCAACCTCATCTATAGAAACTCAATTTGTAGAGTCCGATATCCAGTTCCTCAATTAATATTCTCCTCTTATTTCACTTAATTAATTATTTTTATTGCTATATATTTTAAAATTAGCTTTAATTGATTTTCCATAATTACACGTATGCTTTATAAACCACCAAAAATAGACATGGTTCAGTGAATATACATCGTTCAATTTTAGTTTTAAAATTGGGAAAATTATATTTCAATATATTTCTATCAAATCTTTTCCAAATTTTCTTAAATCAATTTTAGAATAGTTTAATTTATGCCTTATTTTTTAAAATAAGATTTGAATTTTTATATTTTGCTTTGGTTGGCTTTAATTCTATACTAGATATTTGAATTAAAATAATTCCTAACATGCTCATTGTACAATAACAATGAATCTTCTAATCTTATAACTTTTTGGTAATTGTTCACCCTTTCAAGCCTTATAAGATATTATTTATATGAGACAAATGATCAAATAAATTATGGGTAGACTCTCTTAGAAGCTATATTGTTGTCAATATTTTATGAATTTCTGATTGAAATAAGGAAAAGCTAATATGATTGTCTTCTTTTTTTTGGAATATTTAGGTCAAGTCAGGCAAACTCAAACACACAAATTAGTATGATACTAAGACACTTGTTTCTCCCTTTTATCATTTTAGATTATTGATGTGTTATACATTTTAAATATTTCATTTATTTTCAGCTCTTTTCTGTAGAACCTTATTTTATGAATCCTAAACATTTTATTTTGGAATTTCTCATTAATCTAATTTTCATATAACATTATGTCAATACAAACTAATATGTTTGTCAATGCATTTGTTTAGGAAAAACATTAATAGAAAATGTTGATCTTCTAATGCAGTGATACTGAGGTATTCGAATAAATAAATATGGCCATCTTATCAATTGAAATTTTGTATATTCACACACATGGAAGGCAAGACCAAAGTTAATTTGGGGTAGTACATAGAAAACTCATCCCCCTAGTCTAATTAAGTAGTTTGTGATAAATTACTCATGTAACCAGTTACTCCTCTTGAACTAAAAAAGTTTAAACTCATTGGACTAGTTAACTCCTTCCTCTCACAAAAAAAAAAAAATAAAAAAAAAATAAAAAAAAATCTTTTTTCATAAATAGAAAGAAAAACAATTTATCATTTTGAGGTTATCGTGCAATAAAATCCTTTTATGGCTATAGTTAGTCAAGGAACTCTTTAGCAGTATGATATGAAGCTGCAATCTCATGTGGGACACTAGCCTCTTTATATTAAATAATTATTCAAACATAATGATTTAGAGGTACTGGTTATGCATAAATTTTGATAACATAGAAGCGCGCGCATAAACACATGCATGCACACACACACAGATATATATATATATATATATATATATATATATATATATATATATATATATATATATATATATATATATATATATATATATATATATATATATATATATATATATATATATATATATTGTCAAGACTTCTATTTACTTTTGATGATCTTCTAATTAAATATATGAATAAATTGGAGTTAGAAGGGATTACATCTATTCAATGTGATTCTGGTGTTTTGACTCAGATGATTATTTAACCATTTATATAGGAAAGGATTCAGAAAGCCTTGAAGCAAGATGAAAAGTATCTGAAGCTGATTGATCAAATCAAATCAAGAAAGAAATATGAACCATGATTATTTAATTTTAGAGTGATATTTGGCAAGGAAAAGTTATGGGTTCCAAGTTTTGGAGATTTAAGATAGGAGATTTTACATGAAGCACATTATTTAGGTTATATGATATATAGAAGCAAGATGTATAGTGATCTCAAGGGTATATTCTAGTGGCTTGGATTGAAGAAATTGTTGAAGATTTTTATTAAAATGTAAAGCCTATTAGTTAATGTAATTAGAGCATAAGTGAAAAAAGGTCTTTTATAACTATTATATATTCTTTAGTGAAAATAGGAGGAAGTGACCATGAATTTTATTAGAGCACTTCCTTGATTGAGGTATGGACATGATGATATCTAAGTTATAACAGATTAGTTAATGAAGTTTGAAAAATTTATTCCAATCCAATGTGCTAATTTAGTGGATAGAATCGTACAAGTATATATAAGAGAGATTGTGTAACTACATGGAGTACCAAGAGTGATATTCTTTGACAGAGATAGAAAATTTATCTTCAGGTTATGGAGAGGCATTCAACAAAGTCTGGGTAGTAAATTGAATTTCTACATTTTTTTTATCCATAGACTGACACTACAAGAAATTCAGCCTTTTATGGTGGAATAATTTGTCACAAAACAAGATAAATCCGTCACAAATCTTGATTTCCAGCAGATATGCACTAGAATTGAATACACCATTAAAACCCACATCATAAAAGTATTTGTGATGGAACTGATCTGTTGCAAATATTTTGTGGCAAATTTGTGGCTGATGTACGACATAAATTTTACCGTAATTTGTGGAAGAATATCCATCTTACAAGGCTTCATAATATGAAGCCTTGGCTCTCTTGAAGCCTTTTATACTCATCCTAAAAAATATAGCATAAGATTAATCATCGTATAATCACTACCTATAATAATTCTATAAGTATAATATCCTTATATACTTACATATGTCATCCTAGCTTGCTCATCAACCCATTACTAGCTCTCTTGATGCTTATGAGTGTGACTATATAACTCAACTATAGTGCGTTTTCTACCAAGCATCTTCTTCTATAATATACTTAGATTAGCATGCATAAACTAAAAAATTATAAAAATAAGTTAAAATTCTTACCAATCAACATCTATGCTTAGTTTGTGGAATTGAGCCCCAATACAGAAGGAGCTACCCAGGCCCCTGATGTTAGGAGCTCAGTTTTGTCTATTCTTCTCCCTCCTCAGTATAAAATCTTGGCTACCCCAAGTACTATTGAGCTATTTCCATACACACTCTCTAATCTAAATCATTCGCTCACCTGTCCTCCTAATTTGAGTGAATATGTCTTACAAGCATGTTGCTTTGTGTTTTTTAAAATTTGTTCTAACTTGAGTACCATGCTCGGGCAACTAATAGAGATCTCACTATATACAATAAATTAAAAAAATATTCTTTATTAGTATAATAAAATATGAAGAGATGCTAATGATATTATAATTATTGTGTGTATGACAAAATGTTAAAAAATTCCACTATGTGATAATAGGTGATTCACATTTAACTACTAACTATTAATCACAAGGTGACTCACTTTCATCTAACGAGACCACATCATTACTACTAACATCTTTAATCTACTCTTCATTGTCCATGTCCATTTCCTCTACTACAATTCAGTTTCATTAGTTATAATTGGATCATCTACATCATTAGCAAGCTATTTAGAGTTTGAATGCACTCTTCTTGATGTGCTGCTAGTATTGATGCAATATTCTCAATAGTTCCCCTAGGTTTAGTTTTGATGACTATTAGCCAATCTTGCTTACCATGCAATCTACCTTGAGAGTTAGCAAATAATACTTGGGTAGCAAGGCTAGTAAAGACAAATGGGTCATATTTTCCATATCTTTTACCTCGTTTTACTTCTATAATACCATAAAGTGGAAGCACCCTGGTTCCTCTATTTTATTCTGAATCAAAATTATCACAATTAAAAAGGTGCACTTTTATTCCCATCTCAAGGATATTTCAATAGCAGTGCTTCCTATACGACCCCATAATACTCATAATCATCATCTGTATGATTATTCGCTTTTGAACATATGCCATAATTTTCTATTTTATGACGTTCACACCAAGCTTTGGTTTGAAATTTGTAACCGTTGATAATAAAAATTTGCAAATAATTTACTTCTCTCATAAGTCCCCAAGCTAGATTCATTAGTTCTTGCTCTTACAAATGTCTTGCCTCATTATTGACCTGATTGGTATAGAAAGTGTAGATATGTTATTATTCTTTTTCACTATGTTAATTGATTAGATATAAGGTTGAAGTGATTTTTCAAAATATATATCGCTTCTTTGATCCAATTTAGAAATAAGATCCAATAGTGTAATGTATAATAAGACCATTAATAAACTTCCTGTAATAGTTTTGAATTCAGGGCCTTTATGTATGGGTATATAAAATTTATAGAATCTTAACTTAAACTTACTTGAGATATGCCATATGCACTCCTCCGCCTCAACCATCCAACATGGATTCTGCTAATAATATCTCAATCCATTACACCATCACCATCAATAGTAGACTCTAAGAGTAAAGCCACTCATATATCCACTTAATCATCACCATCTTTGTAACACTTAACTTAATATATACTTCTCTTTTAATGGAAAAAAATTTGCACCATAAATCATTAAAGCTCTCACTACAATCTTACAAAATTTTCACTTAAGTTTGAGAAGGACTTTTTATCACACAACAAGCCTGATGCATTTTTCCACTTCAATCATCCAACTAGAATTCTACTAATAATATCTCCATCCATTATATCATCATCATGAAGAGTAGACAATAAGAGTAAAGCCACTCATCCACCTAAGAATCCTCATCTTTGTAATGCTTAATTAATATTATGCTTTTCGTTTAATGGCCAACATTATACATAAAAAATCATAGCAAGTCTAGCTAGTATTTTTTAGAATTTTTTCCTTAAGTTTGAGGGGAACCTATCTATCACACAATAAGCATGATGCATTATCCTCCATTTCAACCATCTAATATACTATAATTATTGTATACATCATCCTCATCTTTGTAACACTTAACTTAATATTGTGCTTCACTTTTAATGGCCAAGACACTACACCATAAAGCATTGCATGTCTCGCCACCATTTTTTAGAATTTCTCCTTAAGCTTGAGGGGAACTTATCTATCACACAATAAGCCCAATGCATTCCTCTATTTCAACCATCCAACACAAATTCTACTAATAATGTCTCCATCTATTATACCATTATAATGAATAATAGACTAATAAAATTTCGCTGAAGGAACTCACTAGCGCGATCAAAATAGCATGTTGATCAAATGAAATAAATGGCTAGTTTGCCTATTTAGATAGAGATTTTTGCTTCAGATTTGTGATGGATTTGCGATGAATTTGTAGCTAAAAATCTGCCACACAAACAATTTTCAGCTGCAACATGACACATTTTCAGCAGCAAATTTATCAAAAAAAATATGGTAGAAAATTTTATCGCAAACCGTCACAATTTTAGAGTAAAAATTTCCATCGCAAAGTCCGCCACCAATTGATGGCTTTCTTGTAGTGTGATGAGCAATTTGAAAGGATTATTTAGGTATTGAAAACTCTTCTAAGATTATGAGTTTTGGACTTTAGAGCTATTTAGGAAAATATTGTTCTTCTAATCAAATTTACTGACAACAATAGTTTTTAGTCAAGTATAGGTATAACCCTTCATGAATTTTTGTATAAGAGGAAATGTATAACCTTAATATCTTGGATAGAAGTGGGTGAGAGAAGTTTGATTGGGTTAGCTATAGTTAATGACCATACCAAAAAAACTGTTTGCTTGGTGATAGATTAAAAGTTGTGCAAGATAGGAAAAAATAGCATTATATTGCAAAGAACCAAGCCGTAAAATTCTAAGTAGGGAATTTTATATATATGAAGATCAGATCGGTGAAGGGTGTAAGTAGGTTTGGAAAGAAAGGAAATCTAAGTCCAAGGTAGGTTGGATCATTTGAGATAGTTAAAAGGATCAGAAAGTCTACTTACATGAGCACATGCTAATATTCATAGTGTATTCCATATATCATCTTTGAAGAAATAAGTGTTTGATTTTGAGAACTTAGTATCTATAGATGAGGTTGGGGTACATCTAAATCTGAGCTTTAGAGACAAAAAAAGAAAAAAGGATTCTGCCACAAGACATAAAAAAATTGATGAATAAATAGATCTTAATGGTCAAAGTGCAATGAAAGAATAAAATATAGATAGAAGTTACGTATAGAAGGAATATGAGATAAGATAGTTATATCATGAGTTGTTTCATTGATTAAATTTTTAAAATATCGAGGAAAATATTTTTTGAGGGTAGGATGGTAATACATAATGAAGTAGTGTGAAATTGTACTTGTTCTGACCTAGTCTAGTAAAAGTAATCCTCTAAAGTTTTTATATTTACATCTCTTGCTTGTGTTTGAAATTAATTTGAATGCATGTGATAAATTGAATCTTTTGTGGGGAGCTATGTGCAAAAATGGAAAATCTTAAAAAATTCTAATGGGGATGCCATGACACCAGGGTAGGCAACACTGTGGGATTGAACTCTTTATTATTTTTTAAAATAATTTAAATAGTAGTGCTAGGGTCTGTGTTACAATGTCATGCTCTCTAGTGAAGAACAATGCAGCACTGTAGGGCCAAGTATTATGGCGCCAAATTTTTTATTATGCGGCCAACAAGAGAGAGAGAGAGAGAGAGAGAGAGAGAGAGAGAGGGGGAGTATCCTACATAAAGAAAACTAGTTTACGACGACTTTGGTTCTTTTTTTGTCATCTACTCGATTCTAAAAGTTATCTGAATCAGGTAGGTTACATTCCGTCTATCTCTATTTTTAAAAATATAGAAATTAAATTTTTTTTTACTTGTATTATAATTTTCGAACCTAAAAATAAGAATGACTTTACACTGACAAAAGTTTCAATGTGTAAATTTATATGAAAATATTCTACACAATTAGATATTTTTTTTCTAAATGGGTAAATTAAAAAATGTGCTATTTTAATCTAATTAAAAAATAACTTTGATAATAAAAAATTATGTTGTAGTACATTTTAAGCTTCAAATCATATGTATTATGGTTTTGATAAAGCTCTTGCATCTTGATAGTTACCTATTTACTCAACCTTCCCATTTAGTAACAAGTTATTTTAAAGCGCCTTTATTCATATTCATCTTGCCGAAATAGTTAAGATATTAAAGATACAACCAATGATTATTGAATCATACTTAACATTTTTAAGACACTTTGATTTCACTTAAAAGTTTCAATTCAATAACTCTAAAAAGCAAAGCTTTCTAAATCACTCCACCAATTCATGCAGCTAGCTGCTTCTCCTCTTATAGCATTCTTCGCCCCAACTTTGCTAGCTAGCTGCTTCTCCTCTTATTATTGTTGGCTTTTCAAGACATTTATGGTTGCTCTCTATTGAAATATTTGATGATTCCTACTACTTGTCTTCTATAGCTTCCATTATCAAAATTTGTTTGGTAATAGTATGTTACTTTGAGCAGTTGCTTGCTTAATAAATAGCAAATCTCAATATTCTTTTATTATTATTCTTGCATGCTGAAACATTCACGACAATAGAGAGATTGAGAGTTTAATGTCTTAGCTTTATGCAAAGATTCTGCACACACACAGGTAAGAGAGAGAGATGCAAGAGTTATAAGAGACAATAATTTTTATCTAAAACCTCTTGGAAAGGGAAAAAAACCACGGGACCTCATCCAGTTGAAATAATTCCACATAATTTTTTTTGCTAATTTCAAATGATGCCCTCCTCCGGAAAAGGTGATGGCGCATCATGTAAATTTATATCTTGTTCGAATGAGGAAGTAAACCACACAATAAAAACATACGAAAAGTAAAAATGCGATGGAAATGAAAAGAATTAGGGCTAATAATATGACTACTTAAAACACAGTGACTCCATCATATGCCATGATTTACTTTAAAAAAATTCTGTTAATCACAAAGTAAAATTTTGTTATTTGTTAAATGTTAGTACTAGTTTGGATTTGTACAATTTTGTTCTTTTTAGTTGTTTTTTTTTTTTTTTGGACATTTAGGCCATTTAAGGCAAACTCACACACACAATGCATACACATAGACTCGAACCCTGAACCTTTTAGTTGGAAGCCTAAGCTCTCAACCAATAGGCCAAGGAGAGTTGTGTTTCTTTTTAGTTGTTAGTACAATTTTGTTATTTTCTCTTTCCGTTAAAAGTTATTATTTTCTCTTTCCAATAAAAAGCACAATTTTGTTATTTTCTATTTTCATTATAAAGTACAGTTTTTTTTTTGCCATTAAATAAAAAAAATTCAATGAAAAAATTTGGTTAGTGTCTGCTTTCATTAAAAAGTACAATTTTGTTATTCCATTAAATAACAAAATTACACCAAAATTTTTATTATTTACTCTTTTCATTAAAAAGTACAATTTTATTGTTTTCTCTTTTCATTAAAAAGTACAATTTTGTTTTTCTTTTATCATTCATTAAAAAGTACAATTTCGTTATTTCATTAATTAAAAAAATTTTAACGACAAAATTTTGTTTAATGTACAATTTTGTTATTTTCTCTTCTCTTTAAAAAGTACGATTTTGTTCCTCAATTAAATAAAAAAATTTTGGTGACCAAATTTTATCTCTTATTAAAAGGTACAATTTTGTTATTTTCTCTTTTCATTAAAAGTATAATTTTGTTATTACATTAAATAACAAAAGTCCACCAAATTTTAATGAAATTTTTTTGGTTATTCTCTCTTTTCATTAAATTGTTACAATTTAATTGTTTTCTGTTTCCATAAAAAGTCCAGTTTTGTTATTCCATTAAATAACAATATTTTAATGACAAAATTTTGTTTAAAGTAAAATTTTGTTATTTTCTCTTTTCATTAAAAAGTGCAATTTTGTTATTCTATTAAATAACAAAATTTTAATGATAAGTTTTTGTCATTAAAATTTTGTTATTAATAGAATGACATTTTCCAAAAAAAATAAAAATAAAAAACTGGAATAACAAAATTGTAATTTTTAATAGAAAGAAAAAAATCACAAAATTGTATTTTTTTTAATGGAGAAAGAAAATCATAACTTTTAATGGAAAGAGAAAATTTTAAAATTGTACTAACAACTAAAAATAACAAAATGGGGCTAATACCTGGAATGATTTTAGACCTATTAGCCTGTGTACTTTTTTTAATAAATTGAACTCTAAAATTATTGCGAATAGATTGTCTAAATTGTTGCTTGGCATTATTTCTCTAGATCAAACTGGTTTTGTTAAAGGGAGAACTATAAGTGATAATGTCTTGCTTGCTCAAGAGCTAACCCATGATATTAATACTAAGACTACTGGGGGTAATATTATTTTTAAGCTTGATATTACCAAAGCTTATGACAATTTAGATTGGAGTTTTCTTTGTAAAGTGTTGGCCTTATTTGGTTTTAACCATGATTTTATTTTGTTGATCAAGAATAGTATTGAAAACTGTTTCTTTTCGGTGATTATAAATGGTAAAAGGCATGGTTATTTTAAATCTTCTAAAGGTCTCCCTCAAGGGGATACTATTTCTCCTGCCCTTTTTATTATTGCTATGAAATATTTGTCTAGAGGGTTGGAAGATCTTTAGCTAAGAATATTTCTTTGAATTTTCGCATGATTAGAGGCTTCCCCATATCTCATTTAAGTTTTGCTGACGATTTTATTCTATTTTCTAATGATGCTATAAAGAATGTCAAACTTCTTATGAAATTTCTTTCTAAGTTTAATGCTTGTAGTGGTTTGGCTTTCAGTAAAGATAAGTGTACTTTTATTGTTGGTAAATCGATTAACCATAATAGAATTCAAGCGATCCAAAGAGCTTGTGGCTTTCAAGCTAAAAAGTTGCCGATGAGGTATTTGGGAATGCCGATATAATGGGAAAAAAAAATCTTTTTGAAGAAATTTTCACTTTAGTTCAAAAAAGAATTGCTAGTTGGTCTTCTAATTTTTTGTCTTTTGGTGGCCGTTTGTTTTTGATTAAATCAGTGCTTAACTCGATTCCCATTTACCTGTTTAATACTTTAATGCCTTCTCCTGCTATTTGTTCTAGAATGGAAAAAATGTTCAACAAATTTTTTTGGGGTTCTAAGGTGGGGGCTAATGCTATTCATTGGTCAGCGTGGCATAAAAATTATGGGAGGTTAGATGAAGGGGGCCTTAGTTGTAAGACTTTGTACGATACTGCTGCTGATTTTTCTCATAAATTGTGGTTTTCTTTTCATTCCAATTCTAGTTTATGGGCTAAGCATATGAATATTAAATATTGTAACAAGCTGCATCCTATTTTTGGGTATTAAAAATCTACTGATTCTAGAACTTGGAAAAGGCTTTGTAGTATCAAAGGGGAAGCTGAAAAATTCATTCAGTGGGGTTTGGGTAAAGGCGACATTAGTTTTTGGAAAGACAACTGGTTGGGCAATTCTTCTATAGATGCTTACTTAAATACTTACACTTTGGAGGTTGTTAAAGTGTCTTCTTTATTTCTTAACAATGGCTGGAATATTGATAAGCTTAAAGATTTCTTACCTTTATGTTTAGTGGATAGGGTTGTGAAAATTCCTCTTCAGATGAATTGTGATGATATTATTGTTTCTACTTTATCATCTAATGGGAAGTTCAAACTCAAGAATATGTGGGATAATTTTCGTACCATCAATGTTAAATCTCCCATTTTTGAGGCTATATGGCATAGTTCTTTTCCGATCACTTATTCTACTTTGGCTTGGCGGTGTATCAAAGGCTTTATCCCTGTGGATAACAAAATCCAAAGTAAAGGTATTTCTTTAGTTTCAAAATGTTATTGTTGTTTTCAGTGTGAGGACATTGACCACCTTTTCATTAACGGTTTGATAGCTAAAAAAGTTTGGAGCTATTTTAATAATATCACTAATAAAAATTAATGTCCATTCATACTCTTAATTTGATGCTTCAGAATTGGTGCCATTCGAGCAAAGGGCATTTATTTAACCTGCTTCCCATTCTCATTATTTGGTATATTTGGAAAGCTAGAAATAAGGCTAAGCACGAGAATTTGAAGATGGATGCTAATTCTATTATTGAAAATGTTAAAAGAAAAGTTCTGCAGCTTTTTAACTGCAATATATTATCTGTTAAAACTTTTTATAGATGTAGACATTTGGCTGTTCTCTTTGGGATTACTCTGGATCCTGATTCTATTTTTTTGGCTGAGACTTTTGTTTACTGGAGAAAACCTAAACTTCCTTTTGTCAAACTAAACACTGATGGTTCTGTGGGTTTGCTTACGGCTGGTGCGGGGGGTATTATCCGGGATTACTGTGGAGAAGTTCTGGCTGTCTTTGCTTCTCCTTTGTAGACTTCTGATGTTATTTCTGCTGAGCTTAATGCCTTAGTACTGGGGTTAGAATTGTGCATTAAATATTGGTATTATGATGTGTGGGTTGAATTAGATGCTTTGTTTATTGTCCAAAGTATTAAAGATGGGGCTACTGGTAATGCTAACTATTTTTATCTTCTTAGAAAAGTTAAAAATATGATGAATGAGATGAATGTTTTTATTTCGCATATCTATAGGGAAAGAAATGGTTGTGCAGATTGGCTTGCCAACTGGGGTTCTACTCTTGATGATTATGTTGATATGAATATTTTAAATTTAGATGGGTATCCTTCGTATTGATAAGGCGTGTTTGCCTTATGTCAGACCTGGCTGATGTGGTCTATCCTGCTTTATATTTTGCTGGGTTGGTTTCTGCTGTTACCATTTCATTTACTGCAGATTTTTGTTTCTGGTATTGTTCATACTCTGCTGCAGCTCTGTGTTTCTTGGATCTCTGTTTTGGGCTGCTTTGCCTTTTGCTGGTGTGTTTATTTTAACTATATAGTTTTCTTTATTTCTTTTTGGGAGAGGTTGTGGGTTGTTCTGGATGTGCTTTTAGGGGGAATTATCGAAGTGTTTTTCTCTGTTCTGGTTATCCTGGGTAAGGTTTTGCACTGGAGTTTGTTTTTTCTGGATAAACCTGGGGACTGGGGGCACCATATTTATACCGAACTGATTCATATTCTTCACTGGAAGAGGGTTTTTCTGAGGAAGGTATTGGTGGTTCCTTGTATCTGGAAGAGAGGCTGGACATCTTTTAATTTTGGGGGGATGACTATTTTTTCTATTTACTGTGTTAATCTCACGATTTTTTGGAGTATTCCTTGTAGGTTTTCTATCAAGTTTCTTGATCAGTATTCAAATGTCTGCAAGGTATACTCTCTCTGGTTTTTTCATTTCTTTTTTGGATTGCTTAGTCTTTTTTGCAGGAGATCTGTGCTGAATGGGACGATTTCGAATCTCCTTTTTTGGGTGCTGTCTTCTCACAGCCCGAGTAGTTATTTCTGCTTTTATTGTATTATTAGAAAAATGATCTACTGGCTCTTAGGTTTTATTTTTCTTTTCAATCTTGCAGCTCTTTTGAGCAGTAGTGAGCTGGTGGAACCTTCTAAGGACTTTGTAACCGATTTTGTTATTAACGCGTAAGCCCCTACTGGTGGGTTTTAAATAAATAAAAAAAAAACTAAAAATAACAAAATTTACAAATCTGAGCTTGTCCTAACAAAATGACAAAATTGTACTTTGTGGCCAAGTTCTCTCTCTCTCGTATATATATATATAATGTCAAACGCTAATGAATGTAAAAAATTTGGACTTTTTCTTGTCGCCATCACCAAATCTAAGAGGGGCAATAAGAGGTCTTTGCTAACATCACTTGCGATAGAGGGGTACAACCTGATTATGATGTTGGTAAACCTATTAAAAAATGAGCCATTCTACGAAAATCGTGCATATAAGGTTTCCATTATTTAAAAAAGTTCTCATGAAAGATTAACTATAAGCAAGCCCTAGGATTAGGAGAGCTTATCATGTGCAGAGTCTGAACGTGTCGGGAGGCCAATCCAAATGCGCCACGTTATCAAATGCACTGTGTATTTAGTGACATGGTGCGTCTGAATTGACCTCCATATGCTTCTAAACACATCACACAAAAAGTTTTCTAGGATTTGACACAATATTAATTTGGAAAGGTCCACTCTAACCATTAATTGATTAACTAGGTGGTCAACATCAATTAAGTAACTCATTAGGTAAGAATAGGGTACAAAAGCATTTAGACTCATATCATCTAAGAAGAATAATGCTTTTAATTTTGAAAATATTTTAACTAGCTTTAAAGATGTTTAAATTCCTCCAAGAAATCTATGAAGCAAACAATATTTCTTCATATGTTACAAAATATATACTTGGGTCCGCCACAACCATATGCATCACATAAAAGCTTACAATGCTATAACATTTGTGTCTATCCTAATCCTTACCCACCATTTCCATTGTTTACCCAAAGTTAATACTGGGTATGCCATAACCCTCACCTATTTTGTCCACTGGTTATAAATTTGTAGCATAACGTCTTTTAGATTTGTTATCATGCTTATCATATATTCATAACCCTTAGTCACGATACTATTACTAGCATCGATGATATCAAATACTTTTGTGTATTATAAATATCAATATCCCTACAATAACGAATATCACATCCTATTTTATTATAACAACACATTTTAGACTATTTAAAAAAAGACAATTGTTGGGGAAGTAACCATGTAGTGAAACAAAAAAAAAAAAAAGAAAAAGAAAATATGAATTGTAAAAATGCCATTCTCCCACTCACTCGCTTCATCTATCTATTTATACACTCTTGCATTATTCTCTTACAAAACTACAAAATGATATACTCATAAAACCACACCAAGAGATGAAACCCGTCAAGTTAACATGACAAATGAGAAAGAAAACTATCCAGCAAGACCTATAGGACAGTGAAATTAAGTTTAGAGCATTAAAGTGATCTACTCTCTATTTCCAGCCTAATTTGCAAGGCTTCAAGATCGAGGCCATAAGCACCATGGCCCTTTGCTTTTTGTTTGTCTCTAACTAGACTATACAACATTGTAGAGCTCAAGTGCACAACGCTACAACACTGTATGATTTTACAAAAAAAAAGTATTTGGGTTCGATGGCTTGACTAACCTATGTAACTTGATGATGAGCTCAATTGGTTGAATTGAGATCTAAGAAAACAGTACTACTCAATTGACTGATACAAGTAGATTCCACATATAACTAATAATAATATCTTATAACTTAGATTATAATGCCCAAAGGTATTCAATTAGAAAAGCCAAATAATTTCCTCTCGCAATAATGTTTGACTTCTTGAAACTAATTTTATCATCGTAAAATTATGAACCATACTAAAATCTTTTAGTTCCACATTACAAAGGGATAAATATATCTTCTCTTTCCATAAAAGTAATTATCTAAAAAGGCAACATATGATTTGTAATTATACACAACTCTCCCTCTTCGATCACTATCACTTTTTCTTAACAAGAATGACAAGGATAAACTTAATAAAGATATGCAATTTGGTCAAATTGACAAGAGCAAAAAATTCTCACAATATCATATCAACAAAAAAGTTACTCATATATCTCTGTGTATATTCGGCACTTAACAATTAGAAAAAAAAATAGTTTTTTTTTTAATTTAAAAGTAGTAACTCTTATGTTTGGTAATGGGAACAGGCAGGGTGGAATCACAATTTGGTTGAGAAGGGGGGCAAATGACCCCCAGGAGGCTCTCCCCTCACTTTTAGGAATCTGCTAACGACTTGCTTTATTCAACTTCTCCGCTCTGGTGACTCATTTCTTTGGCTTCTTCGCTTTCTTCAGCTTCTCTATAGTAGGCGACTGCCGTCGTAAGGACTCCACTTTCTTCAGCTTCTCTACTCTGGTAGGTCATCCTCATCCGCCTACGCACGCCCCCCCCCCCCCCCCCCCCCCCCCCCCTTTTTAGTGTTCTCATGTATTTGGTTGTTGACTCAAAGCAATGTCTTATGCTCGTTGCCTCGGAGCATCCAATATCGATCGATCACTAAGGTTTCAATTGGTCGTTGCCTTTAGGGTTTGCGAATTTTGGATTGAGGTGAGTAATCTTGCTAGTTCTCCTCTTCTTGTTTATGTTTTTATCATTTTATGAATTCGTTCTTTCTCAAAATCAAAAAATTTGTGTGCATTTTTTGTTTGTTTAGACAACATTCTTTTCTAATAATTATTTAACTAAACATGCAACTTCATTATAGTGTCAAGTTATTTACACTGTATTCGATATGCAATTTGAAGAGCCAAGTAATTATTTTTCTAAATCTAGTACTGAGTTGCCTCTTTATATGACATGTTTAAACCCAAGTGATTCTATTCATGCTTATGATGAGAAGAAATTGATACGACTAGCAGAGTTATATCCAAATGATTTTTAAATAATTGAGGTTGTTGCTCTTAAAAATTAATTATCAACTTATATTATTGATAAGCAGACAAGTAAAGAGTTTTCCACTATAAAAAAACATTGTTGATCTTGTAAAGCAAACTGTTAAGGTCAAGAAGGATGGTGTGTATCATCTGGTTTACAGACTTATTACTTTAACATAAACTTTACCAGTAGCTACTGCTAAAATGAAAGACAACATTTTATACAATGAAAATTATCAAACATAGATTGCGTGGTATGGTAGATGATGATTATCTCAACGACTGTATTGTGCCTTACATTGAAAAAGATGTGCTTGATTTGATTCCAAATGAAGATGTAATCCAGTATTATCAAAAAATGGAAAATAGATTAATAAAATTGAAATGATTTTTAATTTCCTATCATAATGAAATACATGATTTAGTTCTGAATTATGTCCTCATTTTTTTAATATTTGTCTATTATTAAGAAAATCCACCCCCTAACATGAAATGCTGGTTTTGCACCTAACATTAGGAAAAAGTCCAAATGTTTTAAATTCTTTAGCTTGGTTGTGATAAAAGAAAATTGCATGTAATATATATATATATATATATATATATATATATATATATACTTTATTTTTTGTTAAAACCCACTAAGTGGCTTACACGTTAATATTAAGACAAATAATTACAAAGTTCTTAAGGGAGACCATTAACTCACTACTGCTCAAAAGAGCAACAAAACAAAATAAAAGAAAGCCTAAGTACCGATTTTCTCCACTAAGCCAGAATACAAAAAAACCTAATATGAAGCTAAAGATGCTAAAGCCAAGCATCCAAAAAAGAAAGATGAAGATATGACCTTGAAGCACCATCTTTCTGCAAAAACCTTTTAAAACAGCCATGAACCAATCCACCTGAAAATAAAAGAGGCTGCAACACAAAAAATGATATCACAAAAGAGCATATATGAATTATAAATAAGAGCCAAAACCTAACTCAAAAAGGAACTAAATATAAAAATGAGTGTAAGTGAAAGGAAGCTGCCAAGAAATAGAACCACTAATAGGATGAAGACTTATAGAGCTTATGTAAAAATTAAACCAGAAAACATCATCCAGGTAATCCACACGCCCCTCAATCCTACCAACAGGAATTAGCAAGAACTTCCATCCATAACTGATAACAGCATAACACCAGAAAGCCTCCAAGTTAAACCAACCAACATGGCATGAAAAAATTTGAAAAGATAACCCAGCCAAGAATTCCAACATTAGATCAGTAACAAGGGAACCTCAAATCCCCAAAACACGATTCAGGATACCCAATAAGGAGCCCAAAAAATAGCTGCACCAAGCAACCAGGCCAAAACCAATAACTAGTTCAAAGGACATACAAAAACTATCCAACCTAAACGGAGCAAAACCAAACACAGCTCCCATAACCAGATAGCTCTCACAGATAAAGTCAAAACAATTACACTCATAAACCAACCCACAGAAACCCCCAGTCAGCCAAAACCTGTTGGAAAGAGAGCAATATAGGGATAAAACCATTAGTAATATCACGGTTGCTATCATAGCTTAAGTCCAACTCACACAAAACACCATAAACAAATAAAAATATTCCACGAATGCCAACAGTAGGCATAAGACCTAAGCCCAACCAAAAAACACCAAGATGCAACCCTACCAACCTCACCAACCTGGGAATCAAAACAACAACACAGGTAACCACCAGCCAGACAGTGCATAAAATAGACCTCTAGATTATAACTCAAAACACAAAACCAACAAAGCTAATAGAATAATAAGAGGAAAGAGCCAAAAGATAAAACCCAAGAAGAGCAACAACACAACCATTAAGATTTAATGTAAGGGGTACCAATTTGTTCCAATCTTAAGAGTCCCTTAACTTTACGAGGCAGATAGAAAAAAGAAATTTCAATTAAAGCATCCAAACCACAACCCCATCTAGCAATCATCTGAGCTACAACATTACCTTCCTCGACAATAATAGAGAAAGAACAGTTTAAATCATTTCATAAACTCCTAATATTCCTTCGCAAATAGAACACGATAGAGGAGCAAACATTATCCTCCTTAAGATTAAAAGACATATAATCAAAGTAGGAACCAACCTCTGCAACAATATTAATATAATTAAGATTAAAACAAATACTTAAACCATGGAGAATAGCATATGTAGTAGCATAATTCTCATCAGCAATACAACGGGTCCAGTAGAACTGAAAATATAGTTACCCTGATCATCTCTTAAGTCACCCCCATAGGAAACAATAGACTCCCTTCTAGCACTATTGACATTCAGCTTTAAAAATTTGGATGGAGGCATCATCCAAGAAGTATAGCTAGGGGCATCCATAATAAACTCCACCTCCAAGTAAATACCAAAAGCCGCAGCAGTGAAGAAACAATTTTTAAAACTCTTGGAAGAAAGAAGATTAGAAAAATAAAGAGCACAATTTCATCCTTAATGTTATGGATAATACTCTAATAGTTCATAGCAACCCAATTGAAACGGGAATTATTTTTCTCCAACCATAAAAACCAAAGGAAAATAGAAGGAATCACATTCCTTATGTGGTCTTTGGAATTAACAAACCATCAATTAAACATAAAATTAATAGAAACCATAGTTGTTAAATAGTTGAAATGGAAGATATCCTCAAAATAAGTCTAAACTTTAATAGCTAAAGGACAAGAAATGAAAACATGATGCATATTGTCCACATGGAAGCAACATTGACATTTAGAAGGAAGAATAAAACCTCTTTTGATCAAATTGTCATATGTAGAAATAAACTTTTGTAAAATTCTCCAAATAAAAATAGAGATAGTAGAAGGAATGATTTTATTCCAATTCATTTGAAAAAAGCTTAAAAGTATCATGCTTAGTTCTAAACAAATGGAAAACATCAATAAGTATAAAACAACCATCTTTATTCAAGGCATAAAGCAGACCATCATTCGTATTGATATTGAGAGGAATCTTTAAAATATGCTGAATAAAAAAATTAGGAAGAGCACTTGAAAGTTTCTCTAAATCCCAACCATTATTAGAGAAAAAATAGTTAACTTTCACCGTAGCATTGGAACAAGTATTAGTAAAAGAGTCAATCGAATGGCCATCCAACCAACGATCTTGCCTAAAAAAGATATTGTCATTACCCAGACCCCACACAATATACGGTTCAACAAGCCACTTAACGGAGCAAAGACGCTGTCAAACTTTAGAATTGCCTTTACTGAAACCACACATGGTGGGATGCTCTCCCCACAATACTTGGCAACCATAAATTTAGCCCAAAGCGTCCCATTGACACGAAGATTGTACCATAACTTGAAAGAAAAAGTAGAAGTTAAATCATACAAAGACTTACAACCTAAACCCCCTTCTTGCAAAGTGCCATAATAGTTGGGCCAAAAAGACCAATGAATTTTAAAATTGCTGCCCATACTTTCTAAAAATATTTATTGATAATTCTATCAATCATAGTACACACAGTCTTAGTAGGAAATAAAGTTTGAGAAATATAAACAGGAATAGAGGAAAGAATGCTCTTAATGAGAGTAAGATGACCCCTAAAGTTTAAGAAGTTAGCATCCCAGGACAAAAACTTGTTACGCACAACAATAACTAAGTCATCAAAAAGGAAAGACTTCTTTCAACCCTTATAAAGAGGAACACCCAAATACTTGAAAGTAAAAATACCATGGATAAAACCAATAACATTCTTAATAGCCACAACACGATCAGGAGGAACTTTTCTAGCAATATTAAATCAACACTTGTGTTAATTAAAAGCCAAGCCACTAATCAACTCAAAATAGTTAAAGAAACCCATAGCTCTGTTAATTCTTCTCATACAAGCATTAGTAAAAACAATGAAATCATCAACAAAAACTAAATATAAAATTTGAAAGCCACCTAACGTTCTGAAGTAGAGGTTAGGATACTTTGCAAAAAGATCCTCAAGACCTCTAGACAGGCAATCGGCAACAATAATAAAGAGAGCAGGGGAAATAGGATCCCCTTGTCTCAACCCATGAGAAGCCTTAAAAAAGCCATGGCTCTTACCATTCACATTGATAGAAAAGTAAGGACCTTCAATGCAATTTTTAATGAGGTTGATGAACTTAAAATCCAAACCAAATAAATTCAAGATTCTTTAAATGAAATCCCAATTAATATTATCATAAGATTTGGCAATATCCAATTTAAGAATCATATTACCTCCTCTAAGCTTGACAAAACTCTTGTGCTAAAAGGATATTGTTCAAAATAGCACGCCCTTTAAGAAAACACATTTGAAAAGGGGAAATAAGTTTAGGCAAAACAATAGACAACCGGTTCATCAAAATTTTAGAAAATAGTTGATAAAAGAAAGTATAAAAACTAATAGGTCTAAAGTCATTCCAAGAATTCCACGAATTATTCTTGGGAATCAGCATAATAGAAGTAGAAGTAAAAAAAACTTTGGTAAAGGGTTACCATTAAAAAAATTAATAACAGCAGAAAAAAATATCATTATAAATAATAGGCCAAGATTTCTGAAAAAAACTTGGTTGTGAAACCATCCAGACCAGAAATTGAATCCCCATTCATACAAAAAATGGTATCCTTAACCTCATCAAGGGAAGGAGAATTAGACAAACCAATATTATCATCAATAGATATAAGATTAGGAATAATATAAGGATTGTCAATAATAGAGGGAGCAAAAGGTTTTATTCAAATAAATTTGAAAATGATGAACAACCAAACTAGCAATCTCATCATTATCTTTAGTAATTGTACCATCACCCTGATTAATTTTATAGTTAAAATTAATTGCATGTTTCTTCTTAACTAAAGCATGAAAGTATTTAATGTTGTTTTCCCCTTCCGCCAAATGTGTAACAAACACTTTCTATTTCCAAAAAATTTCTTCTTGATCTTGTAATTTATAAAGTTCATCCTTAGCCTCTTTTAACAAAGAGATGTTAGTATCAAAAGGAACCAACTGACATTGCTTCTCATAAAATTTCACCCTATCCTCCACAATTAAAATGTTAGAAAAAAGATTTTTAAAAACATGATGGATCCACCAATTTAAAACTTACTTAAGTCTTTTAAGCTTCTGCCAAAGTCAATTCATAGTAATGAAAGAGTTATTAGGCATCAAGGGGGCCTGCCAATTATTATTAACCACATCCATAAAAAGAGTCATGAAGCAACCACATATTTTGAAATCTAAATTGAGAAAGACAAATTCTATAAATATTCTTAATTTTAATAAGAAGAGGAGAATGATCATAAAGAGTCATGCTAAGGTGCTCAACATTAGTAAACTCAAAATAATTAAGCCAAACATCATTAAATAAAAACCCTATCCAACCTTTGCCATAAATGCCCATGATGCCATGTAAAATTATTACCAACAAAGCCAATATCATTCATATTGTAATCCATTATCATCCCATTGAAATCCTCCATAGACTGACAAATAGGGAGAGAACCCCTTATCCATTTAGAGGGATTAGTTATAGTACGTATTAAAATCACCTCCAACAAGCCAAAAAAGATTACAAATATTGTGAAATTGGATAATTTGTTCCCAAAAATTTTTTTTAGTATAACGAGAGGAGGCAACATAAACAAACGAAGCACAACATTGGAAACTAGAGCTTTCAATATTACAATGCAAGACTTGAGTATAATCCCCAATGACATCAATTCTAACAAAATCTTTCCAAATTACCCAAATTTTATTTGCCACATTCGACTTTGCATGTTTAAAATCTAGAGATTTAGGAATAACAACTAACTTATCCATGAAATAAGAGGCTCATGTAAAATAAGAATAGAAATATTATGAATACGACATAAATTTTTAAATCTAACTTTCGAAGACGGGCAACCAATACCACTTACATTCCAAATAAAAGCATTAAACATTAAAAACAATGATTAATGAGAAGTACACAAACATGTGTTTCTAGGAGACTGTAAAACAATATTCCTTGATTTTCTACCTCTCTTACTACAACTCTTAGAAAAGCTCAGGTCATTATCATCTCTAGCAAAATATTTAGCCAACATATACACCTCCTCCATGTCAGAAAAAACATCACTAAGATAATTGTCATTTAAAGGAAGATTATTTTCATTCATCATCCCCTAGAAAGAGGCAAATTACCTTCCACAAAGAGAACACCATCTTCCACTATACATTTATTATAAGCCATAATCTCTGATTGGTCTCCTACCAACTTCTCTAGGGGAAAAACAACCTCCAACCTTATGGGCTCATCACTGTCAGGAATAATCTCATTAGCCTGCTCATTCAAAAATTTAGATAGTTGCTGATTAGAACCGATAGTATCAGCATTAATAATACTCATCTCAGCAAAAATTTTCTTTGAAACACAAAGGTTAGATTTAAGAGTAGGAATAATATTGCTATCGGTATTAATATGCAACATTTGTATCTCCCCTCCATAGAGTTCAGAACGGAAAATCCTACTCGGTTTGGGATCTACACTTTGCTAGATGATAACATCAACTCTATTAGAAATCGTAGAATCGGCCTGAATAAATTCAGACTATATAAATAGCCTTCTCATTACCCTGATCATTCTAACTACAAGTCTCAACCGTATTTTAATCCAAAGTATCATTAACGTTATTTTTCAAACTATCCTCTTTCACCTTGGTCTTCTCCTTCTTAAGATTCAGATGAAGCATAAAACACTCAATCAAGCCATGCCCGTACATCCTACAATGGGTGCAAAAGATAGAAAAATTTTCAAATTTGACTTTATGAAAATAACCATTCAATTTAGATCATAACCAAATCTATGTAGGATGCTTTTTAGAAATATCTAACTCTACAAGAACATGAGCCACTGACAGACGGTAAACAGATATTGTGGCCTGATCAGTTTGCAAAAGCCTGACGAGAATAGAAGCAAGACCAAAAAGTAATTGTGACTTAAAGAAGTGGAGCCTTAGATTAGGAAAAGAAACCCAAATAGGAGCAATCGACAACTCCTCACGGACATCAAAATTTGGTGTCCATTTAAGCAGTCGTATTTGACAAGCCTGAATGTAGTAAGACCATCTCGAAATAATACGGCTATAATCCAAGTCATTGCTCAGTTGAATGGCCACATGCCGTGGATCAAGTAGATCAATGTGAAAGGGCCAGTAAGCTTCAGATTAACAAAAAACTTGTGAATAATGTCACGATTAGGATGCCTAAGAATAAATTTTCCAACCAAAGTAAGGGCAAAAGGAGCCGCTAACTGAGAAACAATCGAATCATCAAACATTAAGCAAGACAACTCATAAATGAAGTCTACACAAAGTGAGGCTGAGGCAAAGCAGAGGACAAACGAACAAGCACATCCTTAAAAGAATGAGATTTACCATTAGGAACCCCAGCTATCAGAGGGAAATATGACGACGGGGTCATCATCCCCCAAACAAGCAAAAACTGAAATAAAAAATAAAACAAAAGGCAGAGTCAACTCATAAAACACAGATGCAAGGAGAAAAACATAAAAATAGAGTAAAATCCACCGTAAACCACATGAGAAGCCCCGTGCAAGGATGCCCTAAATCGCCAAAGAGTCGCACGAGGCACCAGAGCAGAGAGATGATGGTTTGTAGGAAGACTTATATATTTATATATATTTTAATAATATATTATTTTTATATTTAAAATAAATGCATGAAAAATTATGTTAAAAAAATTAATCTTAATGATATTTTTGTATTGTTTAAAATTTTGAATGTCATATGAGTGAATATAAGGATTTAGAAGTTAGTTAAACATAAAAGAATATAAAAATTTTATGAAATATTTTTAACTATTTTTTAAAAAACTAAATATTAAGATATATTTTGTATGATTTTAAAGCTATGTTTAAGGCAGTGGGAAGCTTTAAGCCTTTAACTTGTTCATCAATTTATGGTCAAAATCAACTTTGATTTTCTTAAGAGTAGGAACCAATATGAAGGATATAAGCATTATAATAAAATAAAATAGAAAAAGAGTTATAAACAATAAATAAAAGCTAAGCATGTTAGAAGGAAAAGAAATTAAAGGATGAAATAGATTATCTGATTACTATTGAGTTTCTATCATTATTATCAATTAGAATGAAGGGACATATATCCTAAATAATAATTTAAGAAGAATCAAAAGTTGGTAAAACAATATAATAAATCCTCTATCATTTATACTGCCAAGGGCTTCTTGATTGTCTTTATTTTTACAATATGTATTTATATAATAATATATTATCACTTTTTTTTAAAATGGAGGTATCTTCCCACTGTCACCTCCGTAGAGGAGGCATTTGGCAGAGTAGCTAATCTCCCAGTGGGCCTAGCGGCGACCAGCCCCACAGATGCTAGACCACACACATATTTTTCCCCAAATAAAGAAGCATGTCGCTTAAGAGAGGAATCGAATATGGGTTAGGGGTACCCAACCATGCTCGCCCAACAACCTAGCTAAGCCTAGTGGGGTATATTATCTCTTATTAAATTGAGAAAATGCTTTGGATAAAGTATTCACAAGAGCTAAAGTGGAGTTCTCTATTTTTATGTGTTAGTCTCTATTTCTAGCAAATATTTTTGTTCTATGTTGGTTTAAATACATTTGTTTGATAGTTATAAAATTAATTTGTTCTATTCACTTAGAAGATACTTTGTACTATTTTATAAATAAAAAGAATTATGTTCATTTTTCAAATAATGAAATTTCTATTCTTTTTTAAAAATTGCCCATAATAAGAACTCCATTTTCATATATTTCTAAATGTTGTTCGCACCTGCTTGTGACTCTTGTTTGTTTTGTGATTGAGGAAATAGGAAGAAATACAAACAAGTCCACTCACATGTAACGAACATGATCCTACTCTAGCCTCACTCATTTTGATTGTCATTATTGATGCTTAATTTCCAGTTCTAAAGAATTTGTTACTGATTTTTAAAATTATAGGTGTTTTTAATTTAAAGTAATGATGCAGTGATTGTTGTTGAAATAGGAAAGTTCATCTAGAAATATCAAAAATGAATGAAATGGTAATAAAGATACAAAAACAACAACAACAACAACAACAACAACAACAACAACAACAGGCTTTTATTCCACTATGTGAGATCGGCTACATGAATCCTTTTCTCCATTGTGTCCTGTTAAGAGTCAAATTCTTATTTAAATCTATTAAAAAATGTCATTTTAAATATTTTCTAACTAAATCTTTTTAGGTGTACCTCTGCTTTTCTTTACATAGACAATATCTAATACATCTACTCTCCTAGCAGGAACATCGGAAGGTCGTCGCTTTACATGACCAAACAATTTAGGTGACTCTCTCTAATCTTATCTATCACTGGAGCTACTTCAACCTTTACATGAACATGTTCATTTCGTATCTTATATCTAAGAGTAAATCAACTCATCCACCTAAGCATCCTCATATGAACAACACAACTTAATATTATCCTTCTTTTTTAATGGCCAACATTCTGCACCATAAAGCAATGTAAGTCTCACAACCATCTAAAAAAAATTTCCCTTAAGTTTAAGTTGCACCTTTTAATCACACAACAAATCTAAAGCATTCCTCCACTTAAAACAATCTAACTTGAATTCTGCTAATAATATCCCCATCTTTTTCACCATCATTATGAACAATAGACGTAAGATATCTAAAACAAATACCCTTATTAATGACTTGATCGCTCAAAGTCACAACCCCCCCCCCCCCCCCCCCGATTAGATCTATTACTTCTAAAATTACACAGTATGTACTCAATTTTAGATCTACGCCAATGAAAACCTTTTGACTCTAAGGTTGAACACCATAATTTGAGTTGAATTTCAACACCCTTTCTAGTCTTATCAATTAGAAGAATGTCATTAGCAAAAATCATACACCAGGGTACATCCTCTTGTAAATGTATAGTAAGAACATCCATGACTAAAGCAAAAAAGATAAGGGATTCAGGCTTATCCTTGATGTAATCTAACTGAAATAGGAAAAATTCTTGGTCGAGCCACCTCTTGTTTGAACACAAGTAACAACTCCTGTATATATATCCCTAAAGAATTGAACATAAGCATTATTACCCTTTCTTTAGAACTCTCTATAGCACTTCTCTTGGAACTTTATCATATGCTTTCACTAAATCAATAAATATCATATATAGATCCTTTTTATTCTCTCCAAACTTCTCCATCAGCCCTCTAAATAAATTAATAGCTTCCATATTAGACCTACCACGCATCAATCCAAATTGATTTTGAGAAACATTAGTATCACGTCGTAACAATGCTCTTTAACTCTCTCCAAAAATTTTAAAGTATGACACATCAACTTAATTCCTCTATAATTTGCACAATCTTTTGGATCACATTCATTCATCAAAGTAAGAATCAGCACACTCATTCTTCACTCATTTATCAACCTTTTAGTTTTCAAAATAATATTAAAAAGTTTAGTGTGCCAAGAAGTTCCATCATCTCCTAAGCATTTCCACACCTCTATTAGAATATCATCCAGACCAATATTTTTTTGACACTTCATTTTTTTCAAATCCTCTCTAACTTTAATAATAAAGATATTCATTCAAAATTAGTTAATTTCCTTCTTCCATAAGACCTACATATCATATATTTATTTACATTATTATATTAGGTAAAGGTAAATAGAAAGCTAAAATGTATATTATAATAATGAAAAGGTAAATAAAATAGTTAATTAGTAGTAGTAGGGATGAATTTATGTGATATTATGCCTTTCAGGTCAAGATGATCCGCATTAGGGTTCCCAGCTTCAAAATGGAACAAAAGAATAACTAACATTATAAATACCTGAACTTGAATCACCTTAGTCAATCTCACACTCCAGCTCTATTAATCTTACCCGAAATTATTAAATCACATATAATGAGTTTAAGAGCCCAGAAAGTAACCAAATCCTATGACTGAACTCAATGCACTGAAAAGAAATAATATGCATGTCAACAAAAAAATTATAATAGTAAATTTTATGTAATCATAAATCTATGCAGGAATGCTAAAACTCATATGTAGTAATAGTAAAATTTATAAGCAGTAAAATAGTATGGTATAAAAATCAGTAAACCAATATTTGTGTTTAGATCAATAATATTAATTAGTAAAGAAATCATATAATGGTAAAATCAAAGCATTGATAAAGACTATTAAAATCATATCAATACAATAAAATCATATAAGAGTGTACATATACTATCTTTATATTCTATATCAGTATCAAATCAATATATTATATGCTCGGTATGTCATATGCTTATTATTAATATAATGAATCAGTAGTATAAAATAGTATCAATGTTATATTAGTAACAGTAACTGTCTAGTAACATAAGTTGTAAAATAATGTAGTAACAATAAATTTGTGTAGTAATAATAAAACTATAAAGAAATAAGAATAATATCTCAATAAAGTTCATTTTAGTAGTCTCATTAAATAAGTAAGAAATCCTAGTTTAAGCTGTATTTTCTAGTATCGTACTAGTATCAATAAACTATTAGCTTAGTAAACAAAGTCATCACTCTTTGTATGTTTATACTGTAATCATCTCCTTATAACTCTCAATCAGTAAATCCTGTTAATTAATAAAGGATAACACAAAATCATAACATTTAAAGGAAAGTCTATAGGTCTACAATCTTGTACAAGTCAATTAATATGCCAACATCAGTGAATAACTGATCTTTACTTATTTTTCCCCATACATAAATTATTATCATAGCATTATAATAGTAATGTGACCAGATAAGCACATACTCATATTTATTTTCAATGCATTGTAGCAAAATAAAATATAATTTGGCTTAATTCAAACAATGTCAAAATCTCATAGTGATAAGCATTAGAAAACCCTATAGAGAAAAAATTAACAAATATCGTATATAACAAAATTCTGAAGCTTTAATTAAACTAAAATATTATTTTTAAAAGTCAAAATAAATTTAGAATTAATAAAAATTGCTACTTTCTCAAAACCACCTAGAAAAAAACTCAAATAAATATTTAAAATATTAACAATCTCAATCTTTATAACATATAAAACATAAATGCTGAATATTTTACCAATACAAAATTATTTAAATTTTTTTATAATGAAAATATAAATATGATTAGAAAAATATTAAAAATACTAAACTATTGAAATCAAAAGTATGATTATGATTCCTTACAACCAAATGAGCAAATCTCACAATAAAGTCGGCTGACAAAAATTGCTCTACGGCATTAAGATCTTATGTATTTTTCTCTCTCTTCTCTATCACCCTTTATTCTTTGATTTTTGTTTTTGGGAAAAACATCATTTTTCAGCGGCCATTTTCGCCTGAAAAATGGTCAAAATCCATCGGAAATTAGTATTTCCGGTGAAAATATTTTCGCCGGTAAAAAAACACATAGAAAAAGGTCTTCAAGTGCAAAAGAATTCACTGGAAATATTTCTGGCGTATTTTCGACTGATTTTCCACTGGAAAAATATTTGTGGCAGATTTTTTTGCGCCGGAAGGTCAAGAAAAAAAAAAAAAAAAAAAAGCACAAATCCAACCCAACTGGCCTAGCCGGCCCACTCGCTACTCCCATTTCTTTTGCGCCCCAGGCCAGCCCAGCCATGCCCACGTCGACAGCCTAGCCCACCGCAGCCTGCATGGACTGCCTTCGTCGGGGTTCGAACCCTGCCGCTCTACACGCATAAAGTCTTCCACACCATCTACCATCTAGCCATTAAGCAAAAACAATTAAATTAGATACTTTATTTTATTTAACTAATGCCTTATAAATATTAACATAAATAATTATTTTAAAAGTAAATTTTTTTAAAGATAAAAAAAATACAATTTAATTTAACAATGAATTATTAAATTAATTAATTTAATTTAAATAAATTATTAAATTATTTAACTTAATTTAACAAAATAAATAATTAAAAAATTTTATTATAATTTTTTTAATAATTTTCGGTCATTTGTTTGCTTCATAATCAGCTTCTAATTTACATATTTGAGATGACTAATAAATAAGAAAATCCTCTGCCATGTCGCAGCAGCACTAGCTGTCCTGTTGGAAACCAGCTTTAGTGTAGGCTTTCCAAATGTAATTGCAATCCACAGTATTTGCTATATCATATCCTCGCAATCTAATATTATTCTATTTAATGATTATTTTTAGCATAAATTGTATCATTTTTAATGTTATAACTATTTTGTCTTTTGTATTTGGGTAAATTGAGAAAGAGCCCATTCAACTATATTAATTTTTTACGTCCCTATATAATTTTATTTAAATTATTACAAAAAATATTGCAAGACTTGGTATAAAAATTATGAGAGAATATATTTTGAAAATAATACAATAATTAACTTTGAGAAAATGAAAAAAAAAATAGTGTTATTTAAATAATTCACAAATACAAAAGTTTATTTAGACTATAAAGTGTAAATAATCACTCTTTAAGAACTTGAAATTTTAAATATTATTTAAGTTATTAAAAACTTGAAATTTAATTTATTTTATTATAATTTAAGTTATTAGATTCAATAATTTAAGTTATTTTTTAAAATATAAATATTTAATTTTATAATAAGTTATTTACAATCAGCTCTATAGTGATGTTTCGCATAAAGGGTTGGGTTGTGTACTGATGCATAATAGAAGAGTCATTGCCTATGCTTCTAGGTAATTGAAGAATCATGAAAGGAATTACCAGACCCACGATCTAGAGTAAGCTGCAGTAGCTTTTACCTTGAAGATCTGGAGGCATTACTTGTACGGAGTTTGGTGCAACGTTTTTACTGACCACAAAAGTTTGAAGTATATCTTCACCCAAAAAGGAACTGAATCTAAGGCAGAGGAGATGGCTAGAACTCATTAAAGATTATGAGTTGGACATTCAGTATCACCCATATAAAGCGAATATGGTTGCTGATGCTTTGAGCTGAAAGAATTCAGGTAGTGCAAATTGGATGATTACATAGTAGCAAGAATTGATAAAAATTTTGGACAAGTTGGAGATTTTAGTGGTTCAACCCAATGATGCAGAAATTATGAGGTTGAATCAGACTATTATACAGTCAACCTTTCTAGAAAGTGTACGAGAAGCTTTGCCACATGATGCAGATTTAAAGAAGATACTGGATTTGGTCAGTGTGAGACACATTGAAGATTTTGAGCTTGATGATGAAGGATTTCTTCGTTATAAGGGCAGATTGTGCATACCAGATGTGGATGACTTAAGGAAAGAAATCCTTCAAGAAGCTCATTATTCTAGTTACACCATTCATCCAAGCAATAACAAAATGTATCATGATTTAAAGGAGGTGTTTTGGTGGCCATGAATGAAGAGAAGTGTAGCAGATATAGTATCCAAATGTATTTCATGTCAAATGGTTAAAGTGGAACATTAAAAACCATAAGGATTCCTACAACCCTTACCTATATTTGAGTGAAAATGGGAAGACATTGCTATAAATTTTGTGGTTGGTTTACCCAGATCCAGAAGAGGATATGATGCTTTATGAGTGATTATTGATAGGTTGACTAAATCTGCACACTTTTTACCTATCAAACAGTCTGATTCAGTTGATCAAATTGTCAGATTGTATGGGGTACCTAAGCCTATAGTGTCAGATCGGGATGGGAGATTCACTTCCAAATTTTGGAAGAAGGTTCAGGAAACTATTGGTACTAGACTTACCTTTAATACAACTTTCCACCCTTAAAAAGATTGGTAGTCAGAAAGAACCATCCAAATATTATAAGATTTGCTCAGGTTATGTGTTCTAGATTTTGGTGGTAAGTGGGAGGCATATGTACATTTGATTGAATTTGCCTATAACAACAGCTTCCAAGAAAGTATCGGTATGGCTTCTTATGAGGCTTTATATGGGAGAAGGTGTAGGACACCTTTAAGTTGGGCTGAGACAAGAGAAAAAAAAATTATTGGTGCTGATCTGATTGATAATGCTACAGAAAAGATCAGGTTGATCAGAGATAGATTGAGGGCAGTGCAAGATAGATAGAAGAAATGTTATGATGCCAAACACCGATCAGTGAAGTTTGATATTGGAGAGTTTAAATTCCTCAAAGTCAGTCCAATGAATGAAGTAAAGAGATTTGGCAAAGTGGGAAAACTGAGTCCAAGATATGTAGGTCCTTTTGAGAATTCAGAAATGATTGGAAAGGTGGCCTATAAGTTGATTTTGTGAACTCATATGTGTGGAGTACATAATATATTCCACATCTCTTCTTTGAGGAAATACATTTTAGTTGAAACTTAGAAGATTAGCACTGAATCAGTTGATATTCAGCCAAATTTGACCTTTGTGGAAGAACTAGAGAAAATCCATTATTATGATGTTAAGCAGTTGAGGAGCAGAGCAATCCCTATGTTAAGGTGTTATGAAAGCACAGTTCAAAGAAGGATGTCATTTGAGAGAATGAATCAGAAATGAGAGAGAATCACCCTCATTTATTTGGCTAAGGTATAGCTTTATTGTATATATTTGTTTTTAAATTTTGAGGAAGAAATTTTTATTATAAAGGGAGAATTGTAAAACCCAAAAACGACATTCATAGGTCGTCGCATGCTTTTCGATACGTCGCGACGATACTTCAAGTGAAATTTTTAAAATTAATGAAATTTGAGGAAAAATAAATTTTTATAAAATTCTACGTAAAATTTTGATTGTTTTGATATATAAAACTTATACCTAATTTTGTTTATTTTAGAAATTAAAATTAATTAAAGTGTCATAATACCAACTTTACCCCTAACCAGTTAAAAGACCAAATTAATTTTGTTTATTTTGGAGGAGTTTTTGGAAATTTAAAAATTAGAGTTTTTGACCTAAAATTTAATTTCGTATGACACATTTACAAAAATGATTCATAAGGGTTTTGGAAATATTTTTAAGAAAAAAATTTAAGTTTTTAGAAAAATTTCATTTTCTTAATTTTCCTAATTAATTTAATCTGAAAATTAGCAATATAATTATAAGTATATGTTAAGGAATAATTTTGGTGCAATATTTTGATAAAATGTATGATTTATGATTTTTCAAAAATTAAGATTTAATTAAATCCAAAAATTAAGGTTTATTTAATTAAAATTCTTTAAGTGATGTAAAGAATTATTAAAGTGAAAATGAAAGGTTTAAACATATGAATTAGATTATTAAAGTGTGACACGTCTCTTTTGTTATCATTTTACGTTGTGATCGTTAAAGTGATAAGCTATGTCAAAGTTACTTTTTGAAGAAGTACCGTACTTGGTTTGAGGTAGGTATTCATGTTTTTGGTAAAAATTTCATAATTATATTTCTTTCTATTATTCAATGCAAATAGTTGAAAAGTTTCATGTTATACAAATTATGAATTTTTATTTTTGGCAATATATATATTCAAGTCTTTTATTTCATGAAATTAATGTGGTTTTATTTTTATGTTTAGATTAAATATTTTATGATTTAAACAAATGAATTTTTATTTTCATACTTGTTTTTCAATACACATATGAATGAAAAAAAAGAAATAATAAAAGAATGTGCATGTTGATGCGGAGTGCCCAAAATGATAAAGGTGGCTCGTAGAGCAACTGGTAAAGGAGGCCAATAGAGCCAATGGTAAATGAGGCTGGTAGAGCCAATGGTAAAGGAAATGACCAAAAATTTGACTATGTACTTGATCAGTTCAAAAAAAATTGGGTACATCCGAGACGGGTGATATTTTAAGATATTATGCATAATATTGGTTTCTTTATGTTTTCTTCAAATTATGAAAATTGATGCTTAAAAAAAAAAAAGATAAATAAAAGATTTTAGATTGAGAAAAAGTTATGAAAAATATTTCTTATATGTAATGATACAAAATTATGCAAGTTTGACAATCCTTTCATGTTTTAATATGAAAAGCTGCTTTATTTTGGTTTTATGTAAATTTTTGTTGAAAGACATGAACTAACTGCTGAGCGAGTAAGCTCATCTTATGTTTGAAAATATTTTTCAAAAGAAAGTGTTGAGAAGTGATGGCTACATGACGACTGTATACATATCATCGTAGAGGACCTCAAGAAGAAAGGTTCTTTTATGTTTTATGTTGAGTTTGAGTTTCAGTAGTTTGAGTCTAAATAGTTATTGAAGTTTATGTAATTGTAGATTTATGTTTTAGCAAGTGTGAGAAGAAACAGTTTGAAATACTTTAAATTGAAGTTGTTAGTGGCTCTTTCTTTTTATTATATTGATGATATTATGTTATGTTATAAAGCTTTTAAATGAAAATGATTATGGTTTTCAAGTGTTTTATGTACGACCGACTGCTCCCATACCGTTAACACGGGCTAGCCAGGCCGGGTCGTAACAATGCAAATATGCGAAGTGCTCAAGTATCCAAATTAGACATCAAAGAAGTATTTGGATTCACATTCAAAAGTTAGAACAAAAATCAGGCGTATCTTGGGAGGAAACAAATAAAATGATAGTGGTGGGTCAAGAAGAGTATGCATTACATATTTAGTTATTACTTTAAGTACATCATTTAAATTAATATTTTGGGGCAAACAACTTTTATTTTATTTCTTGCAGGCTTTTCCCAAGGATGCTGCTTATTTAAATATTACAATTGCAAATTATGCAGAGTTCGAGATAGTATGTGGTCTTAGACATGCAACTAGAGAGCGACGAAATCTAGAAATTCTCAAACTCCACTTGAAACTCAACAAATATATGTAGGCCCTCACAATTTATGGATGTTGGTACAAATGGATCAATGCCTATTGAATGGTCTGATATGCAAGTTATAGAAGATTCTGCTCAACAACTAAGAAACTATTGCCTTCATCTTGTATAGAAGGTGGCATAAAAAGGAAGTGTAAGACATCTGCTATCGATCAAGATATTCTTTAGTGTATTTGTTTGATGGCTGATAGTGTGACTAAAGCTGCTAACGCTATCAATAGCTCAACAATATGTCTAAAGAAAATTTGAAAAATATATACTGAACTGATGTTTGAGTTAACAAATATTTTTGGCTTCTTAGATGATGAGGTTAATATGATATATGATAATTTATCAAAAAAAATCCTACGCTAATGTCATCTTTCCTTTCAAAACCTACAGATTCGAAGGCTAGATGGATGCGTAAAGAGCTAAGAAACTGATTTCAGTAGTTGAAGGTTGGCATATCTATTAAGTTGTTATCACTAAAAACTATTTTGTGTTACTTTGTCGTAATTATAACTAAGAACAATGGGTATTGTTTTATCTCTAGTTTTCTAATTTTAAATTTTTATTAATGTTGTTTACATCTTATGAATGAAAATCATGTGATTTATAGATTGCTAAATGAAAACCATTACTTTTATCTTTAAATTAAAGAAAGAAATCAGTGTGAAAATTTAATTCGTTGAATTTTTTTGTAAAAAAATTACTTGAAAAATAAAAAAATTAAACTTTCACAAAATTAAAATTAAAATTTCTCTCTATCACAAGTATATTTACGTCTGTTTCAGTCCACTGTCAAATTAATGCACAGCAGAATATTATATCTTATAATCTCAAAATAATTTATAATAAGATAGTGCAATAAATAAATACACTGGTTTTATTTTATAACACCAAATAATATTAATTACTTTAAATACACTATTTTTATAAATGCACTAGTTAAAATGCCAAAAAATATTATTACAAATACGCCGCTTTCACATTACTCTGGATATACCTAACCAAACAAGGGAAATAATTCTCGTGCATTTATTTTGCAGACAACCAAACGTTCTCAAAGTATTCGGAATGCACTACATTTACTTTACATTGCATTTAGTTTACACTACATTTTTTTTTCAATCAACCAAACTGTCCCTTATTGTTGCTTGTTGACAACTCTTTTGTCTAGACCTCACTTCCTTGGACACAATGGACTAGGTTGATCAGGTCAAACTTTGACTTGGTTAACCCAAGTCTTATTGGGTCAATTTTGACCCAATAGGCCCTTTTAAGCTCAAATAGATTTCAAATGCATCTAAACCTCTTCATGGCTCAACCCCTTGACTCACTTGACTGATTTGACCAAGTCAAACATTGACTTGGTCAAACCAAGCCTTAAATAGGTTAAATTAACCTATTTAAACCCAATTAAGAGCCCATTCAATGCTCTAATTAACTCCCTTGGTTTTGAATTACAAACCACGGCCCCCCTTATGCTTAATTTCCCTCCTAATTCCATCTTGATGCAATCCAAACTGTCCCCCTTAGGTTTAGAAGTTTAAATAAGAGAAATTAGGATGTTTTTGGGGCTTTTCAGACTCTTGCTCGATTGCTAGACCTCGTCAGGCTCTGAGATTTTGTGAGAGTACTCCCACGACCCTTCCCCACCTTTTCCAATCCAAACCCGACCACCCCAAGCTGCTGCCGACAAAATCTCCAGACACCCGAGGAGATCCACATTCCAAGGTGTTTCGTGACCGATCCAGGACGTTTTGAGATGTGGTTTCTTCTATAAAAGGATTCGTAGACAGTCTATAAGTGCAACAAGCCCAAGATCTCCCAAATCCACTATGTGGATTGAGGTATTTTGCTAACACTAGATTAGAACATATTGATCTAAATAACTTTGCACTAAACACATTTTAGACATTAAAATCACTCCCCCATGATTTCTGTTCATACTTAGAGCATACGTTTAAAATTTTGTAAAGTTTGGTCAATCCGATCGAGAGAAATTCCAAAAAACAATTTAGGGTTTCTGGTTCGCCATCTCCTGAGCGGGGTTTGATTTCAGCCGTTGATCGTTCGATCAATGGTTGAGATTCAACCACTTTGCCGTCTGGCCTAACCGCGCGAATTCGTTCCACAGTTCCGCCTGCCACGTGGCAAAATCCTGATCGTTTGCCCATACCGTTCTCGATCTGACGGTCCCAATGCTCCGCTGACTCGTATTAGTGGTTTGGCGCTGATTCCGACGCCGCGACAATCATTGCCAATGATTGCGCGGCGACACAATCATTGGCAATGATTATCGAAACCGCGTCCGCTGTTCTGCCAGCCAATCCGCGCGTTCCACGCATCCCAGTGACCGTCGCCGCCATCGTTTTTAATTTAATATTATATTTAAATTATTTTTAAGCACATATTTCTTTAAAAAATTATTTAAAAATATTTATAAGTCCATAGTTTTCGTATAATATACCGAATTGCCCGATATTTCGTCCCCATTATTCTAAAATAAATTTCTTTTAAAATAATTTGTATTTATTTAATTATTTTAAAAATAATGAAAATACTATTTTAAAAATATTATTTTAATTATTTTTTATTACAATTATATTATTATCAATATTTCTTTAATTCTAATAACTAATAATAATTGTTATTTTAATACTTTTGTTAATATTTTAATTTTATTATTATTTTTTGTTATTTATATATATAAAGTATTTTTATAATGATTAAATATTATTGTAATTATTTTAATTATTTTAATTACTTAAAATATTATTAATAACTATGATATTTTATCATTATATTTTAAATTACTTTGAAATTTCAAAAACATATTATTTTAATTTAATTTTATATAAGAATTATTTTTATATATTAATTATTTTAAAACTATTTTAAAATTCCTTTTAACTACTTTAATCTTCTAAAATTCATAAATTTCCCGTTTTAAGTCGGATTTCGGCGTGTGACCACCTATTCTTTTCAGAAAAATAGGAATTTTATTTCAAGATTATTTTCAAAAGCGGATTTTGGCAGATTTTTGTTTGGATTTGATTATTTGGGTATTTTAATATTATTTATATAATTATTATAATAATTATTTTCAAATTACAAATTATTTTCAAATCGTTTCGAAACTTCGATTGGGTGGTCAGTGTGTCTCTTCTATACTTATATAAATATGAATTGATATTATATTATTTTCAAATATATATATACATATTTTGATTATTTTAAAACTATATACCGTATTAAATCCCCTAATTTTGGGAGATCTACTTTTATGAAATTTTAGACATGGATTGTGTGTGTGAAGAGTAATAATGGGGGAGTGGATTAGTGGATGGTTGAGTCTCAATTGTTCACTAATCCCTTCATTATTCGTACTTATTTCCTTTTTATCGTAGTTTGCATGCGTAGGATGCACCACCACTTAGTTTAGGCTGTCTTAGATCCAAGGACATGGTGTGCTTATTGATTTTCATGTTTTTCTTGCATTATTACCTTGAGGTTTAGCTAAAACTTCACTTCAAACCTTTATAATGTAGTGACACCCTAAGAATAATAATTGAGGACCCGTCTAGGATAGAGCTCTGATCGATATGAAAACTTCAAAACTTAAACTTAGTAACATCATAAACCTCCCAGAGTTTTCTAAGAATTTTTAGGACTTGTTAGACCCCTTAATTAACCAACCCTAATCAACCTATTAAATAGGGCCCCAAGACCTTCTAAAAATTACAGTAAATCCACTTTAGGTCAAAAATTTACCTACCATAGCTTGATCTATTTAAAATCTGATCCCCAATCTTAGATAAATAGGGATCCTTGGTTTGACTGTAGGTTGACCCTTAATTTAACCTTAGGTGGATATTACCTTTTTGCCCCTAATAAATCATTAAAAATTATTAAAAACCTAAATTTTCCCCAAACACTTGGGATCACTTCCTTATGTCATTTCTAACTTTTGGTGGTGACTCCAATCAGTTTGGAGCTAATTTGGATCAAAACCATAAAATCAGTCCTTAACTTGATAATTTAGATAATTCCCTTAATTACCCGATCTTGAGAAATTCATAACTTATTGTAGAAAATTCAAAATTAGGTAAAACCACTTGCATTAGACTCCTATTAAGGTCTAGTATTTATTAAAAATATTTGGATTCCAAAAACTCACCTAAATTAGAAATACAACTTTTTGGTTAACCCTAGACTATAATCTAAGGCTCAAAATTTAGAAAATTCATAACTTTGCCTAAGAAACTCTAAATCCAGTATACTACCTGGCTAACCACTCATCTTAAGGTCTAGTATTTACCTAAATTATTAGGAGACCTGTAATATCTCGTTCCCTTACTGTTCCTCTCTGATTTGGATTTTCCTCCCAGAATCGGCCAGGACGAAGTTTGGATCGTCCAGGCCGATCACTGCATTGAAAACAGCTGATTTCTGGAGTGTTCTGGAATGATTTCTGGACAGGATCGTCCAGGACGATATTGAGATCGTCCGGGACGATCGGCACTGTTCACAATACCGTCCTGATCATCGCCCTGGGAATGGTCCAGGATGATCAGAATTTGGTCTGATCGTCCCGGGACGATCGGGCGATCGGCCAGGCCGATATGAGTATGATATAAGGAAAATCAGCTCGTTTTGAGGAGAGAGAAAAGATTTTTATAAAATCAGAAATATCTGAGGAGAGAGAAAGAGAAAAGGAAAAAGAGAGAAGTTGGTCTTCGGAGACCGCGGAGCGCTTTTCGTCCGACGCTGCTGTTGGAGAAAGTGAAGATCTCGTGGTAAGGACTCCGAACCCTATTTCTGTTTTCAAAGATGTTGTGTTTTGACCGAGTTGGGATCTGTTTTGTGTTTTCGTAGTCGACTTTTCGACATGATTTTGATTTGACACAACTTCCACCGCACAACTTCTGATATGTTATAGATATGATTATTGTACATGATTTGACTGTATTCTACGAAGATTTTACCGGTCGGAATTGATTCTACGTGATTTTAATCGATTTTAATCGAATAGAATAATATCAGGACCTGATTTGATTTGGATTCTAAAGATCGATAGTCTTGTATTGATGTTATAGATATTCTACTGTAATTTGGAAGAATTTAGTTATTGTATCTTTTTGCAGGATTTTTGTGTAATTTTGACCGACTACCGTTACGCTGCCCGATTTTCGTATGATTTCTGAATTGTCTGGAATTGATAGATTGAATTGATATGAATATGATTATTGATATGACTGCTTTAATATTGACTATTGAATTGCTTATTGATTGAATTGACTATTGATACTGATCGCAAGTGGAACCTGGTTGAACATTGGTTGGAGATTGATATTGATACCTGTACAGGATGGTGGGCCGACGGGCTTTCCTTTAAACATTGATTATTGATTATTGAAGGGAGACATAAGGAGTTTATTGATATGCCGACGGGCGAAAAGAGTGACGACTCTTATTGATTGAACCAATGTAAAATGATATCTACAACAGCAATATGGATTCTACAATAGCAACATAGCCAGTAGATTGTACTTGTTCAGTATATAGTATTGAATTGCATGTTTACTATATTGATTTACGGATCTATTTCTTTATCGATTTCTACTCTATTGATTTGATCGGATTTACTGTATCGTATAGATTTCATTGATTTCATCGATTGATTACCGAACATTGACTACTGAGCATTGATATGGACACAGATAGATATAGATATTGCATTGATAGCATGGACATCGTATAGATTCATCGTATTGCTGCCTATAGATTTTATAGATTCATTGTTGCTATTGTTCTACACCGTATTGACTGTTTTATAGTTTCCTTATCTCGTATCGCTTTTCTCATTTGACTTCATTGATTAGATCGTACTGATTTGACCGTATTGATTTGATTGACGGACGATGATTGATTGAATTGATTTATCGAATTGCCTGTCACTGCATTGACTGGTTTTATCGACTATTGATTTCCGCTGCATAGACTCATTGACCATTGACTGATTCGGATTGATAGATTGACATGCATATTGATAGCATTGCCGTTCTTTGATTTCAGTTATAGGTATTAGGTGACCTGCTGGGCTTTGTAAACCTCATTATATGTGGTTGATATTTTCAGGTCAGGGATCGGGAGCAGGAGATAGGAGTTGATTCAGATTGACAGGTTTTTAGTTCTTTTGATCGATAGATGATTCTTTTGTACTCAGGACAGGATAGATTTCTCTACTTGCATTGATAGTGTAGTTCCTGAGTATTGTATATGTTGTTTTGAGATATGAATAGACTGTTATATTGATGTTTTAAATTTTATAGATGTTTGATAGATTGCTTACTGATGATTTTAGATAACTCTGGTAAATTGTTTGGCTATTGATCGACATTCTTTCCAAGTTAGATCTCGGGGCGTTACAAGTTGGTATCAGAGCAGTGTTATTGGAAGAATGGATTGTTACCAGAGTTGTAGGTTTGAATTGAGAGGTTGGGTAGATTGGGTAGCTTTAAGAGCTTCATTGGCATACATCGCTGCATGTGTGTATTATTGTTTTGAATTGTGCAGGTGAAAAGATATGGATCCTCCAGCAGAATCCAGTGTACCGAATGAGCAACACAGCGCAGCTCCAGTACCTTCAGAGAGTATGATGCAGTTAGCTACTGCGATTGCACATGTTATGGGGGATGCTCAGAGCAAGATGAGTGGGAGCAAGGAAGAAGAGGTAGACAGACACTTGCAGATGTTCCACAAGCTGAAGCCTCCGTTGTTCAAAGGGGCTGTAGGACCACAGGCTGCTGAGGATTGGATCATGAGGGTGGAAAAGATTTTTGACAGCATGCAGTGTCCGGGGAATAGAAAAGTACCATTGGCAGTATTCATGTTGGAGAGTGAGGCAGAGAGATGGTGGATTGGACAGCAGAGAGAGAAATTCCAGGGGAAGACCAATGCTGAGATCACCTGGGATGAGTTCACTGCAGTGTTCAGGATGTGGTTTGTACCACCGTCAGCTCAGCGACAGATGCAGGAAGCTTTCATGAGATTGGAGCAAGGCCGCAAGTCAGTGATGCAGTACGAGTCCGAGTTTACTGCACTTGCGAGGTACGCTGCTCACTTGATTCCTACTACTGAAGAAAAGTGTTACATATTCCTGCACGGATTGAACAGAGAACTGAGACATCCACTTGTACATTTTCGGATCCACGAGTTTTCTGAATTAGTGGAGCGGGCCCGATTGATAGAGATTGAGCTGGCGACACCGATATCGAGGTACGATGATACCAGGAGGAGGAGAGATGACGTACGACGAGATGATTCTGGTAGAGACAGAGATAGAGAGAAGAGAAGCAGGTATGAGGGTTCGAAGGGATCTGCATCGGGATCTGCGTCACGATCAGCATCGATAGTATCATCTGGTAGTTCTGGCACGTGCATCCACTGTGGTAGACGACATGCAGGTCAGTACTACCTATTGACGGGTCAGTGTTTTCACTGTGGACAGCAAGGACACAGAGCAGCAGATTGTCCTCAGAAAGGACTGGGTGGAAGGACTGGTTCTGGCACGGGTACAGGACAGCAGAGGACTGTTGCCTCGAGGGCCTACAGTGAGAGATCAGGGAATCGGATGGATGATAGGACTGTCAGAGATCAGAGGGAGACAGTTGCGCCACGACCTCCAGTGGTGCCACGCATCTACAGTCTACAGAGTTTACAGCATCAGGATCAGCAACGACCAAAAGGTTCTACTGGTAAGATTGGTTTGACTAACCGATTGATATTGACATATGAACATTGCATATTGACATTTGATTGATTGCATTGTGTGTTATGTATGGATTTCGACGAGTTTTGATTTGGATTTGGATTTCGATCGAATCGTTTTGCATTGTTTGTTTTGCTTCGTACTTGTAGGGAAATGTCGGGACGACATTTTTCTAAGGTGGGGAGATTGTAATATCTCGTTCCCTTACTGTTCCTCTCTGATTTGGATTTTCCTCCCAGAATCGGCCAGGACGAAGTTTGGATCGTCCAGGCCGATCACTGCATTGAAAACAGCTGATTTCTGGAGTGTTCTGGAATGATTTCTGGACAGGATCGTCCAGGACGATAATGAGATCGTCCGGGACGATCGGCACTGTTCACAATACCGTCCTGATCATCGCCCTGGGAATGGTCCAGGACGATCAGAATTTGGTCTGATCGTCCCGGGACGATCGGGCGATCGGCCAGGCCGATATGAGTATGATATAAGGAAAATCAGCTCGTTTTGAGGAGAGAGAAAAGATTTTTATAAAATCAGAAATATCTGAGGAGAGAGAAAGAGAAAAGGAAAAAGAGAGAAGTTGGTCTTCGGAGACCGCGGAGCGCTTTTCGTCCGACGCTGCTGTTGGAGAAAGTGAAGATCTCGTGGTAAGGACTCCGAACCCTGTTTCTGTTTTCAAAGATGTTGTGTTTTGACCGAGTTGGGATCTGTTTTGTGTTTTCGTAGTCGACTTTTCGACATGATTTTGATTTGACACAACTTCCACCGCACAACTTCTGATATGTTATAGATATGATTATTGTACACGATTTGACTGTATTCTACGAAGATTTTACCGGTCGGAATTGATTCTACGTGATTTTAATCGATTTTAATCGAATAGAATAATATCAGGACCTGATTTGATTTGGATTCTAAAGATCGATAGTCTTGTATTGATGTTATAGATATTCTACTGTAATTTGGAAGAATTTAGTTATTGTATCTTTTTGCAGGATTTTTGTGTAATTTTGACCGACTACCGTTACGCTGCCCGATTTTCGTATGATTTCTGAATTGTCTGGAATTGATAGATTGAATTGATATGAATATGATTATTGATATGACTGCTTTAATATTGACTATTGAATTGCTTATTGATTGAATTGACTATTGATACTGATCGCAAGTGGAACCTGGTTGAACATTGGTTGGAGATTGATATTGATACCTGTACAGGATGGTGGGCCGACGGGCTTTCCTTTAAACATTGATTATTGATTATTGAAGGGAGACATAAGGAGTTTATTGATATGCCGACGGGCGAAAAGAGTGACGACTCTTATTGATTGAACCAATGTAAAATGATATCTACAACAGCAATATGGATTCTACAATAGCAACATAGCCAGTAGATTGTACTTGTTCAGTATATAGTATTGAATTGCATGTTTACTGTATTGATTTACGGATCTATTTCTTTATCGATTTCTACTCTATTGATTTGATCGGATTTACTGCATCGTATAGATTTCATTGATTTCATCGATTGATTACCGAACATTGACTACTGAGCATTGATATGGACACAGATAGATATAGATATTGCATTGATAGCATGGACATCGTATAGATTCATCGTATTGCTGCCTATAGATTTTATAGATTCATTGTTGCTATTGTTCTACACCGTATTGACTGTTTTATAGTTTCCTTATCTCGTATCGCTTTTCTCATTTGACTTCATTGATTAGATCGTACTGATTTGACTGTATTGATTTGATTGACGGACGATGATTGATTGAATTGATTTATCGAATTGCCTGTCGCTGCATTGACTGGTTTTATCGACTATTGATTTACGCTGCATAGACTCATTGACCATTGACTGATTCGGATTGATAGATTGACATGCATATTGATAGCATTGCCGTGCTTTGATTTCAGTTATAGGTATTAGGTGACCTGCTGGGCTTTGTAAAGCTCATTATATGTGGTTGATATTTTCAGGTCAGGGATCGGGAGCAGGAGATAGGAGTTGATTCAGATTGACAGGTTTTTAGTTCTTTTGATCGATAGATGATTCTTTTGTACTCAGGACAGGATAGATTTCTCTACTTGCATTGATAGTGTAGTTCCTGAGTATTGTATATGTTGTTTTGAGATATGAATAGACTGTTATATTGATGTTTTAAATTTTATAGATGTTTGATAGATTGATTACTGATGATTTTAGATAACTCTGGTAAATTATTTGGCTATTGATCGACATTCTTTCCAAGTTAGATCTCGGGGCGTTACAAGACCAAAACCTAGCCTATTTCTAATAGTGACTTTTGGGACCCCTCCCCCCTCAACCTAGAACCTAGTAGGACTTGGGACTTTTCAAAATTGGCTAATACAATTTGAACTTCAAATATAACTATCCTAAGCTTTTAAAACTGATCAAAAAACTAAATTAACTAAAATAGATCCTAATTCATTAATATTTAAACTTTAATTAAAATTTTCCTCTTCTAACCTATAACAAACCTGAACTTTAGATAAGTTTTACTAATAATCCAGATTAGGATATATCCAAGCCCCACCAGCCATACACACACATATAATTGTTTGCTAGGGCACCACTTCTAGACTTAAGCTAGGTCGGTGTTTATTTCTTTCAGCTGTGTGCCATAGCTTTCTGTGATTTTCACTGCATGCTGTGTGAAATTTTAGCGCTCCACCCCCAGGTTAGGAGCGATATATATATATATATATATATATATATATATATATATATATATATATATATATATATATATATATATATATGCTCATGCTAATAAAGGGGGGGCACTGTCATGATTTTTGATATTGTTTTTGCAGGTGCTTGCTCAGCCCCCCTAATAAAATGAGGGCTAATTCATTTAATAATAACTGCTACAGGTGCTTCAGAGTTGATTAGCCCTTATAATTAAGAGAATGGCTTTGCACAGCTTCAATAGATTGCTTTTATTTTTATATAATTGCTTGAGATTATATCTGCTTGGGATTTTATTAGGATAACCACGCAGAGACCTTAGATTTACTGCTTTTAATTTGATGTAAAAATTTATAAAATTTGTTAAGAATTGTGAAATTGACATTTGAATGTGGATATTCTTATCCAACTAAAATTCCAAAAGAAGAAGACTTCCTCAAAGGGGAGAGTCTTCTTCCATTTGGAAGATCGAGCTGGATGGCTTTAGATATCTAAAGAGAAAAGGCAATGCCCCCTACAAAGAGGAGAATTATCTTTTCGGTTGGATATTCAAGCCATGATAAATCCAAGGAGTCCAAGGAGGAGAGATCCAAGGGGTCCAAGGAGGAGAGATCTAAGGAGTCCAATGGAGGAAGATCCAAGGAGTTCAATAGAGAAGATCCAAGGAGTCAAAGGAGAATACACCTAGAAGACTGAAGACTTGAAGACCAATATCCCACTCAAAGTCATTTGCGTCTGTTATAGGCTTAGAAATCCGAGTTGTTGGCAGTGATGCCATTCCACTTTACTTTCTGCATACCCTAGGTTGTAATAAGGGCAGTTTGCCTATGGCCATTTAATTGATTTATTTATTTATATTGATGTGTTTATTTTGATTGTGTAGTAGAAATTGCCTATTTTTCTTATATTTCTTTTCTTGCATGTCGATTTTGTTTTAGCCTGGATTGTATTAGGCTCTTTTAAGAACTATAAAAAACTTTTTTCTACTCATAATTAAAATTTAATATTTATGATTTAAATAATTTAGAAACTTAACCAATCTAGAGAATTGCCGGAATTGTCCGGGGTCGCATGCATATTACTGCATTTTTTTTCTCCTTCTTATAAGACACTTCCCTGCCTACGGGTAGAGTCCCGATTATCTGGCCTATGAGGATGAAGTGCCCAACCTAGGGAGGCCCAGTATTTTCTAAAAATCTATTTTATATAAGTTTGTTTTAAGAATTCTGAAGCATACATGATTTGAGACCTTTCAACTAGCATGCATTGCAATGCATTAGAAACTAACTAATTAAAATTTAATTGCATTAGTTAGGTGCATTCACCCCACATAAGTCCAGGACCAATTAGAAAACTCTCTAGATGTTAGCCCTACTTCCAATAACTGTACTACCCATCCATCTCTCATTATTGACTTGATAACATGGTTTTAAAGCGATTAGGTGGTTAACTGGCTCCCCAATCCAGGTCGGGGTAAGTCCAGATTTTGGATTGTATTAGCCAGGACACGGGTCTTAGTATTGTGTAGAACACTAAACCCAACCTAGATTTAGGACCCAGGCTACTACATTCGGTCTCGTAGTATACCTTAAAAAGGAGGTGAGTTCCCTATTCTTCAGGTACTATAAATCCTACTTATCTGCATTACAGGATGACGACACCTCCATCTTTTCTCTCATGCATGTGATTGATTGCCTGTCTCTCTTTCTCCAGTTTCTCATTAGAACCCTAGAGGCCTCCGAATGCTGGTGTGAACTATGCATGTTTATTCAGCCCTTTGGACTTTTCTCCCTTTTGAGTAGGACTTCTTAGTCTACACCTCGTACCAATCCCAATTTTGGAAAAGATAATGTATTATTCTTAATTGAAAGTTTTCTCGGGCTCCGGCCTGAGATGTAATTAACCACGGGGGCTTGCACCCGTGGAAAACTTGGCCCCACATCTACTAAACCTATTCGAACTGTTGTATCGGGTGGGGGAAACCCATGATTGTGATTAGGTCGTGTATATTACTATCCATCGGGGTGCGCTGGCGAGAGTCCTATCCTCAATGGTTAGTCGTATGCACGAACAGGGTGTAAACGAGTCGAGTCGAGTCGAGTATTTGCCTTATCAAGCCTGGCTCGTTTAGTCCTTAGTGAGCTCGAGCTCGAGCTCGAACTCGAGATCGAGCTTGATTAGTGGGCTCAAGCTTGACTCGTTTAGAAAATATCAAGCTCGAGCTTGACTCGAAAGCTCGAGCTCGTTTGAGAAGCACAAACACATGTGAAGGATATTATTATATATATAATTAATATTATAAATATAATATATATAATTATATATATAATTATATCGAGTAGCTTGATAAGCTTTCGAGTCGAGTCAGGCTGAGCTTGAACTCGAGCTCGTTAATCATTTGAGCTCGATTGTTGGCTCGAGCTAGAGCTCGAAGCTCGATAAGCTCGGCTCGCGAGCTCGTTAACGAGTCGAGTTCGAGCCGGCTTGGCTCACTTACATCCCTATGCACGATCCAATCTGTCCCTTCCAATTGCCCCGTCTGCGCGGTGCTCTTTCGGATGTCCACATTGCTTAATTTCTAGTTTAATATCATTCTTGAAAGTTAATTACTGCTTTTTTAGAATATGTTTATTTTGTTCCTTTCAAAATAAATAAAATATTTTTCAACAATCACATTTTTAGAGTTTTTTTATTATTTATTGAAAGTAAGAGAATATAAATTAAAGTAACAAAACATTTGTAATAATAGTTGTGTTAAACAAATAATTAGTCACAACTTCAATGGCGGTTCTAACCGGTAGTAGGGCCACAGAATTGCGTTGTTAACCTCCGTTAAATTCGTAATTAGCTTAAGTTTTTTTTTTTTTTTGTCATTTGATTGATCTAATGGCTAGGCTTAAACAAGATGCAATCATCCCCATTGCTTGAAAGAATATGGGCTTATTTGTCCCAAAATTAAAGAAGATCAAAATCACATGTCGAGTGTTAAAACTATTTGGAATTATTTGGTTGAGTGGAAAATAAGTGGACTTTTTTTTTGGCTTAGAGCAAAATGAATGTGGCGTATACCCAAATGATGTTGGTGATTGGTAGCCGGCAGCCGCGACTTATGACAATAATGATAGAATTTACAGTATATTTGCAAATCGATTAAATCTGCTGATTTTCAAATACATCAAAATTAAACTAAATGGTTAATTCTAAATAGTTTAAAACTTAACTCTATATTTCTTTCTATTGTTATTATTTTTTTGGAATTTTTGCATATAGCATTCATTAAATCAAAATAAAAAGTACAAACTGATATGGAAATACTGTTTACGTCTTCCCCAAACAAAAAAAAAAAAAAAATGGGAAGAGCTGAGCTATCTAGAATAATCCATATATGGCAAAAATTAAGTAGGAAGACAAAATATGAAAGGTAGAAGAGCCCCTCAGCTGAAAAACTGAGGTCCCCCATGCTATTGAAGAGGGCACCAACAAAGAAAATAAGAGACCACTCCAGTGGCTTGTCTTTTTGGGCAGAGAACACAATCTATGTTGGATTACCAGTCTTCTTCACATCATCTCTTTGAAGACGGCCTGAGCTGGAAACTTTTGATTTCTGCTTCCCTTTCCTGGTAACAAAGGTCCAAGGCCCATACCCCTTCTCATTAGAATGAGAGGAGGAACCTTCATATCATCCGACTGGGTGGGGGAGGAGGGGTTGCAGTATGCAGAGCTGGAGGAGGGTGAGTTGTCGTGGAAGGCTGCTGAGATTTGGTATGGCAATAGTCCACATTATGGCCAATGTGCCCACAATGAAAGCAAATTTGAGGAAGGCCTTCATATTGAATGCGTTGGAAGAACCTGCCACTTCTTCCATTTAACCAAAACCCAGAAGGTAGCTTTTGTGAAAAGTCAATCCGAACACACACTCTGGCGTAAGAATTTTTCCCCCAAGTGCTAGTATGTTCATCTATCCATAGAGGATTGCCAACCATAGCTGCCATTCTAGCAAGATTGGAAGGGTCCCAATACATTAGCGGAAGCTTTGGAAATCTGATCCAAATAGGGGAGGACAATCCATTCATCTGATCAATGGAAAAGGATGGCGACCACCGATCTAAGCCAATGATATTGCCTGCCACCATCCAAGGTCCACCCCTAAGAATGGCATCTCTTGCTTCTACATTTTGGAAGATGCATATGAAGCACATAGGAGCAATAGTGATTAGCTTGAATTCACCAACATGAGACCATTTCTTGGAGAGTTTCCCGTGCAAAAGAAAGAAGGGAATACGTCTTCCCAACAGATTGCCAACAAGAGCATATTCTAACTTGGCTATGTTCTCATCCACCTTGACTTCATTCAAGATTAGTGAAATCCCATCGTTGTCGAGCACATCCTCCTTATGAACATAATCGAGTTGAGTGTAGGATGGCTTTCTCCAAGCAAAGAGGCCTGGGATTCGATCACCAAACACCTTTGGAGGGATTTGGGAAGTCGTATGATCAGGAGCTGGCTCAAATCCTGCAGTTGTTTGCACAGAAACTACTGCTGTAGTCTTAGGGGCAAAAGCACAAACAGTTGGTGCGCACAATCCTGCAGTATGAAGGCCACTTGCTGCAGGAGGGGTGGAATTTACGCACCTGCAGGAAAAAGTTCCAGCACTATCCCTTTCCAACCCATTTTCACAATTCATTACAGAAATACCATTCAATTCAGCACTATCCGAGATAGAGAAGTCCACATCGACAGCATCACAAACCTGAAGATGATCGCAGCAGCTCGATTCCTGCTCACAGCCCGACGACGGCAGCAAGTGCAGGTCACGAATGGCGTCGTCCCCCGAGAGTTGTATGAGCTGATCAGGTTCCTGCTTCATTTCCTTTACCATATGAGCTTGTAAAGCTTCAACACACTCCATCTGATCAGGCCAATTCAGACCAGACGACATAGCCCGATCGGGATTCGCAAGCACGTCGCGTATCTGGGAGGCACGCTCGGAGAGCTGCTGGCAGTCGGCACCCATAGATACCGATCCAATGTTGACACCTGCACGATTCAATCCCTTCGCCTGTTCAAGAGATTGATCGGGAGCATGTACTCCCACCGTAGGAGCCGCAGCAGCCGAATCATTAACAGCAGGATGGCCTTGCTGATTTCTTCACGGAGGGAAGCCGCAGCCACCAAGATTAAGCTTCGCCAAGCTTTCATGTACTAGAGCCCGCCAATAGTCATCTGTAACAATATCCTTCCTTCCATGAGCCTTGAGGGACGAAGCAGGAGACCTAGCGCCACCTCCCACCATCGTAGAGCTTCTCTCACTAGAAACAAAGAGAGAGAAAGAGTAGCGGGAAATGAAAGAACCTTCTAACTTTAACACTCTTGTTACTTCAAATCAAACCGTTATTAAAAGACATCATAAAACTTTTTGAAATCTTTTAGGAAAATTTACATACATACAACTATATACTTATTATTTTACATATTTAACACCTCATACATTAATATTACACATATATCACTCAAATCTCTAATTTATATCGTTTCTACCACTTCGTATAACCCCTACCTCACAACGTTTTCTGCCTTCCTCACAACGTTTTATGCAATTTTGTTGGACGCGAATCTGAGATAGTCAGTTAGGGCAGAATTGAACAGGAGTCGGAGCTCGCAAAAGGGGAGGAAGGTAAGTTCTCATGCATTCCCTCATTTTTGTCCGAATCGGAAAGGGGACGCAAATCTGAGATAGTCAGTTAGGGTATTCCTGATGCATTCTCTCATTTTTTTTCAAAATGATTTGTTTGCTCAAAGACTGGCTTCTTGTCCGAAACCTACCTGGTGATTTTCGTAAAATATTGCTGGACCTCCTTCAGGTTTTTCGGTCTTCACTCTAAGCTGTATGAATATGGTGGATAGGTTTGTCGGTCTTCATTCTAAGGTTTGTCGGTATTCATTCTAAGGTGTATGAATCTACTGGACTCTATCTTCAAATATTGCCACACCTTGTTCAGCTTTTCCTAGGAAAGTTCTTTGGCAGACTTCAAAATGATTTTGTAGCTAGTAAAGAAGATACCGTAGTGATGAATCTGCTGCTATTTGCTAAACATTCAGATTTTTATAAACTTTTTAAAATTACAGATTTATGAAATTTTCTTTCTTATTAAATTATAAATTGCTATTTTCTTATGTATAAATCTGCTATTGTTCATATTTTCAGGTTTTGCAAACGTTTTAATGAGTTCTTCGAGTTCATCCGTTGTGAAAAAAAGGCCGCAACATTCTAAGGTGTACTGCCATTGTCATCTAAAATGTGTATTGTTTACCTGCCACCGAGGACCAAACAGTGGAAGACAATTCTATAGGTGTATTTATAATAGAAGTGAGGATGACTGCAGTTACTTTAAATGGGTGGATGAGCTAGAAGACCCATCTTATGTCACACATTTTGAATTAAAGGCATATGATGCAAGGAATTCTAAGGAGTTTGACTCAATTCGTCTTACGTTGAAAATTTAGTTAGTGATGGTTTTTATTGGCATTACAGTACGAGTTTATTTTGGTTAGTGTTATGTTGTGTTCAAGCATATGTTGTGCTTGCTTTTGTTCAAGTATCTTGGAGAAATTACTTATTTTCTCCTTCTATTGTATGAAAAGGAATCATGTATTTTCAGCTTTTCTGGAACTAAAAAACCTTTGTGCAATGTAGTACTTGTTGGTTTAATGTTAGATCTGAAGTCATCTGCTATTAATATAAGATGAAAGCTCAAAATCATGTAGTAGCTCCAATTTGGTCATATGCTATTGATCTAATTATTTTTTTGCATTAATAACAACAATATAAGATATAAGTATATGCAGAATTAGAAGAATTAGCAAAATTAGCAAAGTAAAACCTGTTGTTGATGTGCTCCAATTCAGATGTCATAGTCAAAATCCTGTAGTAGTTGCAGTTCAGATATAAGTATATGCAGAATTAGCTATGTAAAACCTGTTATTGATATGCAGAATTAGATCCAATTCGGATGTCAAAATCCAGTAATACCCACATCTCAGATATAATTGAATGCAGTATATGCATAATAGTAGCTCAAAATCACATTAACTGAACTCATATGAACTCCAAAAAACACAAATGTTCTGTCATTTTTTTTTTTTTGCAATGAGCTTTGATAGTTTTACAAAAAATTAAGACCCAAACTTTTCCTTTTCCAAAAAACACAAATGTTCTGTCACATTAACCGCCCATAACTTAAAGACCTTCCACATATGAACAATCATTTTCACCACCCTCAAAGAAGTCTTGTGGAGTCCGCCGACTTGGCAATTTAGCTCGTTTGGGTTGGCCCACTTGTGATAATAATGTGTCATCAATGATATTCCTCAATGGATTCTTGCATGTACTTTGATGATGACCCCAAAGACCACATCTGCTGCATTTATGGACCTTTTCCTTTTCCAAAAAATTTGGCAATCTTTATCTTTTGGGTCTTCCTCTAGGTCTAGATGTATTTGGTATTCCAAGCTCTACCACATCATTAACAACTTGCCACTGATCCTTCCCAGGTAAAGTGGCGATTGCTTCATCGTACGCCATCCGGTACCTAAAGCACTTGTAATTAGTAGTAATCATTAACAATTGAATGTTTCATTTAAAAAATGTAAATATTACCTGTAAACATAGTAATAATCATTAACATAAGTATGCCACAACGGATGCTCCTTCATCCCAATGAATGCTATGGCATGAATGCAAGGAAGTCCTGTTAATTGCCAAACATTACAAGTGTAGTCTCTGCTCTCGACATCAACAATATGTCTTGAATGGAGGGATTCCACTTCGGCCTTGTAAAAACTAGACTATCGAACTAATAAATGTTCTTTTCTAGTAGTAATTTCTCTAATGTAGTCTTCTGCATGAGGAACTAATTCACGGTGCCATGTCAAGCTCGTCATCTTACATGCAGTCCTTATTTGCTCCATGAGTTTACCACGAATCAAGTCAATCAAGTCGACAACAGGTTTAGTTCTAGCTTCCACAATCCATGCATTGAATGATTCAGCAAAATTATTGGCATTGGTGGAGTGGTAAATCCCACCCATAAACTGAATTCGCGACCACTTGTAAGGTAATGAAATAAGATACGCATGGATAGTCTGATTTAAAACACTTAGTTCAAATAGCTTGTTATTATACTCTATGCAAGTGTATGCATTCGCTGCTGCCCAAACCAAACCTTGGAGTTTATGGCCATCTTTGCAATGAAATTTTTTTTTAATAATCTTCCACAAATGACGAATACATATTTTATGTTCAGCTCCAGGGTATACTTCTCTAATGGCCACGCCTAAACCTTTTTCCATATTAGAAATGAAAGCAAGGGGTTCTAGTTCTGTACCAATGGTTTTCTCCAAGTTATGTAGGAACCATAGCCACGTCTGCTTAGATTCATTCTCCATAACAACAAATCTTATGGGGAATAAACCATTATTAACATAACCTGAGGTTACTGATAATAGCATTCCTAAGTTCTTGGATTTGAGGTGGCATGCATCCAAACTTATAAGAGGTCTAATACCATATTTGAATCCATCTGCAGATACCTTGAAGCTAACATAAAATCTTTGAAATGAATTGTCACGTATGTCATACGTATAAGTGATGTGTGAACCAGGATTTCTACCAATCAATTCAGCTTGTAGTGTTGAAACCCATTTATAATTATCATCTATACAGCCAAATATATTATCATGAGCTTGAAAGTGCTCAGATGGCACTTGAAAGTTTGTTAGGGATGTTAAGCCCTATAAAACTGGCCCAAAGCTAATTTAAAAGAGAGAGGTGAATTGGAAAACTTTAAAACCAAAGATAAAACTAAAACCAATTTCACCACATATAAAACCAACGGAGCAGAAATTAAAGTGCGGAAGTAATAAAGAAAGAACACACCAGATTTATAGTGGTTAGGTCAAACCTTGACCTACGTCCACTACTTAGAGGCACCCTCCAAGTCTTGCACTAAAATCGTGACTCTTTTTTAGCCCCCACAGCTAGGCGGAGAAGCCCTTACAAAATCACTTCCACCTTCCCCGGTGCGGCGGAGTCGCCGGGTCCTTTGACACCAAAGAGATCTTCTTCTTTGGTGAACTTACCTCGAGACAAGCCTTGAATCCGATGGTACTAAGGTGCGAGTTCGCTAGAGCAACCGTGTGGATCCCCCACCACACTCCCTTGAGTTCCTCCCCCTCACAGGATCTTCTCCCTCTCAAACTCCACCTTTTCCTCTCTCCCTTTTAAGCTCTCTCTTCAAGTTTCCCCCATAAGAATTAAGCTACAATGGCTACCAAAGACACTTACAAAGTGCCTTGCCATAGCTTAAAAAGAATCTCTCAAAACGAGCTCATTAATGCAAGTTTCCGCCAATATCGTCCAGGACGATAGCCAAATCGTCCTGGCTGATTAGTTCAAATATGAGGAAAATCGTCCTGAATATCGCCCTGAAATGAAGCTGGATGATGTCTAATCGTCCCGGATGATCTTGAGATCGGCCTGGACGAAATCCCCATTAATTGCTTTCTAAAACTATCTGAGAAATTTTGGAAAAATTGACCTAGATCGGTCATGACGATATTTTATAGTCCAGGCCGATATATCAGGAGGATATCCAAAAATAAGATTTTTCTAAGTAGATATGTCGGCAGATTCTTGTTGAATTGAGCCGATCGTCCTGGCCGATACAAAATCGTCCAAGACGATGTGTTTTGCAAAAAGACGGCTGCTTTAATGAGGATGCCCTAATTAGGATTTCTACTTTTGTCAGATCATCCAGGACGATATAAATATCGTCCTGGACGATGTTACCAAAAATAGAAATCTTTTAGGGCACAACAGAAAATCTTCAAAGTTACAAATCATCAGATACCACACAAAATACAACAGACTCAAGAAAGGGAAAAGATTACAAACTAACACAGACCTAGTCTACCCAATCTTAAGCTGGTTCCAGATTGCAGTCTGATCGTGTGGACCTGAAACTTTAGCACATAAGGCAATCGTAGAGAAATAAGGAATGTTTGCTATCATCAAAATCATAGATCCACAACAATTTCCCCCTTTTTGATGATGGCAAAACATTTCAATTTGAATTTTCATAAAAGTAAATCCTCCTAATCTCCCCCTCACTAGAATAAATCCTTTTTAAAAAAATAGGGGAGATAAAATTTTTTTTTGTTGTTTTTAATTTTAAGATACAAACACAAAACAGTACGAAAATTCAACAATACGTTCTCCCCCTTTGACATTATCAAAAAAAGAGGAGGCACAAACAAAAAATAAAACGAACAAAAAAACATTCCCTGATCAAGTGAAAAAATAAAAATATTCTTAAAATGAGAAAGTTACCTCTTAGTTTTAATAAAAAACTTTAGTAGAATTGAATTGACAACGCATATATCAGTAAAGATTAGAAATTCAAAATCCGATAATCCAAACTCAAGTTCTTTAAAAAGGCTAAAAAACTTTTTAATTTAATATATAAATCATAAAATAAATTAGAGAAAGAAACAATCATTTTTCAAAAACTCCTTCCATAAAATATATCTAATAGAAGATCAATGCACGAATTGTTGAATCAAGAATCAAAATTTTCAAAGTCAAGTATCGAAAGTATCAAGGGTTTTCTTAAGCTTTTTAAGAAGTACAAGAATGGTAAGCATTAACTTTGTGGGCTCATTTTATGCCTCTTGACAATTGGTTGGCGCACTGCACATCTTTTGATACACTTTGTGTATTTTATATTTTTCAATTTGGTGCTTTGCGCATCTTTTATTTTTGGCATCATTGGCCAATTTTTTTTTTTAAAATGCTTCCTTTCTTAAATCTTAAAAACAAAGGAAAACCCATCTTAGTGACAAAGCGAATTTCTTGATTAAAAAAATTATGAGTTATATTCAATAACTTGCAAAAGATTCCTATGCGAAAAATAAAACGTAGGGAGAAAAAAAAATTTGTTTCAAAAACTAATTTAAATAGATGAAATAGATTTTAAATCAAAAGTAGGATAACCTCTTTTAGAAAATAGAGATTGAGAAAAAAAAATAATGAGTTTCCTTCCTTTGACTATTTAGAGAAGTCAAACAAAATTTACCAAAGATTTAAAAAAAAAGGAAGTAGATTTTTTATTTTTAGAAAAGTGAGTGTGTATGTTGGATCAAAGAAAAATATGAATAATAAAAAGGAATAAGTAAAAAGAAAAAAAAAACAAAAGAAAAACAAAAAACAAAAAAGAAAAAAAAAATAAATAGCCCTTTTTAACCATTATCTTTTTCCTGGTTCGATTCTTCAGACACCATGTCTGCCCGTGAGATTTTTTTATTATTTTCCCAATTAAACTTTAGCTTTGCCTTGCTCTTTTTTTTTGCAGGGACAATTCTTATATTAGGGCACGTATTCTTCATATGTCAAGATTTCCTACATCTAAAGCAAACAATATCAGAGGAAATATGGACATCCTTACCACTTTTACCTTTCTTCCACTTTTGCTTATGCATTGGTGAGTTTTGTGATTTGCTTGATAATTCATTGCTATCGTCACCAACTAAGCTTCCTCTTTCCGTATCTTCAGCTTTTAGAACGATCATTTCACCTGCATCCAAAAGTCTTTAACCCAACCCTTGCTCGTAGGCAATGAGTGAGCCAATTAAATTATCAATAGAATAATCATTCAAATCTTTTGATTCACAAATAGCAACAACTTTAGCATCGAATTTTTTAAGTAAACAACGAAGAATTTTGTTAACTTTTTCAAAATTTGAAAAAAAATTTTCTAAGGCATGCAATGATGTAGTAATTTAAATAAACCTTGTATACATGTCTAAAATCATTTCAAAAGGTTTCATAGAAAATATTTCAAAATCATGCATTAAAATATTCAACTTTGATTGCTTGATTTCATTAGAGCCTTCGTATATGGTGTGCAATTTATCCCAAACTTTCTTACCAGTAATACACGTGGAAATTGACAAAAAATCATCAGAATTTAAAGCACAGAAAAAACAATCTAAAGATTTTGCATTTATTTGAGCATCCATTCATTCATCCCTATTCCATTGATTAAAAGGAATATCAGTTTTAATTCCATTAACAATACGTGATGGTGATGAATAACCAGTTAAAATCATATGCCACATGCGAAAATCAATTGATTGCAAAAAAGTAGACATGCAAATTTTTCAAAAATCAAATGTAATATTTTCAAACAATGGTGGTCTAGTGATTGAATATCCTACCGCAAAAATACGATTAGAAATATTAGCCATTGATCGAAATTCAAAAGTTTTTTAAAAACTTATTTTATGAAAACCGCTCTGATACCACTTGAAAGTGCTCAGATGGCACTTGAAAGTTCGTTAGGGATGTTAAGCCCTATAGAACTGGCCCAAAGCTAATTAAAAAGAGAGAGGTGAATTGGAAAACTTTAAAACCAAAGATAAAATTAAAACCAATATCACCACATAGAAAACCAACGATGCGGAAATTAAAGTGCGAAAGTAATAAAGAAAGAACACACCGGATTTATAGTGGTTCGGTCAAACCTTGACCTATGTCCACTCCTTAGAGGCACCCTCCAAGTATTGCAATAAAATCGTGACTCTCCTTTAGCCCCCACAGCTAGGCGGAGAAGCCCTTACAAAATCACTTCCACCTTCCCCGGTGCGGCGGAGTCGCCGGGTCCTTTGACACCAAAGAGATCTTCTTCTTTGGTGAACTTACCTCGAGACAAGCCTTGAATCTGATGGTACTAAGGTGCGAGTTCGCCGGAGCAACCGTGTGGATCCCCCATCACACACCCTTGAGTTCCTCCCGCTCACAGGATATTCTCCCTCTCAAACTCCACCCTTTCCTCTCTCCCTTTCAAGCTCTCTCTTCAAGGTTCCCCCACAAGAACGAAGCTACAGTGTCTGTCAAATACACTTACAAAGTGTCATGCCATAGCTTAAAAAGAAGCTCTCAAAACGAGCTCATTAATGCAAGTTGCCGCCATTATCGTCCAGGACGATAGCCAAATCGTCCTGGCCAATTAGTTCAAATATGAGGAAAATTGTCCTGAATATTGCCCTGAAATGAGGCTGGATGATGTCTAATCATCCCGGACGATCTTGAGATCGGCCTGGACGAAATCCCCATTAATTGCTTTCCAAAACTGCCTGAGAAATTTTAGAAAAATTGACCTGGATTGGCCAGGATGATATTTTATAGTCCAGGCCAATATACTAGGACGATATCCAAAAATAAGATTTTCCTAAGTAGATATGGCGGCAGATTCTTGCTGAATTGAGCTGATCGTCCTAGCCGATACAAAATCATCCAGGACGATGTGTTTTACAAAATGACGGCTGCTTTAATGAGGATGCCCTAATTAGGGTTTCTACTTTTGTCAGATCGTCCAGGATGATATAAATATTGTCCCGGATGATGTTACCAAAAATATAAATCTTTTAGGGCATAACAGAAAATCTTCCAAGTTACAAATCATCAGATACCACACCAAATACAACAGACTCAAGAAAGGAAAAAGATTACAAACTGACATAGACCTAGTCTACCCAATCTTAAGCTGGTTCCAGATTGCAGTCTGATCGTGTGGACCTGAAATGTTAGCACATAAGGCAATCGTAGAGAAATAAGGAATGTTTGCTATCATCAAAATCATAGATCCACAATAGAGCTTGCTCCCTTGACCTCCATAGCTTCATGTAAGGTAATGACAGACCATACTCTTTCTCCAAATTGTTATTGATCTCTTTTGGAGGAATGTCTGAATTTCTTTTGACAATATCTTGAATCTCATTGGCAACCCATGTAGAAGTGGCTAGCCTATTACCAGTACGGTTGATACCAGGACAAGTATGATCTCCATCAAGTCTCCTAACTTCAAAAGACTGAGCATCTTCACAGAGTGAAGCTCGGATTCTCCACTTGCAACCTTAATACGCACATATAGCAATGACACGTGTCTTGTCACTAGCCTTGATCCTAACCCCAAAATTATCCTTGATGACAACCGATCGTAGAGCATGTTTGAAACTTATTGCATCAGGAAAATATGTGCCAACAGCTATATCTTTAGAACATTATGTAGGAGCACTCAAAGTAACATCATTATGGTTGAAAGAACATTCAACTATTTGTTCAGAACACACCACCTCCTTAAGATTAGAATTTGATTCATGTCCTTCTACTCCTTGTATTGTAATAACAATCTCAACACGAAAGTTATCATTAGTTACATTTATGAACTCAGTCACTTCAACATCAGAATTGATTTCTTTGTACTCCTTCAATGATGTACCAAAAATGTAATATTACATATTATATGGATGACCCTTAAGCCAAGGGCATATTCTAGCAATCTCTCCTTTAAGCGCGAAAATTGTGGGTTGTCATTTCTCAACTTTAACAGTCCTTTGTTTGCTACCATCGTACCTCTTTCTATGTTTGTCATTGATTTGAACCCAGATTCCACCATACTTAAATACAACAAAAATATACTCTTTCTGCTCTTCGTATAAATTATTTTCAATATTGTCACCATAAGCCTGCAGTATCAATGGTTAAAATGTTATTTAAATATTTATAAAGTCTTGTATATGAATCATTCAACACTTACAGAATTGGTTGTCTTAGAACACATCAGTATTAGCTTCGAATAAATACACGATTTCCTTCAATGCATGTTTCAAACAACAAACAGTGCTTCTTAATGCCATGGAAGTTTAAAATAAGGGCATGATTCTCTGTTTAAAAAAAATAAGGGAATACGGAAACTAGTGTCAACTTGTAATTAGATATCTAATGGCAACTTATAGCAGCCATGAACGAAATACGGTTTAAGATGTTTGATATCTAAAAGCAACTTGTAGAAGCTAGGAAGGAAATACGGCGGAAGACAATACCGTGAGGTGCGAAGAAAATGGGGATCTAATGGCAACTTCTAGCAATTAGGACAATGCGATCAGGAGCTGTATCGGCCTCAGATGAAGGACAATGGCGAGACATCCGACAAAGGTAATTTGTGAGCTGTATCGGAAATGGGGATTTCGGCTGGAGTAAATACGTCCGTCACAGGTGCGCGGGAAAATAGACATCGTGAGGTGTTAAATATGTAAAATAATAAGTATATAGTGGTATGTATGTAAATTTCCCAATCATTTAATGTATGTTGCACCGACACCGATATGAATACGGGACACGTCATTTCTTAAAAATACAAGATACGGATACGGTGCGGACACAACATTATAATTTATAAATCATAGATAAAAATTAAGAAAGCATTCAAAGCAGAATATTTGAAATTATAAAAATGAAAGCAACATTATTTGTAGCCTTGTAGGCTTTAGCTTATAATATCAAAATAAAAGTAAGCAAAAAATGTCTAGTACAACAACAAAAGCATAAACATAAATTGTCTAGCACATGAGGTTTCAACTATTCAATAGAATGAAGGATATGATTAGCTTCTTCAGTGGTTTATCTTTGAACTTCTATATCATCTTCAATAAATATCATAGCTTCTAATTCAGGCCCATCAAGTGAAAGATTAGCAATTTCTAATATTTTGATAACATCAAGAGACTCAGATGAATCTCGAAAATGAGGGAACCTTTCTCGCAACCATGGAAGTAAATACGACGCATCTTTTTTTGGATTTTTTTTTTGTTTTTCAACTGACACATGTATCGGATACGACGTGTCCTTTTGAAATTAAATAGTATTTTAATTAGATACGGTTTTGACATATTCGACACGTATCAGTGCCATATCGGAGGTGTATCTATGTATCGGTGTATCAGACACAACACACCTTCATAAATAGGTGTATCGGTGCAACATAATTTTAATATAAGAAGCAAGTGTTTTGATGGGATCTTTATTATAAGTAATCAAAATCTTTAAAACATTTATGCTCTTAACCAAATGAGCAATCAATATTTTATTTTTCATTAGTTTTTTGTTAAGAAAAAAGATGTAACAAAAGTATCGATTACTCATTGAAAAGGAACCATCTAAGCACTTATTAGTTATATCTGAAGGCCTTGCAACTTTTTCTATTTATCACACTAAAGACAAGTTGCTAATAAATTACAAAGTAATAATATTAACTGATATTATGCACTACAGGGAAAACGCTGAAAACCGTCGGTTTTTTCCGGCGGTTAGTGTAGAATTACCGGCGATTTTTTACGTTACCGGCGGTCTAACGGCGGTTTGGTAACCGTCGGTAAAAACGGCGTAGGAAACCAATTCCGACAGCTTTTTACCGGCGGTTTATTTTTACGGCGGTTTTCCAGCGGCAAATACCGCCGGTGAACACCGGAATTTTAACCGTCGGTATTCCGGCGGTTTGGCCGCCGGTATTGTAACCGCCGGCAAACCGCCGGACAAAGTACCGGTGGTTTTCCGGCGGTTAAACCTGGCTTTGTCTGGTTCATTAGACCGCCGGACGGCGCCGTTAGACCGCCGGTAAAGTACCGGTGGTTGACGGCGGTTATAGCCGTCGGTATTACCGACGGTTTAAACCGTCGTGCGTCCATCGTATAACAGTCGATGGCCGTCGGTAAGCCGCCGGTACGTACCGGCGGTTTAATAATATAACCGGCGGCTTTATCTTGTCCGTCCGGTATAGTAGTTTCTGGTTGCTAAACCGCCGGTTAGCCGCCGAAAACCTGTAGCACCTGAAAAAAAAATTTGACAGCATCCCCTCTATTTGAGGGAGGTTCACCCTAAAGTCTAAACCTGCAGAAAAAACATATATATGTTGGGCAACACGCCGCTATATTCATCACAACCAGAAAATACAAAATTCATCACAACATTACAATCACAAATTCACAAGATAGTTCATGATAATGTTACAATCACAAGTTCAGAAGTTCCCAAGTTCTAATTAATACATTCATCAAACATAATAAACATCTAATCATCATCGGTATCCTCACTGTCTGCAGATGGCTGCTCCTGTTGGTCCTTCTTCCTTTGTTTTCCAGCTGTGTAGGATTGCAACCGTGCTTGCATTTCATTCTGAGCCTTCCTCATTTCTTCAATCTCTCTAGCTTGAACCCTTTTCATCTCTTCAATCTCTCTAGTAAGTGCTGCAACCCTCTCAATTACAGATTCTTCAGCTCCACTTGGATCATGAAATGCAGAGGTGTATGAACTGCCCTCAATAGCAAAAGCCTGTGAACCCATGCCATATACCCTCCCCCTCTGTCTTCCACCAACAACTTCTGACCATGTCTGATACTCAGAAATATGGGCCGATCCAGAAGATGATCCCTCGCCAGTGGACTGCCGACTTTCTCTAGCTCGTAAGAAATCATCCTGCGAGTTACAAATAGTTTTATTAAAATAAATTTTTATTCTAAAAATCCAAAAAATTTTACCCACACGAGCCTTCTTAGACTTCTCATCAACCCACTGGTGGTCAGCTTGATGTTGATGAGTTCTTGTATGCAGCTCCAATGGTGTTGGCTCCCGACCCAGGTGCTCTTTCTGCAAATTTGATGCTTAGTTATACTAACATAAATATATGTAATAAACCAATTCAAAACACTTACCAGTCGCCGCCTATGTTCTGTATGAGGTACAGATCCACCAGTATGAAGAGAGCTTCCTAAACCGCCGCTGTCAGAGGCTCTGTTCTGTTTATTCTGCTCTCTCATTTTTATAAACTCCGGGGTAGTCCAAGCACTACTCAAATCTGCCCAAACGCCCTCTCCAATCCAATTAGGCCTCTGCCCGGACTTTCTAATGTCCGTGAACATGTCTCTGAGACGGGTCGCTCCTCTCCTCTCAAAATTTGATCTGATCCTCGTGCTGTACTCAGGCAACCACCTAAATTCTTTCGGTATAAATTTAGGCAATATCAAAAAGATTAGTACGAATTAAATCATATATTTGAAATCATACCAAAAAAAAATTACCTGAAATTCTCCAAACCATATATCTCTAACTGGCTTTGGGATCTTCTTCCAGGATAAGTAAGGAGCATCATACTTATTTTTTATTATATCCCGGATTAAATGTATAGGTGGCCTTGAAGGATTGAAGCTGCAAGTGACTTTGTTTATCAATAACATGTAATATATCAAAATAAAAACAACTGAATAACTTAAATTGAACTTACTTATCGCCGTCAGGCTCGATGTATTGACGCTTATCTATTGCTGTTGCAGGATCGGTAGCGCCAACCTCTAGTGGTCGTGATGGTCCACCCTGTTCATGCTGCACCGGATAGGGGTAGTAATATGGGTAAGGGTAAGGAGGGTGAGGACCAGTGGATGGACCAGCAGCCTGTGATGATGGTGGGGGGTAATATGGATAGAATGGAGAAGCATGTGTCTGATCTGGAGAGGGGAAGCGAGGACTCGTCGAGCTGGGAGGGAAGTGGCCATGGAAGTATGGAGGTACAACAAGAGGTGGATCTAACTATCCCTGACCCTGCTCTGGTGAAGGCTGCTGGCTTCTGGCAGGTGGTGGCGGTGGTGGTGTAGGTAGATCTGGTGCAACTGAAGGCCCCTCACCTACCTCAATCTGTGTGGGTACTCTGCTAGTCGTAATCTTCTTCCGGCAGAACTTTGAGGCAAATGATTTACGAGGAGGATCGTCGCCTGAAGCCATCTGCAATATTAAAAAAAAAAATAATTGAGAAACAGTTAATAAAATAGTTAATAAAGCAGTTAATAAAACAGTTAATGAAGCAGTTAATGAAGCAGGTAATGAATTACGAGAAGCAGTTAATAAAGCAGTTAATGAAGCAGTTAATAAAAGACAAGGTGGCAAAATACAATATCATTTCTAAGCAGTAATAAAAATTACAAAACATTTAAATTCTACAATTCTAAATTACAGAAACTAATCAGAATCATCAAAACTATTTTCATCACTCTCAAGAGTATCTTCACTTTCATCCTGGTTCTCTTCTTCTTCTAAACTAGTTGAACTATTGACATCTTCTAACTCCATTTCAATAGTAGAGGTTGTAGTTGACATATCCTCAATTTCAATAGGCATATAACTTGACATCTCATCCTCTTGATGTGCAGTTGCTACAATGTATTGTTGATCAATTATTCCCCGTGCTTTTGTTTTTATGACAGCTAGCCAATCTTGTTTGTCTCTGTGACCACTGAGATATTTGCTGAAATAAACTTGAATAGCTTGGCTTGCTAACACAAATGGATCAAACTTTCCGTATCTTCTACTATGTTTAACATCTACTAAACCATACACAGGATGAACCCTTGTGCCTCTATTTTATACTGGATCATACCACTGACAGTTAAATAAGCATACAAAGTTTTCATCTTCGCCTGGGTATTCCAAGTCAAGGACCTCATTCAAAATACCATAATAATCACACTCATCTTCTTCATGAGTGTTTCCTCTAACACATACTCCACAATTTTTAGTTTTTCTTCCTTCACTCCACGATTTGGTATGAAATCTGAACCCATTCACTATATATATTGGCCAAGTTTTTACTTTTCGCATTGGACCCCATGCTAATGCTTGCAAACCTTTATCGAAACATTTGTTATCAGGATTTTGTACCTAAAAATATTTTCAAATTTTAGTATTTTTGATAATAAATAAGATTTAAATTTATAAAAAAAAATGTACTCACATATGATCTGAACCAAGTTGGAAATTCATTTGCAACAGCTTGCTCAATTTCCCTTGAATCTGTCAAAGGCAAATTGCTTACGAAATACCTGGTGACAAATAATACATAAGTATTTTAAATAAACATTACTAATTTATTATTAACATTATGTAAGAACTTACTCTAAGATTGGCTCAACTTCTTCACAGTTCAGTAGTATATACAAATTCGCTGTATTTATTTCTAAATCGTTGAGATATCTTTCAACACATTTGCCACTAGGCTTTCCTTGCCTTCTAAATACTGTTAGTGTAGCATGTGATTGTTCTTCTACATCGAAGTCCATGTTACGACCCACTTTTGTTCTTGTACTCCTTACATGTGGCTCGAAATAGTAGGAGCAAAAGTGAGTTGTTTCTTGAGATAAATATGCTTCACATATTGATCCTTCTGGTCGTGCTTTATTCTTAACATATTTCTTCAACTTGTTCAGATATCTATTAATCAAATAAAAATATGTTATCTTAACTGATTCAAAAATATTGAGTAATTAATAAAAATCTTAACACATTTACCTTTCGAAAGGATACATCCAACGATATTGTACAGGTCCACCAACTCTAGCTTCGTAAGGTAGATGGACTGGAAGATGTTTCATAGAATCAAAAAAACCCGGGGGAAATATCTTCTCTAACTTGCATAGGATGATTGGTATGTTATCCTCGTACCTCCGTAAAGCATTTTCACTTAGTTTAGATGAACATAAATCTTTGAAGAAAATGCTAAGCTCAATCAACGGATTTGATATGTAATCGGGTAACATACTGACTATGATCGGAAGAAGAACCTCCATAATTATGTGACAATCATGACTTTTGAGTCCAAATAACCTTGCAGATTTCAAGTCAACACATCGGCTTATATTTGATCCATAACCATCAGGCATTTTTAAACCTTTAAACCACTGACATATCATTCTTTTTTGCTCTAACGTGAAAGAGTAAGGAGCTTTGGGCTTCATTAGTTTACCGTTAGTTGTTGTTACCAACTCCAAATTTTTTCGCCGACAAAACTCTTTAATGTCCATCCTTGCTTTGACATTATCTTTACTCTTGCCTTTAACATCCATAATTGTATTAAAAATATTATCCAGAAAGTTCTTCTCAATGTGCATAACATCCAAGTTATGTCTAATCAAATTAGTTCTCTAATAAGGTAATGTCCAGAAAATACTTTTTTTAATCCAATTATGTTGAACACCATAACCCGGAAATTTAGATTTTGATAGCATTGGATAATCAATAATTATTGGAATGTTGGATAGTCTCTGTAGTATCTCATCACCACTTAATCTGGGTGGAGGAGGTGATCGCTCAATTCTGTTTTTAACAAATGCTTCTTTATTTCTTCGGAACTGATGATTAGCATTTAGAAACATACGATGACAATCAAACCAAGTATTTTTCCCTCCATGTTTTAATGTGAAAGCTTTACTGTTCTCCATGCAGTAAGGACATGCTAATTTCCCTGCTGTGCTCCAACCAGACAACATACCATAAGCTGGAAAATCACCGATAGTCCACAGCAAAGCAGCTCGAAGGAGAAAATTTTGTTTTATTGATATGTCATATGTGAGCACTCCTTCTTCCCATAATAATTTAAGGTCATCAATTAATGGTTGCAAATAGATATCAATCTTAGCCTTCGGATTATGTGGTCCAGGTATAATCAGAGTTAAGAACATGAACAGAGTAGTCATTCACATCTCTGGTGGCAGGTTGTATGGTGTTAATATAACTGGCCAACAAGAATACGGTGTAGCTGTTTGACTATAAGGAGTAAAACCATCAGTACATAATCCCAATCTTATGTTGCGGGGTTCAGCAGCAAATGAAGGATGCACTCGATCAAAGTGTTTCCACGCTTCAGCATCTGATGGATGAGAAAGAACATCACTTTTTGCTATTTTCTCCTTATGCCATCTCATATGGCCTGCTGAACTCATTGATGCATAGAGCCGCTGAAGTCTTGGAATGATTGGTAAATAAAACAAACGGGAATATGACACATCTTTCTTTGGACGACGTTGTTTTCCTGAGTTATGCTTAAAACGAGGAGCATTGCAGCTGCGACAAATAACTTCTGCTGCATCATCCTTATAGTATACCATACATCCATTGATACAACAATCAATCTTTGTAGCAGTGAGACCCAGCTTGGATACTAATTTCTTTGTTCGGTACAAGTCTGAGGGAATTATATTGTCAGCCGGATTAGTTTCCTTCATAAGACCAATAACGTCATTAAAATACTCACGGGGAATATTATACTCAGTTTTAATACTTAGCATCCTCACTGCAATGGATAATTCTGAATGCGTACTGCAACCTTCCCAAATTAGCTTTTGAGCTGAATGTAATAACTCAAAGAATTTTTGTGTCTCTGCATTTAGTGGCTCTTCCACATTAGACCTTAAATTATGACCTGCTACATCAAAAATAAGGTCTTCATAGGGTCTACTCATTTGATCTTCATCAAATATTTCATAAGCTGTAGATGAACCAGCATGAGCATCTCTATGTGGCTCGTACTCGCCATGTGATGTCCAAATCCAATAGTTTGGAAGAAATCCCCTACGATATAAATCAAGTTTCACATCATCGGGCTTTAGGAATGCTAGATTTTTATGCTTCGAATACGGACATCTAAACATTTTATCAAGCTGAAAGGAAGGCAGTTGAGATGCAACTTGAATGAAAGTTTCAACTCCCTGTATAAATTCAACTGTCAATCCTTTTCGACCCGGCAACAATCTATTATACATCCAATATCTCTATTCTTGGATAGTCATTTGCACGTTGAAGTAAACGTACCCTACATGTTGGAGGCATAAACAATCTGTTATACATCGAAATAGATTTTTATGTTTTGAATGACTTAATCATGCTCTAAAAGAACAAAAGCTTATCCATATGTTGCATTTATTTGACTTGGGGCCTAAAGGGGCAAGGTGGTCAACCCTGGTTGACTTGGTCCTCCTTATTCTCATTCATATTAAAATCTATATTAATAGTGTTCTTCTCATAATAAAATATAAATTTTGAAAGAAATAAATATTATATTAAATATATATAATGCCCAAGGAAATAGGTTTTTCCAAAGCACAAGAATTATACAACATAACAAGGCAAAAGTGCCTACACTATGTGATATTTTCTTATGATCAACAAAAGAGATATACAAGCAGCATAAATAAATAGCTGAATAACAACGAAGACTCAAAATCCTACCAAATATCTAATAACTTAATAAAGGTAATATGAATTACATCTCTATGATAGAAGGGTATATTTAACTCATAAACATAGTAAATAATAGTTATTCTTAAGTGAGCGACATGAACTCCAAATTTATTTGAGATTCGACCAATAACACCAAGTAAAACTCAACTCATTTATCCTACACATAAAGAGGATTATAAATCAGCCACACAAGTGTATTGTAACGCCCCATGATCTAAATGAGAAATTTAAACCTACTTTTTTTATTTACTTGCTAATACTCTTGTAATTTATTATTTCACCAGAGCAAGCTATCATCTCAAACCATAAAGAATGCTCATCTACAGAGTATATACGATATTCAAAATAATCTAGATTACGATGATTTTAATAAAACTAAAATACAATCTAAACTACAAAAATATGTGTACATTTTCACAATAGGACCTCATTATTCTCATTATATTTCTCCATCAAACCTCTCAAAAAATGTATGACTTCCATTGCATCACAACCAAGCATTAATCCAAATTGATTTTGAGAAACATTATAAGCATTAATCCAAGCACACCTAAACCTATGCACCATAACTCTCTCCCACATTTTTAAAGTATAAAACATTAACTAACAAGATAATATCAACAAATAATCAAAGAAAAATCATAAAAAATAACCTTAAAAGAGAAATCGGTTTGTTTTGGGTCGGAATCGGTCGGCGGTCGGGCGTCGGAGTAAACTCGTCGGCGGCGGTCAGACTAGGGACGGCGGCGGTCGGACTGGGGTCGGCGGCGGTCGGAATGGGGTCGGCGGTCGGAGTTCCTTCGTCGGGGGCTGATCGGACGAGCGGAGGAGCCGATAGAGCGAGCGACCGAGAGAGAGAAGGAAACAGTGAAAATGAAATGAGCGGGGCGAGGGGGCTCGTATTAGGGCTTTTACCGGCGGTTTTCCGGCGGTCTAGACCGCCGGAACAAAATCACTTATCACCGGCGGTTCAGACCGCCGGAAAACCGCCGGTTCACGTTGATATCCGGCGGTTTAGAGACTGTCGGTAATACCGACGGTGTATCGTAGCTAAGCCGTCGATTTGGCCGTCGTTAGAGTCCGACGGCTTAACCGCCGGCGGAGCCGTCGGTATTACCGACGGGCTATAAACCGCCGGTCAAAACCGCCGGTATAGGCCATTTTTCCTGTAGTGATGCTACTTAATAAAAACAAAATAAAATAAGTATATAATGCTTGATAATCAATCCAATCTAATCATGGAATTCGAATTATCAGCGAAAATTTCTGATTTATGCCACTTTCCCATGCTTAAACCAAGCTATGTTAATAACTAAAAGATAAGTGTTTATTTGCGTTGAGCTAGCATAATGCTTACTAAATGGCTAATTACTGGTAGCAAAATATATTTAGCAACCATTAAGACCTTCACTTGACCGACTGATATGTTGGTCATAACAAATAGTTTTTGTCATGACATTTGTCACAATATTTTGCATTTGATAGCTCATCAAAATCAGATATGTGCATGTCTCTAATATGTGCTCATCAATAAGTAGTCTTCATTTAAGTTATTGATAATATACAAATAAAATTAAAATAATAAACAATGCATTTTTTTTAGTAAGGAAATATAAAAAAAAATATCTTGTTCCAATTTTTGTTCAAGCGGTGAAATATTTCTTGAACCTCAAAACTCTATCATAAATTTGCAAGAAAATAATTTCAAGATACTAATTAAGATCGTTATAAATAATTTTTTTAATGATAAGAATATTATGGTGCGTAATTTCTAGTTCCATGTATTAAATGATATGATCATTTTCCAACATTTGCTTATTATGTGATGTTCTCAAGCAAACTTTCTATGTTTCTCTTAATTAATGAATCAAATCTCTAAACTAAACTAATTTGCATTAAATAACTTCTCTTATTCATATTTTATAACTAAGAAAACTTTCTCTCATGTTTAGCTTTATATATAGCCATTGTTATAGTCACATATCTGTAGAAAGAAGATTCCAATTTGCTAAAAATAACACATTTTCTCGTGTACCTAGTAAAGATTTACAAAATTTTAAAATGCCTAGAACTTTTGTATTGATAACATACAAAACGTTACATGGTGAAAATTTAATAGATAGAAAGTCATCCCTATTTTTACGCTATGAATTTATAATTTTAATAAAAAAACCCAAAAATTCAATCATTATTAAAATTGAGATAAGCAGAATGTAACCAATCCTATCCAATAAAACTTTCTGAACTACGTCTATAGTAGGAAATGGACCGAGCGGTCCTAAAATTGGCTATCTCTTTTTAAATATCTCCTCTCTCTAAATGATAGCTTAAGTGGGATTTTTATTTTAGCCAAGATGGAAATGAAGTGGAAATTAATATTATGATTAGGCAGAGTTAAAATGCATGTAACACCACTATAGTGGGTACCAAAATCCTTTCTCCTTATAAAAAATATCATCCTTTTATTTTAACACTCAAGTCGAGTAAATATTTTTAGGTATATCTACCTCATCTCAAAGTCTCTACCCCACTTATACTTCAATTTTAGGCCTCCACTACACCTTGACTATTATGATGTGCTTATTTCTCACTTTCCTGACATCATATGACAAACTTTTTTTGTTCTTCTCTAAAGCTCAAATCTTTATATACCTCAACCTCATCTACATATATTCATTTTAGAGAGTCGGATATCCATTTCCTCGATTAATATTCTACTTCTAGGGAGAAATTATTCTCTACGGAGTTCGGAGTAGCACTCCATTTGGACTTAAATTAAATTTTGACACGTGTAATAGGCACGTGGATATTCAATTGGCTTTTATTTTTTATTTATGTCTTATCAGCCCGACCAACCCAACCCGACCAAAAGATGAAAAATTTGAATTCGCAGGAGCTCAAAAGCTCAGAGCTAGGTCATTTTGCTTTTCATACAGGTATTTCACTCCTCACTTTCTCTCCCGTTTAGTATTCCATATGATTCACTGCATTCCTTCGATATTTCGGACGCATAAAGATTTATTCACCACATGTAAATGTGCAAAAATTTGTTGCGCCTGTTTAAGCACTTTTTCTGCATATTCATATGTATCCATACCATAATGAGTTCTTCTATTTAAAAACTAATTTTTTGTGTTTGCTTTAAATTTTTGAGTTAATTTTATTCATTTTAGCCTCATTTTAATTGCACTTTAGCTATGCTTTTTCTGTGCATTTTCTTTATATTCACTATATTTTTGAAGTTCTTTGAAGCTTTTGAAAGTTCGATGGGGATGTTAAGCCCTATGAACTTAGTCCCAAACTAACCAAGAGGGGGGGTGAATTGGTATTTTAAAAACTTCTTTTTAAAACAAGGAAATAAAATCATATAAATCAAATCACACCACGAAAATAATGCGGAATTTAAACGTGCGGAAGCAAGAAAAAGAACACAGAAATTTATAGTGGTTCGGTCGACTCGACCTACGTCCACTCCTTGGAGGCACCCTCCAAGTATTGCACTACACAAAAAGTGACTCTCCTTTAGCCCCCACGGCTAGGTGGAGAAACCCTCACAAGAACCTCCTTTTTGCCACCCCGGCAAGGCAGAGAACCTATCTCCTTTTGCTTCCTCCTGAAGCTGGCAGAGAACCAGAACCAAAAGCAACACTCCTTACCTCTACCGACACTTCCACGGACGAGAAACTCTAGACGAAGACGACGCAGAGAGATCCTTGAAGCAACCCTTGTGAAACCCCTCACAAGCTCCCCCTCACAAGATCCTCTCCCTCTCTTCTCTCTCTCTTTCTCTCCTCAAGGCCTTCTTAGGTCAAGGCAGCAGCCAAAGATCTTTAAAAACGTTGAACAAGAGCTCTTTAAATAGAAGAGCTTCAAAAGAGCTCATTAATTGCAAGTTGCCGACTTTATCGTCCAGGCCGATCTGGACATTGGCCTGGCCGATCAGTACAAAACAATGAAGATCGGCCAGAGTATAGCCCTGAATGAAAAACAGGACGATTAAAAAATAGCTTGATCGTCCAGGCCGATCTCACGATCGTCCTGGCCGATCAGTTCAAATCAGAGGAAAATCGTCCTGACAATAGCCCTGAATACGAGCTGGCCGATATTGATCGTCCTGAAGTAACTTAAGGTTTTTGACTAGATCGGCCTGGCCGATCCTGCGATCGTCCAGGACGATATGATCGTATCAATCATCCTTAATTACTTCCTTGATTTCCTGAACAATTATGGCATAATTTGTGAATATCGTCCAGGCCGATCCGAGGATCGTCCGGGCCGATAATTTAAAGATACAGTATACCATACTTGTCTATGGCGGCTACTTCTTTCTGTTTTGAGCTTATCGTCTTGGCCGATACACGTATCGTCCAGGATGATCTGTTAACGTAGGCTGCCTTAATTAAGAATCCTTAATTAGACTTTCTGTTTTAAGCTGATCGGCCAGGCCGATAAAAGAAATCATCCTGGCCGATATGAGTAAAACCAGAATTTCTAAGTCTCTCAAGTGTGTGTGTGAAGGGTTACAAAGCATCAGTCTTTTTGACTATTACAAGAGGACTCAAAAGGTAAAAAACAAAAGTACAGACTGACTCAACCCTAAACCTACGCATTTCTGAACTTGGCTCCTTTTTGATTGTCCGATCGTCGATTCCTGAAAAGTTAGAAGCAACAAGCTGTCCAAGAAAAGCAGTGTTTGTCAATCATCAAAACATAAGACATGAAAAATAGATTTGCAACAATCTCCCCCTTTTTGATGATGGCAAAACACTAAAAAAAATTTAATAGCAACCGAAAAACTAACCTCATAAACTTCTCCCCCTTTTGACATATCAAAAAGGAGGGTACATGAAAGCACAGTAAAAGAGGTTCTCCTCATAAACTTCTCCCCTTTTTTTTTTTTTTTTTTTGTTAAAAGAGCAAGGCACATCAATGATATAGTATTTCATGTGATTGATTTAAAAATTTGTGAGTTAACGTGTTTCCAATCTCATTTAATCCATAGAATAGGAGAATATCCGTTCATGGTTTACCCTTAGCCAAAATCGTTGTCTTAGGGTAGAATCGTCTTTTGAAATCAATGACCTAACTCAAATAATTAATTGGATATGAGAAAAAGAATCTACCCACCACTTGGCATAAGGAAAGTATCTCCATAAAACAATGAGGTAGATTTGTCACAATCGAACGATAATCGAGATCAAGCCTTTGAGAATCAAAACTTCTAGGTTCTAAAAGATATAAAAAAGGAGAGTAGCTTGCTTTTGAGTGGGCTCATTTTATGCCTCTTGTCAATGTTGTGGCGCTTTGCGCATCTTTTTATAGATTTTTCAATTTTTTGGCGTCTTTGCGCTTCTTTTATTAGCATTATTGGCCAAATTTTTTTTTTTATTTTTGCAAGCTAGATTCCCTTTTAGACTCTTTTAAAAAACTTAGTTGTGAATATATCTTCTCAGATATTAGAGAATAGGAGCTCTCTCTCTAACATAGGGAAGAATTACCACAAGCAGGATTAATAATCGAAGACAAGAGTAACAAGGGATCATGATGTGACAAAAAAACTTTTAATCATTGTAAATACAAGATAGATTTGCTTAAGCAAGCTTTAGAAATGATCTTAGTTTCATAAACAATCATTTATTTTGAGATAGACTTTTGATTAGAAAAGAAAACTATGCCACTAATACTACGTTAGGGAAAGAGACACAATCACAAGATATTCATACTATCTAGGTGTTTAAGTGGATGAAAACATATTAACTACAAATTGTTAAAGACAAGACAAGAGATATTATATCAGTGAAGATCTAAAACTAAGGTACACGAAAAGGAAAAAGAAGGTAAAAAAAAAGAAAATTTTAGCTAAAAAAGGTTTCATGCATTTATGTCAATCACACCCAATCTGATCCTTAAAGAACTGAAAGTGTCGAAGGCCAGTGGTTTAGTAAAGATGTCTGCCAGTTGGTTTTCAGTTGTCACATGGTGTAACTCAATGTCTCCCTTAGTCACATGATCTCTAATAAAGTGATGCCTAATGTCAATGTGTTTAGTTCTTGAATGCTGGATAGGATTTTTAGAGATGCATATGGCACTAGTGTTGTCACAAAAAATTGAGATGGTGCTTACATGTAATCCTAGATCCAATACCTGTTGTTTCAACCAAAGAACTTGGGCCACACAACTTCCAAGAGCAATGTATTCAGCTTCAGCAGTGGAAAGTGCAACAAAATTTTGCTTTCTACTAGACCAAGAGACCAAGGATTGTCCAATGAATTGACAAGTTCCGGAGGTGCTCTTTCTATCCACCTTGCATCCTGCAAAATCAGAGTCAGAAAAACCAATAATTTCAAAAGAAGTGCTATGTCTAGGGTACCAAATCCCTAATCCTTGTGTCCCCAAAAGGTATCTAAAAATCCTTTTAATAGCAGTCATGTGGGATTCCTTAGGGTCAGCTTGAAACCTAGCACAAAGGCAAACACTAAACATAATGTCAGGTCGGCTTGCAGTTAAGTAAAGTAAAGATCCAATCATACCTCTGTACTTCTTCTGATCAACAGACTTACCACTTGGGTCCTTATCCAACGGAGCACTAGAAGTCATGGGAGTGTTAATTGGCTTGGCTTTGTCCATCTCATATTTCTTCAAAATGTCTTTTATGTATTTTGTTTGATTTAGAAAAGTGCCATCTTCCAATTGTTTTATGTTAAACCCCAAAAAATAAGACAATTCTCCCATTAAACTCATCTCAAACTCTCTACTCATTGTTTTAGAAAAATCATCACACAAATTTTTATTAGAGGATCCAAAGAGTATATCATCAACATAGATCTGAACAATGAGTAAATCATCTCCAACTTTTTTAAGAAAAAGGGTGGTGTCTACGCTCCCATTGACAAACTCTCTCTCTAGTAAGAATGTGCTAAGCCTCTCATACCAAGCTCTAGGTGCTTGTTTTAAACCATACAAAGCCTTTTTTAATTTAAACACATGATTTGGAAATTGAGAGCTCTCAAAACCTGAAGGTTGTTCTACAAACACATCTTCTTTTATCTCCCCATTTAAAAAGGAACTCTTGACGTCCATTTGAAAAAGCTTAAATCCTTTATAACAAGCAAAGGCTAGTAGCACTCTAATAGCTTCCAATCTAGCTACAGGGGCAAAAGTCTCTTCAAAGTCTATCCCTTCTATTTGATTGTACCCCTTAGCCACCAATCTTGCTTTATTCCTCACCACCACTCCTGAATCATTCACTTTGTTCTTAAATACCCACTTTGTCCCAACTACACTTTGTCCCTTAGGTCTTTCCACAAGTTCCCAAACATCATTCCTAACAAATTGATTCAACTCTTCTTGCATTGCTAACATCCAAAACTCATCAGAGAGGGCTTGGTTAATGGTGGTGGGTTCAGTCATAGAGATAAAGGCAGAGTGGTTCACCTCCTTCCTAAGTCCATGTCTAGTCTTAACTCCACTAGAAAGGTCTCCTAAGATCAAATCCTTGGGGTGACTAGTAGAGTATCTCCAATCTCTAGGCAAAGTGTGTGAAGTTTCTCCCCTTTCATCAAAAGTTTCTATTTCTTGGGAGACTCCTTCTACTCCTCCATTGTTTAGGTGCTCACTCCCCTTCCCCAAATTTTCTACTCCACTTGTAATCTCTCCAACATCATCATCATCTACTCCATGTTTCTTATGATCAGACTCATCAAAAACTACATGGGTTGTCTCTTCCACCATCAAGGTTCTCTTGTTAAACACTCTAAAAGATTTCCCAACACTAGAATATCCCAAGAATACTCCTTCATCAGATTTAGGATCAAATTTTCCCAAGTGAGACTTTCCATTGTTGTGAATGAAAACCTTACAACCAAAGACATGAAGGTGGGAAAGATTGGGTGTCCTACCCTTAAGGATCTCATAGGGTGTCTTTTCTAATTTGACTCTAACATTCACCCTATTCAACACATAACATGCTGTGTTAACCGCTTCAGCCCAAAAGTATTTTGGAAGTGAATACTCAGCAAGCATGGCTCTAGCGGCTTCCACCAAGGTCTGGTTCTTCCTTTCAGCTACTCCATTCTGCTGAGGAGTCCTAGGGGCTGAAAAATTGTGGCTAATCCCCTTCTCCTCACAAAAATCTCCAAATTTTTCATTTTCAAACTCTCCCCCATGATCACTATGGATGGTCAAAATCTCACACCCTAGCTTCTTCTGAATCCAAGTAGAAAAAGTTTTAAACTCCTCAAAAGACTCATTTTTATGAGAAAGAAATCTAGTCCAAGTGAACCTCGAGTAGTCATCAACAATCACAAAACCATAGACTTTCCCTCCTAAACTTGCTATGCTAATGGGTCCAAACAAATCCATGTGAAGGACTTCTAAAGGTCTAGAGGTGCTAATGTCCTTTATGGGGTGAAACGAAGAGTGAATTTGCTTTCCTAGTTGACAGGCATCACAAAGGTGGTCTTTTGTAAACTTAAGTTTGGGGACACCTCTAACTAGGTCCTTTTGGGTCACTTTCCTAAGGGTTTTCATACTTGCATGACAAAACCTCCTGTGCCACAACCAAGAATCATCAATGACAGTTTTTAAGCAAAAAGAAGCAGCACATTCAATGCTATTTAAATCAAGCATATAGACGTTATTTACCCTTTTTCCCTGCAAAATGGTGTTGTTACTTAAACTTACAATGCATGAATTCGTGAAGAATTGTACGATGAAGCCTTTGTCACAGAATTGACTGATGCTGAGCAAGTTGTGCTTCAATCCATCTACAAGCAAAACATTTTCAATCATAAGGTTCTTGGAATTTCCGATTATACATGCTCCTACCACCTTCCTGGTGGTGTTGTCTCCAAGAGTAACCTTGCCTCCAGTCCTGGATTCTAGTACAACAAACTGGCTAGCATCACCAGTCATATGTCGAGAGCATCCACTGTCCAGGTACCACATACTCTCACGAGGTCTTTTGTGAGAGACTTCCTGCAAAATTATCAGATGTTAGTTTTAGGAACCCAAGCAGGTTTGGGTTCCTTCTTATGAAGAGAAGAATGCAATGCATGTGTGGTATGCTGTAGATTATGCATCTTAGGTCTCCATACCCAATGTGAACTATGATGAATTGTGCAAGTGTGTGAGATATGTCCTAGCATGCCACAAGAAAAACATCTAACTCCAGGAAAGGGATTTCTTAAGTGATTTGAGTTATAATGCCTCTCTCTAGGTTTTGGCAATTGATTAAAAGTAGAAGTCATCCTAGATTTTTTACATGCTTCTAAATCATTTTGAATCTTCAAGTTTGTGTTTTCTAAAACTTCATTTTCAATCCTCAAATCTTTTTCTATTTCTTTTGACTTCTTAAAATCAGATTCAAGAGATGTGTGTGATATTTTCAATGCATCATGCTCTTCAACTAACTTACCATGATTTTTATTTAACTCATCAAATTCATCAAGTAAAGTCATGTGATTTGAATCAATTGTTTGATGGTCTTTAATCAAAATTTCATGCTCTTTTTGTAGATTTAAGAATTCTAATTTCAAGCTAGCATGAGTTTTCTTTAATTTCCTATATGATGCATGAATTTTTTCTGAAACTTCAAGAAGTTGATCGTATGAAAGTTCACATACCTCTTCTTGATCAATTTGATCTTTTCCCATAAAACACAAGTTTGTAGTTTCTTCCTCTGGTTCAGTCTCAGAAGAATCAGTACCAGATTCTGCACAAAAGCTCCTTTGGTTTTTCCTCTTGTCCTTCCTAGACTTTGCTTTCTCATCACCTTTTCCTTTGCTTGATTGATCTTGAAGTGTAGGACAATCGGATCTTACATGTTCAGGTTTCCTGCATTCAAAACAAACAACATCAGAAGATCCTTTAGTATGTTTATGATCCTTACCTTTTCTCCAATTTTGATGATGCATTTGTTTCTTCCTTAGAAAGCTTTTGAATTGCCTTGTGATGAAGGCAACTCCATCGCTTTCAGACCCGGAAAATTCAGAATCCGATTTGTGTGCCTTCAATGCAATTGTTTTCTCCTTTTTCTTCTCACCTGCATCAAGATTTCTTTGATTCACCCCTTGCTCGTAAGCAATGAGTGAGCCAAGCAAGTTATCAATAGAATAGGTGTTTAAATCTTTAGATTCAGTGATTGCAATAATTTTTGCATCATAAGAAGAAGGCAAGCATCTCAAAATCTTGTTAACTTTTTCATAGTTCGAAAGTTCTTTTCCTAGTGCATGCAATGAAGTAGCAATCTGAGTAAACCTAGTGTACATGTCAGAAATCGATTCATGAGGTTTCATACGAAAAAGTTCGTAGTTATGCAAGAGAATGTTTAAACGGGATTGTTTAACTTCATTAGTGCCTTCATAAGTAATGCACAATTTATCCCAAATTTCTTTACCAGTCTTGCAAGTTGAAACACGCATGTAATCCTCAGATTTTAAAGCACAGAAAAAACAATTCAAACATTTCGCATTTAGTTGAGCTAAATCTCGTTCATCAAAAGTCCATTCGGTAAAAGCAACTTCAGTTTTAAAACCGTTAATTTCACGAGAAGGTGGAGAATAACCTTCTTGAATAAGCATCCACATGTGATAATCAGTAGATTGTAGAAAAGTTGACATGCGAGTTTTCCAAAAATCAAAAGGTAGGTTATCGAATAGAGGAGGTCGGGTAATAGAATACCCTTCCGTAGTGTTACGATTCCCAAAGTTAGACATGGATCAAATTCAAAAAGTTTTCAAACTTTAATTTTCGAATCAGGCTCTGATACCACTTGAAAGTTCGATGGGGATGTTAAGCCCTATGAACTTAGTCCCAAACTAACCAAGAGGGGGGGGTGAATTGGTATTTTAAAAACTTCTTTTTAAAACAAGGAAATAAAATCATATAAACCAAATCACACCACGAAAATAATGCGGAATTTAAACATGCGGAAGCAAGAAAAAGAACACAGAAATTTATAGTTGTTCGGTCGACTCGACCTACGTCCACTCCTTGGAGGCACCCTCCAAGTATTGCACTACACAAAAAGTGACTCTCCTTTAGCCCCCACGGCTAGGTGGAGAAACCCTCACAAGAACCTCCTTTTTGCCACCCCGGCAAGGCAGAGAACCTATCTCCTTTTGCTTCCTCCTGAAGCTGGCAGAGAACCAGAACCAAAAGCAACACTCCTTACCTCTACCGACCCTTCCACGGACGAGAAACTCTAGACGAAGACGACGCAGAGAGATCCTTGAAGCAACCCTTGTGAAACCCCTCACAAGCTCCCCCTCACAAGATCCTCTCTCTCTCTTCTCTCTCTCTTTCTCTCCTCAAGGCCTTCTTAGGTCAAGGCAGCAGCCAAAGATCTTTAAAAACGTTGAACAAGAGCTCTTTAAATAGAAGAGCTTCAAAAGAGCTCATTAATTGCAAGTTGCCGACTTTATCGTCCAGGCCGATCTGGACATCGACCTGGCCGATCAGTACAAAACAATGAAGATCGGCCAGAGTATAGCCCTGAATGAAAAACAGGACGATTAAAAAATAGCTTGATCGTCCAGGCCGATCTCACGATCGTCCTGGCCGATCAGTTCAAATCAGAGGAAAATCGTCCTGACAATAGCCCTGAATACGAGCTGGCCGATATTGATCGTCCTGAAGTAACTTAAGATTTTTGACTAGATCGGCCTGGTCGATATAATTGTATCAATCATCCTTAATTACTTCCTTGATTTCCTGAACAATTATGGCATAATTTGTGAATATCGTCCAGGCCGATCCGAGGATCGTCCGGGCCGATAATTTAAAGATACAGTATACCATACTTGTCTATGGCGGCTACTTCTTTCTGTTTTAAGCTTATCGTCCTGGCCGATACAAGTATCGTCCAGGACGATCTGTTAACGTAGGCTGCCTTAATTAAGAATCCTTAATTAGACTTTCTGTTTTAAGCTGATCGGCCAGGCCGATAAAAGAAATCGTCCTGGCCGATATGAGTAAAACCAGAATTTCTAAGTCTCTCAAGTGTGTGTGTGAAGGGTTACAAAGCATCAGTCTTTTTGACTATTACAAGAGGACTCAAAAGGTAAAAAATAAAAATACAGACTGACTCAACCCTAAACCTACGCATTTCTGAACTTGGCTCCTTTTTGATTGTCCGATCGTCGATTCCTGAAAAGTTAGAAGCAACAAGCTGTCCAAGAAAAGCAGTGTTTGTCAATCATCAAAACATAAGACATGAAAAATAGATTTGCAACAGCTTTTAACTAATATTTATTCTTTATTTTATTCAGATTAAAACTATATATGAGGACGCAAAAAGATCCTTTGTGACCAATATAACAAAATGAAATACCCAAAGTGTCAGTGGAATTTTCAATACCGCATTCTTTTTTTATTGTAGAAAAAGCATAGTGAAATCACAACAAAAGTGCATTGAAAGTGCAATAAATTATAGTATATTGTATTATTTTCCAGAAAATTTTTCTTATAAATTTATTTCATAGGGAAAATACTTATAGTAAGATGCAAAGTGAACAAAAAGAATTTGATTGTCATAGAACATTTTAAACTATGCAATTTAGAATTAAAAATTAAACTAATCTAGTCGAAAACAATGAAAAGCATAGCAAAAGTACACTGAAAGTGCATCAAAAGCAAAGTGAAGGCCAATGAATTATATATTAATTTTCATTTTCTATAAAATTTTTCTTACGAATTAAACTCGTAGTGAAAATAATTATAGTAAATAATCTAAACTAAAAAAAATTGGAAATTTAAGTTGACAATTGTTTAAACCACTCATTAAGCAGCAAAAGCATAACAAAAGGGCAGCAAAATGGAAGCAAAAGTGTAAGCATAACAAAAGCGTTGTAAAAGAACAGTGACTTACACATTATAAATTTCTAGAAATTTTTTCTTACATATTTAATTCATAGTGAAAACATTATATATAGTTACATTATATGAACTAATAAAATATGATTATATAAGATGGATAATTTCAAACTATACAATTAATTTTTTAAAATAAAGTTCATAATAGATAAAACAATTAAAAAGGGCAGCGAATTGAAAGCGCAGCAAAATGGTACACTACCAAAAAAACTGAAGTATTCGCAGCCTTTAATAGTTGTGGTTAGAAAATCGGTGCGGAATGTCTTTGCAGCGTATTATAATCACGACAGATATCCAACGGTCATAAAACCGCTGCAAAAATATTTTTGTCAGGAAAAATCATCAGGAAAGGTTGAAATTTGTGATGCGAAAGCCAGATTTTTTGGTAGTGGTAGCAAAAGCGAAGTGAAAGAGCAGCAAAATCACAGTAAATTAAATTTCTAGAAAACTTTTCTTACAAATTTAATTCATAGTGAAAATACTTATAGTTACATGATCTGAACTAATAAAATATGATTATGATAGATAATTTCAAACTATATAATCTAGTTTTAAAAATTAAGTTTATGATGGTCAAAATAATTAATTACAAAGTAAAAGTGTAGCAAAAGAGCAACAAAAGTGAAAGCGCAGCAAAAACACAGTAAAAGCATAGTGAATTACACATTGTAATATTTAGAAATATTTTCTTTTAAATTTAATTCATATTAAAAATATTTATTGTTACATGATCTGAACAAATAAAATATGATTGTAATAGATAAATTCAAACTATACAATCTAGTTTTGAAAATTAAATTTATGATGGCTAAAATAATTGATTACAAAGTAAAAGTGCAGCAAAATGACAGTAAAAGTGAAAGTGCAGCAAAATGACATCAAAAGCGCAATGAATTACACATTATAATTTCTATAAAAAAATCTTATAAATTTAATTCATAGTGAAGTACTTATAGTTACATGATCAGAACTAATAAAATATGATTATGATGGATAATTATTTCAAACTATATAATTTAGTTTTGAAAATTAAGTTTATGAAGGTCAAAATAATTTATTACAAAGCAAAAGCGTAGTAAAAAGACATCAAAAGGGAAAGCGCAATAAAAGAGTAGCAAAAATGCAGTGAAAGCATAGCAAAAGCACAGTGAATTACACATTGTAATTTCTAAAAAAAATTCCTTATAAATTTAATTTATAGTGGAAACACTTATAGTAACATGATCTAAACTAATATAATGTTATTATGATAAATAGTTTCAAACTATGCAATCTAGTTTTGAAAATTAAGTTTATGATGGTTAAAATAATTAATTACAGAGCAACAACACAACAAAAGAGAAGCAAAAGTGAAAGTGTAACAAAAGGCCAACAAAAGTGCAATAAAAGCACAACAAAAACATAATATATTATACATTATAAATCTCTAGAAAAATTTTCTTGCAAATTTAATTCACAGTGGAAACACTTAGAGTAACATGATATGAACAAATGTAATGTGATTATGATAGATAGTTTCAAACTATAAAATTTAGTTTTGAAAATTAAGTTCATGAGGGTCACTATACTTTTGCTGTGATTTTACTACTCTTTTATGCACTTTCACTTTGCTTTTGATGCACTTTCACTATGCAGCTAAAGCGTAGTGAATTTAACAATACATTATCTTATAAATTTAATTTAATTGTAATTCCATCTGGGAATTAAATGCGAATTTATTATTAGGCCACGAACAATTTTTTTAATAAACTGTTGACAAAGAGAAAAAATAAATTACTATCCAGAACATACAAACGAACACATACAAAAAATAAGCATAATTCCAAATTTTCTCTTAAAATCTATACAAAAATAAACTAAGATTCCTTCAAGCTGCAGCTCTTTCAACTTCAATTCTTCCTCTTCTTGACGTTTGTATGATCTCATTTAGATCCGCGTTCTATAAGCATATCATCTACTCAAAAAATGAACATCCTCCTCCAAATCATTCTTCATATTCATCGACTCTTCCTCTTTCTGAGTATATATTAAAAATTTATTCTGCTAAAATCTTATATATTGTGAAGCTTTAACGTTATTTTCATTTAAAAAAAAAAGAATGCTAATTCTTAAAGCTAAATTCGATCAGAATGTTGAACCTCTGGGCCGAGTCGATCGGGCAAATAAGATAAAATTAAATACAAAATTTAATGGAATATCAATGTATCAGCACTCCATGTGTTAAGATTTAATTGGAGTCCGGACATAGAGCTACGTGCGGACTCCGCACCAAATAATTTATACCTCCAATGTATCTTAGTTAATTATGTTTATAGCTATTCTAATTTTAGCTTTAATTGATTTTCCAAAATTACAAGTATGATTTTCGAGCAACACAACTAATCTACATTGTTCAATGAATATACATCGTTCAATTTTAATTTTAAAATTTGGGAAATTATATTTGAATATACTATCGTAAAATCATTTCCAAATTTTCTCGAATCAATATTAGAATATATTAATTTATGCACAATTTTTTAAAACAAGGCTTAAATTATTATATTTTTCTTTGGCTAGTTTTAATTCTATACTAAATCTTTGAATTAAAAATTATTCCTAACATGCTTATTGTACAATAACAATGAATCTTTTGCTCTATATGTTTTCGGTAATTGTTCATCGTTCTAAAGCTTATAATATATTTATATGAGACAATTGATCAAATAAATTATGAGTAGATTCTTTCAGAAACTAGATTACTGTGATCTTTTAATGAGTTTCAGATTGAAATAAAGAAAAACTAGTAAGATTCCAAGGCACTTTTTTTTCACATTTATCATTTTATATGGTTGATACATTATACATTTTAAATATCTCATTTATTCTCAGCTTTTTTCTATAGAGCCTTTTGTAATTTATCCTAAACATTTTATTGGGTAATATTTTTCACTAATCTAATTTTCATATAACATTATATCTCTCCCAAGTAATTAGAAACAGCAATTCAAATAACGTAAAAAGGAGGAAAGTTTCTCTCCCAAGCACACTCAAAATCCAATTTCCTAGTCCAGTGCTTAACCAAGCTCTATAACAATGCATCTATAACAACGCATAGAAACAAAATCAAAAAGCAACATGGTCAAAACGCCTAATTTCAACGATATTCTCTGTTCATTTAAACGAGAAAAAAATCAAAATAGATAAAAAAAGTACAACCGAAGTTCAAAAGCGATGATTACCTTCCTATGACCACCATCTCCTCTAAGATGTCAGCAAGTAAGCGATCACAGTTAATTAGGGTTTTTCCGATATAACGGAGAGCATACCTTCTCTAAAAGACACCGACCTTCTCCACTTCCCCATAATTCTGCTTCTAGATTTCGACCTACTTACGAAACCCGATTCGATATATATCTCTATAAATATTTTTTTCGTAGTTTGGGTCAACCCGATTGACCCGCCTTCAGCTCTTCCGACAAGAATCCGATTTTTTAGATAAACAAGTCATAATGGATCGGTGGGTTTCTCTTACTTGCTGTGAAAATTCCGACGGAAAAATTTTTAATAGCAAATTACTATTGAAAACTATTTTGGTGGATTTCCAATGGGTTTCCAACTATTTTAGGATTCCAAAAATGATTTTTTTTGGAGGCGTTATCAATAGAATTTTTCTCCAGAAATTCTGACATATTACTAGCAGAAAGATTTGATGGAATTAAGGTAGAAATTCTGCCATAATTTTTGTTCTAATTTCTACCAGAAACTTTTTCAGTAATTTAGGGGAAAATTTTGCCAATTTTTTTGCTGAAAACTCAGGTGGATTATTTTGCCAATAATCCACCAAAAAATTTGGCAAAACATGTTTTTCGGTACCCATATACTAAATTCATTGTATCGACTTTTTAGATGGAAATCCATCGAAAACCTATAGCACATATAAAAGAAATACCCTCTCATGTCAATTATTCTACAATACAACAATATAACAAAACACAAACATTTTATATAGTAAAAAAAATACATATTACATAGACTCATATTTCCGCATTGCATCAATTTTTGTTTAAACTTATCTCAAAATGTTCTCAAACATTACTAGAGTTATATAATATGGGCAAAGTCCTTATGCATAAAAAAACCAATAAATTATTTACAAACACATACAATCTACTCATAATCAATTTTCTCACACTCCTCAGGAGATGCATACACAAGCAAACCATAAATTAGCAAATTTTTTGGTTGCTTTATCCCTCATTGTTGTTGGAGAGAGTCAGAATCCGTTACAATATTAGTGGCCTGCTTATCGCATCGTTATTATTTGTTTAAATAATTTATTACTTTAGTTCCTGAAGTACTTGAGCTCATTAAATGACAATGCGACATTATCTGCTTAGGCCATGTTGTTGTTTCTTATCCATTAATCTATACTCCTATATTTGTTAATTTTAGCCATATATTCGATATTTATTTTTTGCAAGGGTTCGACTATTGGTTGTAATTATTGGAATCTATGGAATTGTAACATGCTCATATATCTTAATTCCATTTGTGCGAAGGGGACTTCATTATGGTGTTTCCAACTAACAGACATTGTAGTTTCCTAGGCATCACAAATTGGTATCAGATCATAATTATTGTAAGAATTGATTTGCTACTAGAGCTTTAAGAATTTATTGTGAGTAGGTAGAATAGGTAGTTTAGGGTGCATTATTTTGCATATATAATTTATTGCATATGTGTATTATTCACATCATATTAAACCATGTAGGTAAACAATCAAAATGGATTTGTCAGAGTCAAATATACTCAATGAGCAACACAGTGTAGCTTCATTGTCATTAGACAGTGTGGTGCAGTTGACTTCTATTATAGCACAAGTAATGGGGGATGCACAGAGTAAGTCATCTGAAAGCAAAGAAGATGAAGGAGATAAACATTTACAGACATTTCATAAGTTTAAGCATCCATTGTTCAAAGGAGTTGTAGGACCTCAAGCTATAGAAGACTAGTTTTTGAGGATATAAAAGATTTTTAACAACATATAATATATGAAGAGACCCGAAAGGTACCATTGGTTGTATTCCTCTTTGAAAGATAGGCTAAGAGATGGTGGGTTGGGCAACAAAGAGAAAATTTTTAATGGTAGACAAATGCTGAGATCACTTGGGATGAGTTCAATACAATATTCAGAATATGATTTGTAAATCCTTCAGCCCAATGACAGATGCTGTAAGCTTTTATTAAGTTGGAACAGGGATGCAAGACAATAATGCACTATGAAACTGAGTTTACTGCACTAGCTAGATATGTTCCTCACTTGATTCTTACTCCTGAGAAAAAAAAAAATGTTACAAATTTTTGCAAGGGTTGAACAGGGAGTAGAGACATCCATTAGTACCTTTACGGTGGGTATGCCCTCATCATCTAGTGGTTCAGGACATCTCTCTTTCAAGGAGGCAACAGGGATTCGACTTCCCCTGGGGTTAGTGAACTACGAAAAGAAGTTGGTCATGGATTATTAAGAAACCTAGAATTCATTCTTCATGGGTCGATGCCCAAGTGGTTAATGGGGACTATAAATTCGTTGGCTAGATGTCTACGCTGGCTCAAATTCAGCTCGGCCAAGAATTCGTCGCTCCATGAAGATCTAAAGATTCTGTCCTCTAGAAACAGAAATACTGGATCCATATAAAATAAAGAAAAAAGTCCATTTTTCTCATCCATTCTTTTTATTTTCATTTGCAATACATTAAATACAAGAAAATAACTATAGATTACTAGTAATATATGCCACACTCACTCAAGTCCATATCTATGTGAATAAGATATTCCTATATAATTCTTGTTTCTATTGCAACACGACAAATAGAATTCTCTTCTGAAATCATAAGACTATGTATGCCATGCATATGGCTGGGATTGTAGTTCAATCGATTAGGGCACCGCCCATTAGGAGTTTTAATTGGTGGAGCGGCTTGACTGATATAAATTGATTTGGTAGTACTGACATCCAGACATGATGAGTACTCCAGGTATAATATTAGTGAGTGAAGGGGTAGAGATGAAGTAATTAGAGATAGGGACAGTGAGTGTGTCGGAGAGAAGAAAAGTAGATATAGTGATTCGAGGAGATCTGAATCACTAGCATCTGCAGGTAGTTATGATGAGTGCATTCATTATGGTTGATGACTTTCAAGTAAATGCTGCTTGTTGATAGGGCAATGTTTTCAATGTGGACAGCAAGGTTATAAGGTAGCAGATTGTCCTCAAAGAGGCTTTGAAGGAAGAAAAGATTTTGGTGCAGTATAGTCTAAATATACTATAGGATAGAGGACTATAGGGTCAAGAGCATATAGTGAAAGATCAACCAACAAGGCAAGTGACAAAACTTTTAGTGGTAGTAAGAGGGAGACTGTTGCACCATGATCAACTGTTCCTACTCTAGTAATCTACATGTGTATAATTTATAATATATAGAGGATTGATAATAACCTAAGAGTTTTGCTGGTAAGTAGTTTATTTTAAACAACTACATGACATAGCATAACATACATAATTGAATGACATATGATAGAATGAACTGTATGATTTCTTATGACATTTGATTTGATTTTAGTTTTGAACATACGAATTTGGTTTATAACAATTTTGTACCTGAATCCTTAAGAGAAATGTTGGGGATGACATTTTTCGGGTGGGTAAATTGTAATAACCTGTATTTTGACTTAGACAAATATATCCTTTTTTAGACTCATTATAAGTCAAATTTGAAAATTATTTTTACAATAAGATAAATATTATAGCGATTTATTTACATAATTTTGTTCATAATTTTTGGGCACTAGTGAAAATCTTTAAGAAATTGGCTTCTACCGTACAAGTGAGGATTTTGGGACCACCAGATGTCTGCATTGCAAATTGATTTCACTTGAATTTTTTTTTAAAAAAATGTTATAATATGTGGATATTTTTCTATAATTTTTTAAACCCTTAAAGATTTATATGAATTTAATATTAAAAGTTAAATAAATTATATAACTATATTATTATTTATTATAAAATATCATAAAGCTTTTTTTAAAAAATTTATATCCTTTTCCCATTTCTCTTTTGGTAGTAGAGAGCTTATTTAGGGAATTAAGAGAAAAAAGAGAAGAGACAGAAAGGAAATCCATATATTTGAATGTCGTTGAGCGTTTTTTCATTGTCAATCCTATTGAAAAATTTGTTCATCTCATTTTAATGAATCTTCAACCTATTTTGATTTAAAAAATTTAATGTTTTAAATATTTTTTTGATCAAATTTAAATTTTCATTATAAAAATAAAAAAAATTTGTTTTTTATTTGTAAGACTTTCAGCGCGTATTTTTTTATATGTTATGGAGATTGAGAATATGAATGCTTTGAGTATTTATTTGATATTTTTTTGGGTGATTTTGAAATACAATAATTTTTGCTTACTTAGAAATTTATTTTGAAATTTAAAAATAGTATTTTAGTTTAATTAAAGCTTTATATATGGTACATTGGTAGATTTATTAATATATAAATTTTTGCTTAGTAGTATTTTATGTTGTCAGCCATTCGAACATGTTAAACTTTCAAAATTAAGCTCAATTATTTTTTATTTATTACAACGTATCAAAAATGTATGTGGATATATGATTGGTATTACTGTTATAGTACGATGATAATAATATATGTGAACAAAATAATTAAGTTTGATTGACTTGTTGGTTAGAGATTAATTGACTTGTATATGATAATAAAGCGATGAATTTTTCTTTAAATACTTTGGTTTGGTGTTATCCTCTAGTGATTCACATGATACATAGATTGATACTTATAAGTAAAAGATTATTGTGCCAACCGGAAAAAAGTGATGATTATGTTTACTAAGCTAATAGTTTACTAACACATAGATGGTACATAAAAAGACCATAACAGCTAGAATTCTTACTTATTTAATGTGGCTACTAAAATGAGTGTTATTGAGGCATTATTCATATTACGGTATGGATTTATTATTAATAGTATTATTGATTTATTGATACAAAAAGTATGATATATATATTGAGCATGTGATATACATGATATATTGAGCATGTAATTAAGATACATATTTAATACTTATATAGAATAACTAGATAACATGAGTACGCTCATATATGATTTTATTATATTAATTTGATATTGACAGTCTTTATTGATAATTTGATTTTATCATTTTATACGATCTCTCTACTAATTGATATTATTGATATGATAATTGTTTTATAGATTTGATCACATCCATACTTATTTATTAGCTTTCAAAACATACAATTTTATCATTTATAAATTATACTACTAATGTATGTGAGTTCTACTATTTTTGTACTAATTTAATGATCATATTAATGCTACTACCATGATTTGATCCTAGATATGTATATTGATCATTTATTGTACTTTGAATTCAGTTGTAGATTTTGGTAACCTATAAGCTTTTTAGCTCATTATATATGATTAAATAATTTTAGGTTAGGGCAAGGGAGCAAAAGTGTGAGAAATTGACAAGCATTCATTATATTCTATTTCTTTTTAAATTTAGATAGTTTTTTATACTTTGAACATAATAGTTATGGTACGATTATATAGATCATGTGTACTGTACATGATTTTGGGGAAATGAATACAAATTTATATATAGATATTTTAAATTTTAGAATTATTTTTGTTGTTTATTTCTGATAAATAAAGTTAGATAGATCTAATATTATTTATTAAACGATAAAAGATAATAATTCTTTTAAACTAGATTTTGGGGCATCAGAATAGTTACGTGATGATGGTCTGAAGATCATAGTTAGGCGATGGTAGTGTAATAACTCATATTTTGACCCAATCAAAAAATATTTTAGAAGTCATTATAAGTCAAATTTGTATATAAATTTTGTCATAATATATATTATCATTCTTTAATTATAATAACTTTCTCTTAATTTTATGGGCATTATAGATATAAAAATAAGAAGATTTTTATTTAATTTCAATTTCTTAAAAAATTAACACATGTCAGTATAAGTTGATTTTTTGAGACCATTAAGTATTCATTTTGCAAACAGATTCTCCAGATTCTTCTAGGTTAGGCCAATTTATAAATATTTTTTTTATAATGTTAGAATTATTAATTTGAAGATATAAAAAGATTAATATAATATTTGCATCTAAAAATAAATAATGTACATAATTATATTTCTATCCCCTGCCTTCTCGTTGATAAGATTGAAATAATTACAACCACCACGCGCTTGCTCCACCCTTTTGTAACATGCCACATATTTAACTTATTTCTTCATCCTAATTTTCATATATTAAAAATATGTCTCGACAATCCTCTCTCAATCTAAATGTCCTCAATGTGTATGCAGCCATCGAATAATGGGCACGACAGCGGCATTGCCTTCCGAAAGTTACATCATTTTGATCGGAAGAAACGATGGGAGTTCGCTATTTGGCTTCATTGTTGTTCGGGATCAAACCATTATAGGACACACCCAGGTTTCCGAGTCAACCCGAAGCCGACCCAATTTTGCAAACAGGTCAGTTTTCTGGACCCAAACCCGACCCGCTTCGGGTTCGGTCAAACCAAACCCGAAATTTTTAGTTCGGGTTCGGGTAAAGTTTTTGGGTCGGGTCCAATATTGACACCCGTACCAACGAGCAACGATGCTATAAGAAAGAAAATTTTCTAAAAGTTAAAAAAAATATATTTTTTTTATAGACTGAAAGGTCGACGACGATGGTGAAGCCTGTCGACGGCAGCCAAGAGGACCCTTAGATAAATTTCCCAACGGTAAACTTTTATGCTTCCTCTTCCATTGTAATCACCCTGAATCCCGACAAATTCACCCTCTTCACCACACCGGCATCTGGACCATAGTTCATGTACTCGCCGTAGTAAAGCATACTGAGCGCAAAATTTTGAGTCCACTGCGACGAGTACATGAACTATGCTCCCGGTGCCTGTCTAGCAAAGAGGGTGAATTGGCCGCGATTTAGGGTTATTAGAGTGGAAGAGGAAGCAGAAATGTTTACTGTTGGGAAATTTATCTAGGTGTCTTCTTGGAAGCCATCGACCAGCATTGTCTTTGTCGCCAGCCTTTCAATCGAAAAAAATATATCGATTTTCACTTTTAGAAAATTTTCTTTTTTATTGTATCATTCCTCGTTGGTAGGGGTGTCAATATTGTACCCGAACCGAAAGTCCGACCTAAACCCGACCAGAAAATTTCGGGTTTGGGTTGACTCGAACCTGAAGCGAGTTAGGTTCGAGTCCAAAAAACTAACTCGTTTGCAAAACAGGGTTGGGTACAGGTTGACCTGGAAATCCAAGAATGACCTAAAAAGACCCAAACCCGAACATCAACGAACCCAAACCGTGAACTCCAGTCATTGCTTCCGATCAAAATGATATAGCTTTTGATCCGATTGGAGGGAAAATTGTCAAAGGAGAGACGTCGAACAACCATGAAGGAGCCGAACAGCAACGAGCGAAGTCGAACAGCAATGAAGCTGAACAACAATGATGTCTAAAATCAACGAGCAAACTCCCGTCGTTACTTCTGATCAAAATGTTGTAACTTCCTATCCGATGGGACGGGAAAATAGTCAAAGGAGTGACACCGAATAGCCACGAAGGAGCCAAACAACGAGTGTAGGAGAACAACAATGAAGCCGAACATCAACGAAGTCGAACAGAAACAAGTGAACTCCCATCGTTTCTTCCGATCAAAATGTTGTAACTTCTGATCCGATAGGAAGGAAAAATCATCAAAGGAGTGATGTCGATCAGCTATGAAGGAGTCGAAGAAGCTACGCGTGCAATCTCTACACCTCCCGCGAAGCAATGAAGCCCAACAGCAACAACGAAAAGAGAAGATGAAAGAATCGACCCGTGTCAAGTCAGGTTGATCCGAATCGAAGCGGGTCGGGATCGGGTAGAAAAAATCAACCCATTTACAAAAAAGGGTCAGGTTGACCCGAACCCAATAGTGCCAGGTCAGTTTTGGATTTGACCCAAACATAACCCGTTACCCGAAATTGACACCCCTAACAAAGCCTTAAGAATTAAAATGGTCGACATCAAGTAAGAGATTGCAAAATAAAATAACAATGCATTTGAAACAAATAGTTGATTAAAGATTGTTTGCAGTAGGGGGTGGAGCTGGAAAACATCAATAGGTTAGAAGGACGTCGATAGGCTGAAGGCGGTTGTAGATAGGACAAATAGTGGTGTTTGTAAGACAAAATTAATATTACTATTTTCTTTTAAAAAATCAAAATTACTATTTTCTATAAATAATTCACAATCAATTTTTTTAGTCATTTCTAAACTTAAATGATCTACAACAATTATTTTAATACTATCAAGATCTAAGCATAGATTTTTATTGTTAAACCAAATAAGCATCAAGCTTATATAACAACCTTTTAAAAGACACATTGTTCCGCCACAACAAGCAAATTAGGATTAGCACCTAATATTTATTCCATTAAGGAAATAATAATTTTTTGAAATCACCTAAATTGTCTACCATTTCCAATCTAGCTAGCAATTAGTAGGGAATAATACAAATCAAGATTAAAATAGGAAACATGTAGATGCAAACTTAATTAAAAATTATCCAATGTATCCACATAAAACTAAAGCAAAATGGCCCGAAAAAATTGGTATGTTATTTTCTGCAAAGTAAGACAACTTATTGTTTACTAAAAAAATAGAAATAATTCCTAAAATCGTTAAATAAAAAATCCCTAAACAACAAGATCCTAGATAATGTGACTATAAGTTGAGCCAAAAGAGTAAGTAGCTCAAAAATTACCTAACAACAATGTATCAGTTAGGAATAAATGGAAGGAAATGATCCATTTGTTTTTCGAATCACAGTAAAAAATGGAAGGTTTCGAGTTTCTTCAAAAAAAAATCTGAAGCTTTGCAAGACCCATTACTTTGTGTCGCTCTCTTTGTCTCTATGAACCTCATCTCCGCAGCTCGACTAGGGCTCCGCCTTGCCTAGATATGTTTCTCCATCATTTGAGCTCATTCTCTGGGAAGGAAAGCAGCCGTAGCTCCTCCCCGCCGATCTGCTTGGGCTTTGCCCTAGCCTCCTATTTTCCTTACTTGACCTCATCTCCCAGGGAAGTTTTTTATTCCTTTTTTCTTCATGGTTTAGTTTTTTTTTCATGGATGGTATTTCCTTTTACCCAATTTTCTTCCTCTGATGTCGTGTGATGGCAGATAATCGAGCTCATTTACGGGATATGGGTTTCTTGTATGGTAAATATATTTCAATGACGTTTCTTGATGCTTTGGTCGGTGCCACTCCGGTGGTTTTCTTGCCACTTAAAGCTTCAACATTTAATGGTATGCCATTATGGATTTCTGATCAGTAGGAAATTGTGGCTCTCGCTGCACCCTTTGAATTTTCTTTGCTTAGAAAATTTCCAAACAATAGCCCATCTTTAGAAACCTTTAGGAAGTTTTTTTGTCAATCTTAAGCTTGCTGGTGAATACTCTGTGACACTTTTGAATGTGAAGAATATGCTGATTAAACTTGTGAATGATTTGGATTATTGTTAGGTTTTTACACATCGTTGTTATTTTGTCTATAATTATTTTATGAAACTGGTGAACTGGTCTCCTTACTTGGATTTTTCAATTGAATCTCCCATTATCCCTATTTGGGTCTCCTTCCCAAATTTGCATCATCACCTTTTTTCTCCTCGTAATCTTCATGGATTAGGCTTTTTATTTGGTCGGCCTCTATGCAATGACAATGCAACCTTTGTGGGTTCCCACCCTTCGGTTGCGTGAGTTTTAGTGGAATTGAATATAACTAAAATTTATCTCGATTTTGTTTGTATTGGTCCGGATAATTTGGGTTATGCTAAATCTATTGTGATGGAAAATCTTCCTTCCTTTTGAAATAAGTGTAAAGCATTGGGTCATGCTAAGAAGGAATATGGTTATACTGTTGTTAATATTATTAATTCTAATGGGAATGTGAATGGTGTTTTGGAATACTAGTTAATGTTGATACCCCTAATTTATCTCTTGTCTCTCATGTTAATATGTTGGTGGCTAATGGGGTTGATTGCATTGAAGCTTCTTTCGATTTGGTGATCTTCACAATGGGGATAAGGTCAGTAATATTGAGGAGGAAATGGTTCCGTCGAATACTGCTTTGCATTTCCCTATTAAGGTTGTTAATGATAGTTGGGTGCTAATATTTGTGGGGTTAACCTTGCTACTACTCCTGTCGCCTCCCCTTGTATTAGTATTTGTGATGGAGTTGATGGAGATTCTGCTTTTGATCATTCTGGTGTTAACTCTTCTCAGTGTGGCATGGAACCTGGGGAGGATGATTGTGTTGATGGTTCTCTCGTGGTTGTTTCGAATGTGGAATCACTTCATATTATTGGGAATCCGTTTATTGATGTTATGGTTTCTATTATTTCAATTGAGGCTTTGAAAGCTCAGTTGTCGTGGAATTTGAAGGATACTTATTGGATCAAAATGATTGGTTGGTTGGGTATGATTTTGCACCCTGTGGGGGTATTGAGGATGAATTGGGTGAATCTGTTGATAAGTTCCATGCGTTGTATAGTTTGAATGTGGATTTTATTTTTTAAAAAGGATTTTCTCATAGAGGTTGTAAATGAGGTAGGAGGAAATCTAAAATGAAGTAATTGATTTTGTTTGTTGGTTTTCTCTTTTGTTGTGGCCCTCCTTGGTTGGTTTTACCTTTGGCTTTGGTGTTGCTTTTGTTAGTGGATGGCCCATGTATCTGGGTTGTTTTGCAGTGTTGTTTTGTTGGCTATGGGTTGTTTCTCTCTTCTCTTTTGTAGGTTTCTTTGGGATTTCATCTTGCAAGCTGCTTAGGGTGGCTCGTGTGGCTCCCTATTTCTTTGCTTCATTTTGTTGCTTTACTTCTTTTGCTCATCATTATATTAGGTAGAATAGTTGGCCCGTATGTTTTACTTCAAAGGTTATACTTTTAGAGAGGTAGATATTCTTTAAGAACTTGTAATTTTCTAGTTATTAACACGTAGAACCTTTATGGATTTTATCCCAAAAAAATAGGAAAAATTCAAATGTCCTTAGCAAAAATAGAAATTACAAATTTGTTTAAATATAATTCCAAAAAACATTATAACATTAAACCAAATTTATAAAAACAAATTTAAGAAAACAGACATTTATAAATACAATAAAACATTAAAACATGAATTCAGAGTAATGTCTTGCAAAGCTTCAGATTTTTGTTGAAGAATCTGATAACCAAGATTTAAAATTATGTAAATAAGCCTCGAGGCATTTTTCGTTCATGAGGTGAGGCGTAAGCCTCGTGGTGGTGTGATGAGGTGTAAGCCTCATAGACGAAGAATTGTGTAAATGATAATTTAAGTGTTATAGCAGATAAATAGTAGTAAGAGTCTATGATACAATAAAAACATCTAAAAGATAATTGAACTTAGTGGAAAACAAAAAAAAAATAGATGCAATATATGCATCTCATAGCATAATTTAAAGTACAAAACTACAAAAGTCTATCAGAACTCCCAAAGTACAAATAAGAAAAAACATCTAAAATCCAATCATGTCCCATCACAACATGGATCTTTAGTGGAGGCATCTTCATCTGCAATTGTACCTATGAATGTCAAATCATTATTATCTTCAATGTTACCCCACTTATCTCTTAGGGTCCGTTTGGGATAGCTTTTTCACTACTTCATATTTCATATCCATGCCACACACTATTTCACTATTGCTTATTTTGCTACCTTTTTTAAAATATTGGTGGTGGGAAGTAAGTTCTTATAATCAAATATATTAGAGTACGATAGCTATAAAAAAAAGTTATGCATTTGATTTTTTTTCAAAAGAAAAAGTTATAATGCCCACATTAACTTGCAAAAAAAGTATTATCATCCTAATTTATGTATTATAAAAAATCAATATACTTTATGAAGATAAAAAAAAATTACTTTATGAAGATATGCTTGCAAATTCTTTTTGAGCTTGTATGGATCATTTCCTTCCATTCATTCCTAAGTGGTACATTGTTGTTAGGTAATTTTTGAGCTACTTACACTTTTGGATTAACTTATAGTCACATTATCTGAGGTCTACTATTTGTTAATAGTTCCACATCAATCAGACAAAAAAGAATGATGTACCATTTTAATGGGAAATGACAAGGGCGAAAGGCAAATTTCATTAAATTCAGAAAAGGTTACATGTACAAGTGTATCTTAACAAGAGAAGCACTATAATTACATGCAATTGAGAACTTGTGGCTTTTGAACGAGATGACTAACTTAATACAAATAGTCTAACTAACATAAAAAATAGAAACAAATAGTAGACTGAAAGTAATGTGACTATTGCCTGCTCATTTTTTGTTTCCCCACACGCACACGCGCGCACACACACACACACACACACACACACACATATATATATATATAAGGTTATGATATTCAATCTTCCAATACTTATATAATTCCATTAAAAAAAGGCACTTCATTATGTTTTCTATGACTCTCTCGTTGTTCAACAAGAATAGAGAGAATGGAGTAAACAAAAAAAAAGTTTTGTTGGGTTTTTAAAAAATTTAGTTGTTAATTATAGTTATATCTAATTAGGTAAGTAAAAATTTGTTAGTGTATATAATTTTTTAGGTTGAGTTTTTAAAATTTTTGGAGTTAATGAAAGATTTAACTATTTACATTACGACACAAACCATCTAGGCCACCACAACACTACACGCTGACATTGACGATACCACGTAGGTCACAAAGGAATCGTTAGATTTTATTTTATGGAGGTCAATCTTAGAGTCTAATGATTTTCATTTGAGTAGATCTAAAACTAAATATATTGAGTGTAATTTTAATAGTAATAGATCTAATTGGGGATTGTAACTTTCAAAACTGATCGGTTCGTCGGCTTGTCAGTTTTCCGATGATCCGATTAGGAGAGTAAATGTATTAGATTTGGTTTATATCAAGAAAGGTAGAGGTGGACCTAAAAGACATGGTTAGAAAATATTAAAACTGACATGTCTTTATTATATTTAAATGATAATTTGACTCTTAACATGATATAAGGGAGAAAAAATTTCATGCAGCCAACCCCACATAGTAGGATAAAAGCTTTGATATGTCATCAAAAAATTATCTTAATCAGGCACAAATCTCGAGGCAAAATCATGATGGAAGCTTCAAAAATTTAATTTAGGACCATCTAAACTCTGATTTCTGCAAACTTATAGTCAAACTGAGCGTCTTGGAAATACAAATGCAACGACACCAATTTTCAACTCAATCCAAGCCTAAAATGGTTCAAATCAAAGACATGAAGCACATTTGGAAGGTTCAATCCATAATTTGGATTAATAAACAGTTTCCAAATATGGCATGCTTATAGTTGAATTAAGCAGCTTGACGAGACTAATCCAACCAGCCTAAGATCATAAAATTCTGATATCATTAAGGCATTCAAATGCCCAATAAATGGTCTCTAATCAAAGTATTCAACATCGGTCGTCCATTCAAACCACTCACAATTTACCCTTGATCTCCTCCTTATTTACGGACTATGCTACTCTCAGAAAATTATAAATATAACCCTCATTCTTTATTGGGGGGGGGGGGGGGAGGAGGGAGACAAGGAGGAAGAAAGAGGCCAAAGCAAGAAGAGAAGAGAAGAAAGTAAGGAAGAAAAGGAAGAGACTCGTCAACCACCGCCAGACTTTCACCCAATAGCCAACAAACACCGGACTTCTGTCTGATCACCAACTATTGTTGAAATTAAGTAACGAAGCAATAATAGAAGGAAGAAAGGGAATAGAAGAAAGAAAGTTCTCCTGTCACCAGACTCTTCCTCGACCACGAGCAGGCCTCTAAAAAATAACCTCGGATATGTCATATATTTTTGGTGGATTCTCTTGACCTTTTTTACATAAGTTAACATCATTGAGCAAGGCTCTGACATATAACCTCGGATAGGTCATACATCTTGGGTGGATTTCCTCAACCTCTTCCATATAGGTTAACGTCATTGAGTAGAGCTCTGACATACAATCTCGGATATATTATACATTCTTGTTGGATTCTTTGGACCTCTTCCATATAGGTTAACATCATTGAGCAGTGCTCTAACATACAACTTCGAATAGCTCATACATCCTTGGTGGATTCCCTCGACCTCTTCCACATTGGTTAATGTCATCGAACATGGCTCTGACATACAACCCCAGATAGGTCATACTTTCTTGGTGAATTCTCTCGACATCTTTCATATATGTCAACATGATCGAGCAATGCTCTGAATAAACAACATTCTCTCTAAAAAAGATTCCATGAATGTATGTGGTTGATAAAATCATCACTCATATGAAGATCTTAGTAGGCTAAAAAGCCTCAAAAAGCACATTATGCAATATATTAAAGCATGTCTCAAAGATGCAATAACAATTCCTCTTTCTCCAAGGGACAAGTTTTCAACATCATATATAATATCAATGGAGTTACATAAATTTAGATTCAGATGTATATTTATTCTCACTAGAAGTTAAAATTAAAAAGTACATTAGCATAATCCGTACAAGCTACTATCATCAATCAACAAGTAACTTCAAAGTAGTCAAATACCCTTGGTTGATTTAAGTGACCTTTTCAAGCATCTCATACAACTTCTTCTTCAAAAAAAGGACATAACCTGAACATTATCATGCCTCAACTTAGTTAACAGTGTTAGTGTGTTGCCAGAATGCTAGCATAACACACTGCTTCGACCCCTTGACTCAGGGATATCTGATTTTGATACACTTCATTATAGATGCACATTTCCATAGCAAAATGCCACTAGACACCCGCCATTATCAACCCTTCGTCTGATATCTACCGGCGGTCCTTTTCTTCATATCAACCGTCATCAGCTTCTTGCTTGACCGTTATTTGTGGCACACCCTCCAAGTCTCTCCTTTAACTCTCCACTCAATCATTAACTGCCAATAGACTTCCACTTTATCATCTATCGCTAATGGACTTCCGCTCAAACAACGTCAAAATTTTCCCCATCTACTAATCACTGTGGGTTCTCCTCCCGGATACTATTACCACTAGATCTTCTCAAATCACCCTTACGTGCAAGAAGCATTTGATCTACTTATGTTAAGGACAGTTTAGTCGGAGAGTAATCTCTCATTATAACTTCTTCTACATAAGAGAGGGGTATTGAAAGTTGATAGATAAATGCCGCCTATCTTCTATAGTGGAATGCCTCTAATGTAATAAGAGAACGCAAAAAAAAAGAGAGAAAAAAATCTCCTTTTATACAAGAGATGTGCACTAAAGCTTGATAGGAGAATGCTGCGTATCTCCAACAATGGAATGCCTCAAATGTAAGAAGAAGACTAAGGAGAAGAAAAATGCAAAAAACTCTAACTTCTATACAAGGAGAGGGTTACTGATTTAAGTAGTGAAATTCACCTAAAAAAAATTATGGAATGCCTCAACTATAAGAAAGTTAGAGGGAGAAGAATGAAGTGAGAAAGAAGTAATTTTTGCTTGGCCTAATGGAGTGTATTTATAGAAGCATTTTGGAAGAAAAGAAGTCTAGAATTTTTTCTAAATTTTTTTGGACTTTTTTTGAATTTTCTTGATTTATTTAGGAATTTTTTGGATAAAAAAAGCCAAGCAGTCTGCGGCAGGCTTGAACCAGCTCTCGGCCACCAAACGGCGAGTAGAACTGCATTGACTAGGTGGGTTGTGGGACGGCCGAAAGCACGGGCCACATTAGCAGACTAGCAGCTTAATCCAGGCGGGCCACGGGCGGGCCAGGCAAGCCACGAGCGGACTATAGAGCGGGCCAGTTGCGCGGCTCCTCTCCCGCCAGCAACGGGCAACGGCGACCAGCCGGTCGATTTAGCCGGTTCAACTTCCTATATGAATTTGGGCCCAATTTTTTACCCGAAAAAGTCAAATCAGACATTTTTTTGGGTTTGTGGGACCATTTTTTTAATGTTACAGACTCAATTTCGACACTTTTAAAGCCATTTGGGACCTCAACGCACAAGATCATATTATTTTATAGTATAAATGACATAAAGAATTATCCAAAAATTATGACATATATTTTCGGACTCCTAGAGCTTTGATGTCCAAAAATAGGAGGGCATTTGATATGTCATCAAAAAATTATCTTGATCATACACAAATCTCGAGGAAAAATCAAGCTAAAAGCTTCAAAAATTTAATCTGGGATCATCTAAACTCTAATTTCAGCAAACTTATAGTTGAACTGAGCGTCTCCAAAAATACGAACCCAACGACACCAAATTTAACTCAATCCAAGCCCAAAATGGTTCAAATAAAAGGCCCGCGGCACATTCAGAATGTTCAATCCATAATTTGGATTACCAAACATATTCCAAATATAGCATGCTTATAGTTGAATTGAGCGGCTCGACGAGACGAATCTAACAAGCCCAAAATCATAAAATTGTGATACCATTAAGGCATTCAAATGCCCAATAATCAATGTATAATTAAAGGATTCAACATCGGCCGTTCATTCAAACCACTCAATATTTACCCCTGATCTCCTCCTTATTTACTAGTTATATATATATATATATATATATATATATATATATATATATATATATATATATATATATATATATATATATATATATATATATATATATATATATATATATATATATATATATATATATATATATATATATTTTTTTTTTTTTTTTTTTGTTAAAACCCACCTACGGGCCTACGCGTTAAATAATGGGAAAAGTTACACAGTCCTTAAAGGGTTCTTTAACTCACTAATGCTCCAATGAGCTACAGGAAAAATCAAAAAGAAACCTAAGAGCCTGAGATCCCTATAAGCACTATCGATCAAGTCGCCGACATCTTCACCAAACCGCTCTCCACTCCGCGGTTTCAGGCTCTTAGGCTCAAATTGACGGTCATTCCAGACCCATCAATTTGCAGGGGCGTATTAGAACCTAAAGATATGTAACATTTAAACTTTACAGGTGGCTGTCCCTCATTGGACAAGCTACCTTTACGTCTATTTCCTACATCTATATACAGACATCTACTCTGTACTTTATCATGATCAAATATACATTTCTACTTTCTTGTTCTATCAGCGTCTCTGTCTTTCTTTATCTTCTGTATCCTTCGGTTCTTCCTGTTCTTCATGGTATCAGAGCAGGTAAGGTAGCCCGTTAGATATGGCAAGTTCCTCTACGTCTCAGCTCGGAGATCGATCCGAATCAGCGACGAACTCAGAAGATCCATTCATATCTTCTACCCTTAAATTTGTCATTTCCAATCTCAAGAACACTATTCACACGCAGCTTGTCTCGGACAACTACCCATTATGGAAATCTCAAATCATCAAGATCTTCAAGGAAAATGGGTTTGACAAGTTGCTTGACTCAAAAATCCCTCCACCGCAGCAAACGATCCATCATTCTAATGGCAGCACCGTTCGTAATCCTGTTTTTCACCAATGGATTCTGACCGACCAGAATCTTGCAGCAGCTCTGTGTTCTACTATTTCCCCCTCTGTTCTCCCATACGTACTCAATCTTGACACTAGCACGGAAATCTGGAGCAGCCTTGAAACAAGGTTTCAATCAACAAATCGATCCAAGGTCTTACAACTCAAGAATGAATTGCACAACGTATCTCTCAAGAACCAAACAATGACGTAGTACCTTTCGGAGATTAAATCGATAGTAGACCAAATCGCTGCTGCAGGGTCATCCGTAGACAGTGAAGATGTTATACTATACATCTTGAAAGGTCTTCCTACCCCCTACCAATCTTTCAAAACTGCTATCCGCACAATGATCAATCCTATAAGCTTGGATAATCTATATCCTCTTCTTCTAAGTGAAGAAATTCATGTATCTGAAGCGGCAAAAGAAATGACCTTAAACAAATCTAAAATAGCTTTCTTCTCCTCACGTGGACGGGGCCGACGCTCAAGAGGACGAACATACCACTCAACGCCAGATAACTCCAGCAGGACATCCGAAATGTCCACTGTCAGTTGCCAAATTTGTCTCAAGAAGGGACACTCAGCGCAATCTTGCTGGCATCATTTGAACCTCCAATACACCCCATCAAATTCTACCCAGACCAAGAAAGCTCTCGTTGCCACTACAGATCAATCTTCATCAAATTGGTTCTTGGATTCGGGAGCCTCTTCGCATCTCACAAACTCTCTGGAGAACATGTCACTCTCAAATTCCTACAACGGCTTGGACACGGTCACCATGGGCGACGGGCGCTCGGTTAACATAAGTCACTCCGGTGAGGGATTGTTACCGACCCCGTCTCGTAAGTTAATTCTATCTCAAATACTTCATTCCCCACATTTTCAATTCAATCTTCTTTCTATCTCGAAGCTCACTAAAGATAATCATATCTCCATTACGTTTGATCAATTCGGTTTTGTTTTTAAGGATTTGACGACGCAAAAAGTACTACTTCGCGGACCCTGTAGCAACGGGCTATATCCTCTACCAACGGCAAATTCGTCTTCCTCCACTCCAGCTCTGTCAGCTGTTACATCCAAGAACTCATTATGGCATAGGCGTCTTGGCCATCCCAACGGCAAAACTATGCAATCTATTTCTCTTGCAAATCCTCACCTACATATTGAAAAACATTTATTTCAATGTTCTGTCTGTAACGAATCAAAAGCTCATAAAATTGTTTTTTTCAAATTCTGTACATCGTTGCGAATCTCTTCTTGATTTGATTCATACCGATGTTTGGGGTCCTGCTCCGGTTCTATCAAATCAAGGATATCGCTATTACGTTCTTTTCATTGACGTTTTTTCACGATTTACCTGGATATTTCCTATGCGCCATAAGTCAGACGTCACGAACATCTTCATAAATTTTACACATAAAATTGAAAACTATACATCAAAGAAAATCAAGACTCTTCGCTCTGACGGTGGAACAGAATTTGTTAATAGTGCCCTTCGCAATTTTCTTCAGAATCACGGAATTTCTCATCAACTCTCATGTCCCTACACTCCCGAGCAAAATGGGGTCGCCGAACGCAAACACCGTCACATTATCGAAACCACTAGGACTCTGCTCTCTACATCATCCACTCCCTACATCTACTGGCCCGAAGCCGTTCTAACATCTGCTTATCTCATCAACCGCATGCCATCCTCGATCACTCAAGATCTTACACCATTTGAACTTCTGCACAACAGTCCGCCTGATTACACTCATCTTCGCACCTTTGGAAGCGAATGCTTCCCCCTTATTCCATCTCACAATCGTCACAAGTTTCAGCCCAAAACTAAGTCATCCGTTTTTCTGGGCTATTCCGATCTCTACAAGGGCTATAAGACTCTAAACAAAGACACAAATCAAATTACCGTCTCTCGGCACGTTCACTTCAATGAGACTTCGTTTCCTTTCTCCACCTTAGCAAAACCCACGAACAATCTCAATGACACAAATATTTCCCCTCTTTTGCTTGTTCCCACCTCGGTCACTCAATCTGTTATCACTACTACTCCTAACTCGCAAATTCCAACTATATTCCCTCAGAAAGAAACTCTCTCCACTGCCTTATCTCCTGCCACTGTCACTAGTCCATCTTCCAGGACTACGCCCACTCATCAGCCCACTCCTATCTGCCATTCCCATCCGATGATCACCCGGACTCAAACCGGTACACTAAAGCCTCTCACCCGCCTTAATCTCGCCCACATTCAAAATAATGATGAGCCTCAACTTGCTCCAGCCACCTACACCGAAGCCATTAAACATCTCGAATGGCGCAAGGCTATGGCAGCAGAGTTTCTTGCATTGCAGCGTCAGGGAACATGGAGTTTGGTTCCACGTCCACCTAACTCATCCGTATTAGGATGTAAGTGGACGTATCATACAAAACTTCACGCCGACGGCTCTATTGCAAAGTACAAAGCCTGTCTCGTTGCACTCGGCAACCATCAGGAATTTGGGATAGACTACACGGAGTCCTTCAGTCCAGTCGCCAAACTCCCTACAATTCGCATTCTTCTTGCTGTCGCCATTCGTCATAACAGGCCAGTACAACAGCTCGACGTGGCCAACACCTTCCTTCATGGTCATCTGAACGAAACGGTATTTATGTCTCAACCCAAAGGGTTTGAGGATGCCTCTAATCCGGATCATGTATGTAAACTTCATAAGGCCCTATACGGCCTTAAGCAAGCTCCACGTCAGTGGTACAACACATTAAGTTCTCAGCTCATCTCCCTCGGATTCAAGCATAGCAGTGCCGATTCGTCTCTTTTACTTTATACCTCTAAGAAAATTAAAATATTTTTCCTTATTTACGTAGACGATATAAGGATTACTGGAAATGACACGCAGGCAATCTCTAACATCATCAACCAGTTGAGCGCTAAATTCGATCTCAAGCAGTTGGGTAACATCCATGAGTTCCTCGGCATCAAGATTGACCATCCCGAGAATCAGTATTTTCTCTCACAGGAGGCATATGCAAAATCTATCCTACAGCTTGCTCACATGGGTAGTTGCAATCCGCTTTCTAATCCCACATAAGCTAAGCTTCCTGATACATTTCCACCCGACCAAATCCTATCGGATCCAATTACTTACCGAAAAATTACTGGATCTTTGCAATACCTAACGCTAACCAGACCGGACATAGCGTTCAGCATAAACCAACTATCTCAACACATGCACAATCCACTTCCTCAACATATCTACCTTCTCAAACGTCTGCTTCGTTATATCAAAGGTACGTTACACTACGGTATTCCCCAATTCTGATCTTGTTCTTACCTCTTTTTCAGATGCCGATTGGACTGGAGATCCAATCTCTCGTAAATCAACCTCTGGCTACTGCTCCTTTCTTGGACAAACTCTAATTTCGTGGACAGTCAAAAAGCAACACACGGTACCAAGATCATCTAAGGAATCTGAATATCGCGCCTTAGCTGCTCTCACTTCGGACATCGTTTGGCTAAGAAGACTCCTCTCTGATTTCGGCATCTCCCCAGAACACCCAACGGATCTGCATTGTGATAACACGTCCGCTATTGCTCTCGCAACTAACCCGGTGTTCCATGCACGCACAAAGCACATCGAGATTGATCAAAAATTCGTTCGTGATCACATTCAGCAAAATAATATTTGCCTTCAGCCTATAAGCACTATCAATCAAGTCGCCGACATCTTCACCAAACCGCTCTCCACTCCGCGGTTTCAGGCTCTTAGGCTCAAATTGACGGTCATTCCAGACCCATCAATTTGCAGGGGCGTATTAGAACCTAAAGATATGTAACATTTAAACTTTACAGGTGGCTATCCCTCATTGGCCAAGCTACCTTTACGTCTATTTCCTACATCTATATACAGACATCTACTCTGTACTTTATCATGATCAAATATACATTTCTACTTTCTTGTTCTATCAGCGTCTCTGTCTTTCTTTATCTTCTGTATACTTCGGTTCTTCCTGTTCTTCAAATACCATTACATAGATTTCGGTCAAGACAATAAAAGGAAACCTTCCTAATCAAAGCATCAGAGAAATCTCCTAATTTTTGGTAGCAATTATGATTCTAATTAATGCAATAACCAGCCAATTAAAAGCTTTCCAAATAAGAGTTTTCTATGATTTAGAAAGATTCCTAAAATCACTTCCAAATGAACATATGAATAATAAGTCTAAGAAAATTCTGATATGCCCCTTGACGACCTTTATCCGCACTCGTTTTCAACTGATGTTGATAGCAACAATTTTACGAAGTAAAAATTCAAGAAATTCCAGAGATAAGGCCTACTGTGGTCTTCGCATAAAGCTTTTTGTCATTTTGCAGTTCTTTTTTATTCTTTTGGATCTTAACTGAATTGACCGATTATCTAAGAAAAAAATATTAGGTTAGGACTTCCTGATGAGGACGTTTAATTTCAAAACAATACTGAATTTTATTTTTATTTATTTTTCATAAAATTACATTATTATTTTTTTATTTTTATCGAATATTTATGTATTTTGATCACTTATTTAATACTACAAAAATAAAAAATACATAGAGTTTTGTACATTATTTTATTGCGCAATAACTTAAAAATGTTATTTGTTAGAAAATTAACCAAATATATTTTCTTAGATAATAGGCCTATTCATTTAGGACCCAAAAAAATAAAAAAGAACTGCAAAATGACAAATAGCTTTGTGCGAAGACCGCATAGGCCTTATCACTGAAATTTCTTGAAATTTTACTTCGTAAAATTGTTGCTATCAACATCAGTTGATAACGAGTGCGGGTAAAGGAGGTCGTCAAGTGGCATAAGATTTCAATATTTTCTTATGCCATGTGTATCCCGAATCAAATGTGAAAATTGGTCTATATTTAAATCGTTACTGCCTTTTTGAGGTCGAGATTAAGACCTTGCCCAAGGAGTAGAAGTCCATTAGGGGATGGTATGTGGCTTGAAATTTATTGGAAGCATCCTTGCATTTTTTTAGAGTTTTCTTATATACCATCTTGGTTTTGAAAATATTGGAGGGATCTTCTTGACTAAAATTATAGTCAAGGTTTCCCCCAGCCTGGATATGATTTTCATGAAATTGATGCATCAATAGCAGTTGAATAATCTTTTGAGTTTGTAGCCAAAATTGATGCCATGAGTGATCTTTTGAGAATGGAGTAATAATTACTCCCCAATTGGGAACCAGTTTCCCACAGACGGCGCCAAAATGTTGCATCCAAGAGTATTCGCGACAGTAGAGAAATATAAAGTTTAATATATTAGCATTGTACGAAAATCCAGCACGCAATCAGATAAGAGAGAGGGTTTTCATCCACTAGAGACAACAATATTTTTATGTGAAAAACCCCTAAATAGTGGGAAAAACCATGGGACCTGGCCCAGTATAAATAAATCCACTAGTATTATAGTTGATTACAAATGAGGTCCTTCCCTAGGGGAAGGCCTTAGCTTGATGTACATCTTATAGAGTACATTACATGGTGAGAATACAAAGCATCAATGTTGATGTGTTTGTTTGTTCTAAAGGACTGTAGTCGGGGTGCGACGTAAGTCGGAAGGACCGTAGTCGGCGGATGATGGAGGTTGTAAGAGCTGTAGTCGGTGGGCAACATAAGTTAGGAGGACCGTAGTCGACGGGCGACGGAGATCGAAAAGACTGTAGTTGGCAGGCGACATAAGTCAGGAGGACCGTAGTCAGCGAGCGATGGAGGTCGAAAAGACTGTAGTTGGAGGGCGACGTAAGTCAGAAGGACAAGAGTTGGCTGGCAACGGAGGTCAGAATGACTGTTGTCTAACGATGAAGGTTAGAAGGACGGCGTCAGATAGAAGTCCAATAGTGGAAAGAAATCCATCTTCGGATAGATGTACAACGAAAGTCCGACAAACCAGTAGAAGTCCAGCATTGGGTAGAAAGTTGGCGATGAGTTAAGGTCCGACGTCGTATAGAAGTCCGACGTCTGTTGGCGGCCGAAGAGAACTCCAACATAACTTGGGCGGAGTTTCGGCATCAGGGGGGACTCTGTCCTTACATGCCAAAAATTTCTACATCCCATGGAAGTCAGGTAGAATTCTGGACGTCCCATCGAAGTCGGGTAGAATTTCGATGTCCCGTGGATGTCTGGCAGAATTCCGGCGTCATTTGGAGTTTGGGTGGAACTCCGGTGGTCGAGGAGGAGTTCTTCCCTCCTATCCTTCTTCTCTTCTCCTTCTTCTCTTGCTTCTTGCTTCTCCTTGCTTGGACCCCTCTCAAGAGAAATGAGAGGTCTATTTATAGATTTCCTGGAGTGGCATGACCTGTAAATAGGTGAAAGATCAGGGGCGAATTGGGAGAGGTTCGAATGGACGGCCGATATTGAATCCCTTGATCATAGACCATTCGTCAGATGTTTAAAGACCTTAATGATGTCGGAATTTGGCGATCTTGGGCTCGTTGGATTTGTCTCCTCGAGCTGCTCGATTTGACTATAATCACGTTATGTTTGAAAACTGTTTAGTAACTCAAATTGTGGTTTGAACTTTCCAATAGTGCTTTGGGTCCTTGATTTGGACCCATTTGGGCTCGGATTGAGTCGAATTTGGTATCGTTGGATTTGTATTTTTGAGACGATCAGTTTGATAGTAAGTTTGCTGAAATCGGAGTTCAGATGATCCTTGAATTAATTTTTGAAGTTTCCAACTTGATTTTTGCCTCGAGATTCGTGATCAATCAAGATAATTTTATGACGACGTATCATGCTTATTTCTACTGCGTAGTTTTTTACTCTTTGAAAGCTCGCTTTGACCTTTTTTTTTTTTGGAAAAATTTAGGCTAGTTTAGGCAAATTCACACACACAACACATTCGCGAGACTCGAACCCAAGGCCTCTTGGTTGATAACCAAAACTCCCAACCATGAGACCAAGATGAGCTGCGTTCTTTGACGTACCTCTTTTGGAAGAAAGGAAATCATTATTATGTTGTGCAAACATAGGGGAAACAAAAACCAGAAATCACACAACACAATAATACAAAAAACATGGTGATTTACATGGTTCGGCAATGATGCCTACGACCACAGGGAGGGGATGATGATTTCATTATATTGGAGAAAATATGGATTACAATAAGCTCTCTCTAGCTCTCTCATGACCTTTACAACAGCCCTCAAATACCATTACATAGATTTTAGGCAAGACAATAAAAGGAAACCTTCCTAAGCAAAGCATCATATAAATCTCCTAATTTTTGGTAGCAATTATGATTCTAATTAATGCAATAACCAGCCAATAAAAAGCTTTCCAAATAAGAGTTTTCTATGATTTAGAAAGATTCCTAAAATCACTTCCAAATGAACATATGAATAATTAGTCTAAGAAAATTCTGATATGCCCCTTGACGACCTTTATCCGCACTCGTTATCAACTGATGTTGATAGCAACAATTTTACGAAGTAAAAATTCAAGAAATTGGTCAAACACAAATTCTTTTAAAAAATTTGATGTGAGGTTTTTTTAGGTGGAGAGGAAAAACCCTAGCCGCCTCCCCCAAACGTCTTCCCCTGCTCCTCCGCCCCCTCATCCTCCGGCTCTGCCGGAGGTTGCCCCTTCTCCACTTTTATGGAGGCTGCCCTTCGTAATTCTGACTTCCCCCAGCTTGGCTCATCCAACGGTGTGGCGATCCCTTCTGTTCCTAGGTCTTGGAACAATGTCTTTGCTCCTGCTATCAATAACCCAAAAGCGTTCAACTTCTCCCATTTCCCTCTAGAGCCTGAGGTCATTCCTTTTTCGGATGAAAAGCTTTCTAAAGGAGGTGAGGACTGGCAACTTTGTCTTGTTGGCTATTCGATAGGGCGACGTCCTTTTTACGAGTCGTTGCTAGCTGCTATCAAAAAGACCTGGGTTTTGAAAGGCTCAGTTCAACTTCTCTCCTTAAACGATGGTTTTTTCCTCTTGCGCTTTTCCTGCGTTGAGGATTTCGACATGGTTTGGTCCCGTGGAGTTTGGTTTTTGCTTGGGAAGCCGTTTGTGCTTCAGAAGTGGCATCCTAAATTCAAACCTAAGAAGGAAGAGTTTTCTACTATTCCTATTTGGGTGAAGATACATGATCTCCCTCTTGCATGTTGGAATTCGGAAGGCATATCGCGGATTGCCAGCAAGATCGGGGTTCCTATTGCTGCTGACAATCTAACTGAGCAAAAAACTCGCCTCACTTACGCTCGTATCTGTGTTCTAGTTGATTGTAATGCCACATATCCGGAAGAAATCAGAGTTTCTTTGGATGGCGATCTCATTAGCCTGGCTGTGCAATATGAGTGGCGCCCCTTCCCATGTGAGCACTGTAAGTCCTTAATGCATTCTTCATCATATTGTCCTACAAATCCTGTTGTAGATTCTGGTGCTAAGAATATGGATGAAGTTAAAAACAGAGGCCGGAGCTATAGTAGAAATCCACGCTCGCGCAATCACTCCAAATCTCAAAAAAGCTTCAGGCCGCCTGCATCTAAATCGGCCGCTTCACTCCCTAATCCCACAAAGCAGACGACTGGTCCCTCTCTGCCGGATTTGGCTTTGAATTTACCTGGCGACTCCTCTGTGTTAGGCCAGCCTCTGCACTACCAGCCACATTCTCCCTCTCCTCAAAAAACAGCTCCGCTCCCATATATCCCTCCCCAAATGCCTGCTTCTAATGTTTTACAACAAACTGATGATGACAGAGTTTCGAAAATTCCGAATTTAAACTCTCCCAACGATGTTGCCTCATCCTCCAACAGTGCTTTAAATGTCATTCCTCCCTCAACTCAAAAAGATTATATTTCTCCCAACAAATTTGATCTCTTGAACATTGAGGACGAATCATCATCCAACATTGAAGTCTTACCTGAAACTGATAATTTGATGCCCGAAGAAGTTGCTGATTGCGGTCAGCATTCCAAACTCAAAGAAGCGGGGAAGGGGAAAATTCAACAGCCTCCTAAGGTATCCAAAAAATCTGCTAAAGGGAAGCAGGGCAATAAATCCCTACCTCAACCAAAATCCTAATGTCTCCTCCACCCATTGCGGCGTGGAACATCAGGGGGTTTAACCGGCCTGATAAAGTATTGTGCTGCAAGCGTCTCATTGACTCTTTCAAACTTGACATGGTCTGCATCCTTGAGAATAGGATCCATGTACACTCCTTACAGAATCCTTTCTTTGAGTCTTCACACAAATTATTTCAGTTCGAGCAAAGCTGTCATAACTTCTCCCTCTCCTCTTCTGGGCGAATTTGGCTCAAGTGGAACGCAAACAAAATACATTTCTCTCCCTCCCTGATCACCTCCCAAATGATTTCCGGATCAATCCTGGTTGGGAATACCCCTCTCTTTCAACTTACTCTGATTTATGCATCCAATAGTCCTCTGGAACGTAAAACTTTATGGGAGGATATTGCGAAGATTGCTCGTCCTGCTGATCATCCCTGGGCACTTTTGGGAGACTTTAATTGCTGCAGGTTTGCTTCGGAGAAACTTGGGGGATCTCCTATTCCGCATTCTGCTCTTCTTGATTTCAACAATATGATTTTCAATAATAGTCTTATGGACTTGCATTCTGTTGGTAGCAATTTCACTTGGTTTAATCAACGTATGGATCATCCTATACACATCAAACTTGACAGAGTTTTGGTTAATGAAGGTTGGAACAAAGCATATTCTGAATCCTATTGCTCATTCCAGAGTCCATCCTGTTCTGATCATTGTCCTGTTATCATTCATTATGGTAGGAACTTCAAAGTTAACCACAGGTTCTTATACAAAAATTTTTGGACTAGTATAGATAAGTATTGGGAACTCCTTCTTGATTCTTTTTGCTTGTCTAGCTCGGGTAATCCTTTAATTCACTTCTGCAATGTTCTGAGATCCTTCAAAAGCAATATCAAAACACAATCTTGGTCCACCTCCACTTCTGTCAGCAAGCATTTAGACCAATGTACTCTCAGGCAAAAAGATTTGTTGGATGCTTTGCAATCTGATCCCACCAATTACTCTCTGAACTGTGCTTATAAGGAGATAAACTCTGAGATTGCTTATTCATCTTCTTTACATTCCTCCTGGATCATTGAACGGGCTAAGGTCAATTGGTTAAAACACGGGGAGGATGACCTTAAATTCCTCTATGCCAAGATCAGGACTAGAATGGCTGGCTCTAAATCGGTTGTTAACCTTTTGTCTTGCAATCCTACTACTTCTAGGGATGAGGTGGTCTCCTTTATTATTCAGTATTTCCATGACTTATACAACCCTGCTCCTCCTGTTTCTTTGGACGTGGACATCTTCCCTCTTGGTTGTGCTTTGCCTGAAGCTTATGCTTCAACTATTATTTCATCTGTGAGTGATGATGAAATAAAATCTGCGGTTTTCTCGGGTTCCTCCTCTTCTGCTCCTGGTCCAGATGGCTTTAACTTCCATTTCTACAAATCGGGGTGGCACATCCTAGGCCCTTTAGTGTGCAGGGCTGTCCGTTCCTTCTTCATCAAAGGCTATATGCCTAATGGCATCAAATCTACTGCCCTTGCCATCATACCAAAGCACAAAAATGCAGCCAACATCTCTGAATACAGGCCTATTGCATTATGTAACGTAATGTACAAAATCATAACCAAAGTTATGGCTGCTAGAATTAAACCAGTGATGTGTCAGATTGTCAAGGACAATCAAGCTGGGTTTGTGAAATCTCGAATATCTACTGATAACATATTACTTGCTAGTGATATTCTTTTCTATGCTGGGAAAAGAGGTGGTGCTAATCTTTTCTGTGCCAAACTTGATATCAAAAAGGCTTTTGACTGTGTTTCTAGACAGTTCCTATTTGCTAGGCTTCTTCAGAAAGGATTCCCTAGCATCTTTGTGAGTTGGATCAAGGCCTGTGTATCTGATGTTAATTATTCTATTGTTCTTAACGGCGCCCTTGAAGGGTACTTCTCCTCTACTGCTGGCTTAAGGCAGGGGTGCCCTCTAAGTCCCTATCTCTTCTGTCTTGTCATGGATGCTTTCTCCAATCTTCTTGAGAGTAGGGGTTTCAAAGGTATCTCAACTGATAACTATTCTCTTACGCATTTGCTGTATGCGGATGATGTCTTGATATTTGGGGAGGCCAATATTGATAACTGTCATATTTTAGATTCTATGCTCAGGGACTTTGCAAATTCTACGGGGCTTTTTATAAACTTTGACAAAAGTTGTATCATGTTCCCTAAACACTTGAGGAATTCCCTCCAAATCTGTCAGAAGTTATCCATCCACAATATTGTAGACAAAATAACATATTTGGGTATTCCTTTATCTTTTTATAGGTTGAAAGTCTGTGACTTTCTTCCTCTGATGGACAGTCTTAATAGGAAACTCAATGGCTGGAAAGCCAATTTATTGTCTTTTGGAGGGCGTCTACAATATCTGAAATTCACGATACAAAACACTATTGCTTACTGGATACGAGGATCCATATTACCTAGAACTGTGTATAAGGTTTACAAAAAGCTTTCCTCTAAGTTTCTATTTTTTGGGGAGGTTAATTCTGCTAAGAGATTGCACATGCTCTCTTGGGATAAAATTTGCAAACCTAAATCTAAAGGTGGTCTTGGCATTCCCTCTCTCCAGGCCTTGCAATTTGCTTATCACTGTTCAGTTATTTTCAGGATGTACAATGTCCCTTCTCCCCTCTCCTCCTGGCTTATCACCAAATACAGCTCTCCTTGGAAGGAACCTCTGCTTTCTGCTTCTAAACTCTGGAAATGCATTTGTAAAACTGCTGTTGATACTAAACACTGCTTTAAATTCAATATCACTCAAAATTGTCCTGTATCTGTTAAGTGGGACCACTGGTGCAATAATTCCACTTTAGGGAATTATCTTGGCAATGTTTCTTATGAAGATGTTCCTGATATCATGATTTCTGAACTCATTTCTGGTGGCTCTTGGGATTTAGCTGGAAAAATTCATCAATCTATGCATCAGGCTTTCCTTAGTTTGCAGATTTCTAATAGTTCTAATACCTGCTTGCTATGGAACAATTCCAATAATGTCCGTTTCAGTTTTTTTATTGATGAGTTTTATTCGGAGTTTGAGGATTGTGGCTGGGACAACATGCTATGGAAAAAGGGTCACATTATTAAACACTCGGTTTTTGCCTGGCTGGCTTTAGCTGGGGGATTAAAAACTGCCGTTGCTCTCCACTCTAGACACATTTTCGTACCTATATGCTGCAGTTTGTGTAACTCTAATGACGAATCTGTGTCTCATATGTTTTTTGAATGCCCCTTCTCTTTCGAGATTCTTAAGGGTATTATTCCTGGTATGGGTATTTTCCTCTTTAGACCGTCCATCATGCAAATTTTTGACTGGTTAACTGAAGCTTTTCAAGAGCAGCAGTGCACTCTTGCTGCTTTGAAAGTGGCGGTGTGCTGTATCATCTATTTTATTTGGAAGGAGAGGAACAATAGGAGATTTGGTGGGAATTTTCTTTGCAAGACATCTGTTATGTTATATATCAAAAGAAGCTTGCACTTGAAGTTTATGAAATGGAAGAATTATACAGAATTGATGGAGCTTTTTTAGTGTGCCAGTTGCATATTCGAGCCTCTGTCCCTGTTCCTTCGGCATTGCCTGTTGGCCAAGACTGGACAATGATGAAGCTCCCTACACAGGCCCCTTGGACGGTCTTCAGGCAACCAGGGAACTCGAACAATATTTAATTTTCTGAGTCCAGTCTTCTCTGGCCTGGGAGCTGGTTCTTCTTCTCCATTTTTGATAGATTCTTTTGGGCATTTCTCTTTTTTGAGCAGCTTGTTCTTGCTGTGTTTGCCTCTTGTCTCTTTCTGAGTTCATTTCTTATATAGGCTTTTCCTTAGGCCTTTTTTGTTACAGTTGTATTTTTTTTACAAATGTAATCCTCTGACTTTTGTTTAATAGAAGGGCAAAGCCCAAATTACACCCAAAAAAAAAAAAATTCAAGAAATTTCAGAGATAAGGCCTACTGTGGTCTTCGCATAAAGCTTTTTGTCATTTTGCAGTTCTTTTTTATTCTTTTGGATCTTAACTGAATTGACCGATTATCTAAGAAAAAATATTAGGTTAGGACTTCCTGATGAGGACGTTTAATTTCAAAACAATACTGAATTTTATTTTTATTTATTTTTCATAAAATTACATTATTTTTTTAATTTTATCGAATATTTATTTATTTTGATCACTTATTTATTACTACAAAAATAAAAAATACAGAGAGTTTTGGACATAGTTTTATTGCGCAATAACTTAAAAATGTTATTTGTTAGAAAATTAACCAAATATATTTTCTTAGATAATAGGCCTATTCATTTAGGACCCAAAAAAATAAAAAAGAACTGCAAAATGATAAATAGCTTTGTGCGAAGACCGCATAGGCCTTATCACTGAAATTTCTTGAAATTTTACTTCGTAAAATTGTTGCTATCAACATCAGTTGATAACGAGTGCGGGTAAAGGAGGTCGTCAAGTGGCATAAGCTTTCAATCTATCTTTAGATATAATAGAGACATATCAATAAACCTTTATAATTTTCTTTGATAAGATGGATTCACTAATGATTGATAATGATTCCTTTTAACCAAAAGAGGCCAAAGCGAGCATCAAAGGACAGTGGAAAAACTAAGCAGTAGGAATGAGTAAAATATAAGCAACAAAATCAAAGAAGAAAACATGATTGAACTTTCTTTAATAATTTCTCTCACGCATGCTTCCTCCAAAGCTTCACGGTTGGCCGCTTTAACGATGGCCTCTTCATTTTCCAATCCACCCTGAAATGTGAATAAAAAAATTCAACAGACACTGTTAAAGGAAATCATAACTATCCAAATCAAAAAATAACATTAGACTTTAAACTGTAATAACTGACCGTCCGGCCAGCTGAGCCGGAATTTTTAGGGTTCCAGAGTATTATATATGATTTATTTTTACATCATAAATATCGGTTCCTCAGTATTATATATGATTTATTCTTATATCATTGAATATATATATAAATATGGATATTTTAGAAAATAGAAGTTACTTTTCCTAATATATGATTTTATATTCATGAAAAAAAAAAGATAGCTGTGGTGTTTATTTAAAAGGTAGGCTTCATCATTGTTAGATTTAGACTAACACTTTATTTTTTTTTTTTGAAAATACATAAAATATTAATATTAATATAAGTTCATTTCATTCATGTGTTATCATTCTTTAGGATGCTTTTTTTTACTTTAATTATGTACACTTGTTGAAGGAAAGTAAAATCTTTAAATTTAGATATGAAAATTATATGTACTAATTAATAATTTTTAAATATTTGGATAAAGATATTCTGATATATTTTGTATTAGGATGGATCTTTATTTATGATGTGTTTTTCATTTCATTCATCATGTGTTGTCATTCTTTACAAATATGCTAGTAGAGGCTATTACTAAAGTTAATGATAAATATAATTAAATTATATAATATTTATTAGTATAATATGATTAAATTAATTTTCTAATAATTTAGTTCTATTTATCCTTAAACATTGCCTTAAGAGATCATCTTCTAACGAATAAATGAAAAGCAAAATGCCGATCATTAATAAAAAACATAAAATTAAGTTAAGTGATGCAGATTTGAGAATGCTCAAGTGGATGAGTTAGGGGGTATTTGGTTTGTTGCATTTAGTGTGTAAAGTAATCTAAATGCAGAGGTTTTAGAAATTTTAGTATTGGATTTGAAGTAAAGTAAACGCATAGTATAAAAGTAGTACATTTCGAATATTCAAGGTAGTGCATTTTTAGTGTATTTAGAATTTTTTGGATTTGGGCAATTTTCAAATACATTGTGAACGCACCTCCAATGCCATTGACGCTGGCCATCACCGCCACCACCAGCCACAACTGTAGGCCACAACCGCCCCCTGCCCGCCACCCTTGCCGACCGCTCGACACCCCGACCATAACATTCTTGTAGTTTACATTGCAGTTACTTTAATTACTTCAAAAAAGAAAAAAAAAAAAGTAAAGTTATGAATTTACTTTACACTCATCCAAATAACTCCAAAGCATTACTTTTACACTATATTCCTTTTTTAGAAAACCAACATATCCTCTATGACCTAATGTGAAACAAGCATATATATATATATATATATATATATATATATATATATATATATATATATATATATATATATATATATATATATATATATATATATATATATATATATATATGAGTAACTCTAGTGACAAATAAAATAAGAGTCTCCTTAGACGATTTGGTTGCAAAAAATGCCGGCTTTCTAATAGCCTGATTAGAAGTGTAGATTTATTAGTTCTCTTATATGTTAAGAAAGATAAAGGTAGACCTAATAAAAAAAAAAATAAACATAAAGGTAGACCTAATAAGTCTTGTGGTCAGAAAATATTAGGCATACCTTTTTTTATATTTAAATGAGAATTTGATCACTAATAGGATAATGAAAAAAAAAAAAATTCATTTAGCCTGCCCCACCTAGTAAGATAAAAACTTGATGATGATGATGATGATGATGATGATGATGTTGATATTTATTGAATTTATCTTTTAAATTTAATTGTATTGACAAATTATACGTAGTTTGTGAAATTAAAAGCCTATATAATAAATTTAACATCGTGTTTATAATAATTCAATTTTCTCAAACGTTATTTGGATTTTAATACAAAATGATGAATTATTTTATAAATAGAACAAAAAACAAAATATTCATATCTATTTTTGAACCCATGATATAAAAAATAAAGTAAATAATACTAAAACTATTGCAAATGCGAATATTCCATTTTTTTTACTAGGAATAGATATTATATTAATAAAACAAAAACAAAGATTACATCAGCATAAAAATAAAAGCTAGTAGAATAAAAGACTAAACAACAGAGAGAATTAGAAGCTAAAAGCAAGCTCAGGAATTAGTCAAGGCTTCCAGCGTCCAGGACGTCCCGCACGGACCCTCCAGTAAGGCGAATATAGCGTCTTGCTTCTTGTAAGAAATTGACGTAATCATTTTGACCTAATCCTCATTTACTATTAAATTTTGTATTAAAAGACTTAAGGCTTCCCATGAATCTACTCCATTTTTGGTCGTCCCCTGCAAACCGACCAGGCGACTGCAACTAGAACCCATCCTTTTGTGGCGAGAGTTCTTGTTGAAGTTGATATTTCTAAGAAGCATGCAAAGGAAATTTGGGTGGGCTCAAAAGCATCCGGTTATTTACAAAAAGTGGAATTTGAAAATGTTTCTGATTTTTGTACTCACTGTAAGATTCATGGCCATGCGGTTTCGGAATGTTTTAAGCTACACCCGAATTTGAAAAAAAAAACCTGTGAATAGTTCTGAAGTGCCTGAGAAAATTCCGAGTATGTTAGATGTTTTACTTGCTTCTTTACCTGCTTCGAATATTGATAATGCTGGAATTGATGTTACTAATGATCCTGAAGCTAATGCTGGGAATCCCGAGGTCGTGAATCATGTTTTACAGGATAATATTAACCTAAGTGCTAATGTCATTTTTAATGACCCTAATGTTCTGGTGAAGGTCGTTGAAAAGGAACCTGATTTTTATGTTTCTATTGATGCAATGCTTAATAATGCTAAGGGTAATCAGTTTATTGTGCCTACTCCTGTTAATGATCCTCTAGTTGAGATTAATTGTAGTGATAATGAATTTTGTGAAGAAGGGGAATTTATCCCCAACGATGGGAATGAGGCTTTTAAAGATGTTTTGGATGGTGATGAAAAAGAAGTTTCTTTGTCCTCTGTTGATTTTAGTAATTCCTTTAATAAAGAAGAGGAGGATGAATTCATAAAGGTTGTAAAAAAAGAGGGTAAGAATATTAAAATCTCTTTACCTCAGACGCCTCGTTCAACTAGAACTAAAACTTCTTTAAAAGTTTCTAATGGTTAATGCACTCATTTGGAACATTAGAGGTATTGGGGGGAGTGATTCGGTTACTAGAGTTAAAAATCTTTGTACAATTCATAATATTCAAGTATTGATTTTACTTGAACATTTAATTTCTAGGGAGAAAATTGATTGTATGCTACCTGCCTTACTAAAATAAAATCTGGATGGAAGTATGATGCTGGATTTCCATCAAGTAATGTCAACATTGGCAATGCTTCATTTGTCTAATAGACTTAGTCTCTCCGACTCTACTGTGGTGAACCATTTAAGTAGAACCTTCGTCAATGATCATGCTCCTTTACTTTATGATACTAGATTGATTGGCTAATTAATGCTTCAGCTCATCCTATCTGCATCCTTCTAAGTTTCAAAATATATGGTTATCTCATAAGGATTTTAGTGATGTTGTGTATAACAATTGGAATGCACCTTTAGCTCTGAACAATGATATCTATGGCATGTCCAGGCTTTGGGCCAAGCTTAGTAGATTAAAACAAGTGTTAAGGTGGTGGAATAAATATGTTTTTAAAAATATTTTTTCTAATATTAAAGAGGCTGAAAAAGAGGTAATGGATTGTGAAAATAGTTATATCGACAACCCGATTTTTGACAATATGGCTGCTCTTAATAATGTTAAAATTAAGCTTGGTCTTTTGCAAGATTAAGAAGAGGTTTATTGGAAATAAAAGGCTGCTTCTAAATTGATTGTTGAAGGGGATAAAAATACTAAGTATTTTCATGCTTTAGCTAAAAAGAAAAATATGAGAAACCATATTTTTAAGATTGTCAATGATAATGGTGATACTCTTGATAATGAGGAGGATATTATTAAATCTGGTGTGGATAATTTCAAGCAGGTTTTTAATAAAGAGGTTAACACTATTCCTATTTCTAACCCATACATTATTCCTCATTATATTAATGACATTGATAATCAAATGTTGATCCAAATTCCTTCTGAGGAAGAAGTTTGGAATACTATTAAGAACTTGAACTCTGACTTTGTTGCGGGCCCGAATGGCTTTACTACTACTTTTTTTGTTAAGTCCTGGAATATTATTAAGTTGGATGTTGTAGAGGCGGTTAAAGATTTTTTTGAAGGTACCTCTTACCCGAAGTTTTTTGCTACTACTAATATTGTTTTAATTCCTAAAAAGGATGCTGCAAACAACTGGAACAATTTTCGTCCTATTAGCATGTGTTCTTTTCTTAATAAACTTATTTTTAAAATTATTGCTTCTAGGCTTGTTGAGATTCTTCTGAGAATTGTTTCTGTTAATCAAATTAGTTTTGTTAAAGGTAGGAGTATCTTTGATAATGTTTTGTTTGCTCAAGAGATTATTCATGATATTAATGCTAATGTGAATGGTGGTAATATTATTTTCAAACTTGATATTACGAAGGCTTATGATAACTTGTGTTGGAATTTCCTTTATAATCTATTATCTCTTTTGGTTTTAACCCAAGCTTTTATTCAACTAGTAAAAAATAGAATTGAAAATTATTTCTTTTCTGTTATTATTAATGAGAGAAATCATGGTTTTTTTAAGTCTGCACAAGGTTTGAGACAAGGTAATCCTTTATCGCCTGCTCTTTTTATTATTGCCATGGATTACCTTTCTAGGGGTTTGGAAGAATTATTCAAGTGTCATACGACTTTACTTTATCATACCTTGGGGGGTTTGCCGATTACCCATCATAGTTTTGCTGATGACTTTATAATTTTCTCGATCTAATGGCTCTATTAGAAATGTTAAAATTTTAGTTCATTTTTAAAGTAAATTTCAGAATATGAGTGGTTTGGATATTAATAAAACCAAGAGCAGTTTTTTGGTATCCAAAGGGGTTAGTCTTGGTAGGATTAATTCTATTAATCGCATATGTGGTTTTAATTGTGTTTCTTTTCCTATTAAGTATTTGGGCACTCTGATTTTTAAAGGGAGAAAACGGAGTCAAATTTTTGAGGATATCATTACGGCTTTTCAAACAAAAATTGCTAATTGAAATTTTAACTTTTTTTTTGTTTCGGTGGGAGATTGGTTTTAATCAAAAGTGTGTTAAACTCGATTCCCGTCTATATTTTTCATACTTTGAACTCTACTGTTTCTATTTGTTTAAGAATGGAAAGACTAGTCAACAAGTTCTTTTGGGGATCCAAAAATAATAGTAATTGCATTTATTTGTCTTTGAGGGGCTTTAAATGAGGGTGGTTTAGGGTGCAAAAGTTTTATTGACACTGTCAAAGCTTTCTCTTATAAATTATGATTTTCTTTTAGATTTAATATGAGTCTTTGGGCTTAATTTATGAATGCTAAGTATTGCAATGGTTCTCATGCTACTTCTTGTACTTATAAAAGATCTGAATCTATAGTTTGGAAAAGGCTTTGTAAAATTAAGGGGGAAGCAGAGCACTTAATTCAATTAGGTTTAGGGAAAGAGAATATATCTTTTTGGCAAGACAATTGGTTAGGTTTTGGTTTCATTGACAATTTCTTGAATACTGTTACTCTGATTAATACTAAAGTGTATGAATTCTTGGAGAATGGGAATTGGAATGTTCCTAAACTCAGGGTTTGCATTTCGTGGGATTTAGTGAGCATGATTGTTGAGTTGCCTTTACAACTTCAGAGCAATGGCCAGATTTTATTTAAGTCTTCTCCTTCGGGTCTTTTCAGTCTTAGAAAAGCTTGGGAGAATTTTTGTTTTAAGTATAGTGAGTCGGTCGTTAATTCTGCTATTTGGCACAACAGTATTTCGTTATCTTATTATATTCTTGTTCGTCATTGTGTGAAAGGTTTTATTCCGGTTGACACTATTCTTATGAAAAGAGGTTTTAATATTACTTCTAAATGTCAGTGTTGCTCTAATGTCAAAAATCTGGTGCACACCTTTGTTAATGGTGGCATTGCTAAGAAAGTTTGAGATTTTTTCTTTGACATTGCTCAGGTGGAGAATTCTGAGCATCATGAGGATATTTCTTCTATTTTTAGAATGTGGATTAATAAGTCTAAAGGTCATATTTATGATCTTTTGCGTACTCTTATTGTTTGGTATATTTGTAATTAAAGCTATGAATGAAGCTAAGCATAATAATATTAAGATGTATGCTCTTAATATTATTGCTAATGATAAATTTAAGATTCTGCAGCTTCATGCCACTAATATGATCTATGAAATTTTTTTTTTAAAAATGCTGCAGTTTTGGCTTTGCATTTGTGTATCTCCATGATTTCTATTTCCTATAATGCTGTTGACAGAATCGTGAGATGGTTGAAACCCAAATCGCCCCTTTTTAAGCTTAATTCTGATGGGTCGGTGATTGTAAATGCTGCGGGTATGGGTGGTATTATTCGTAACTTCCAAGGTGATGTTATTATTGCTTACTCTTCTCCTTTAATTCACTGTAAGGTCATTTATGCTAAGCTTAGGGGTTTGTCTTTTGGTCTTGAGCTGTGTCATAAAAAAGGCATTCAAAATGTGGCTATTGAGGTGGATGCCTTAAGCTTAATTCAGATTATTTAAAATAAGAATTTGGGTGACCCTGAGCTTTTCTATATGATCCGTAAAGTCAAGTTGCTGCTTAAAAATATGAATTACACCATGACCCATATTTTTCGTGAAAGAAATGCTTGGGCAGATTGGTTGGCTAAGTTGGGTTGTCAGTGTGCTTCTATTAGAGAATTTGAAGCCTCTAATCTTCCTGTTTTCTTAAGAGGTTTGGTGAAACTTGATAAAATGGGTCTACCTTATATTAGAGCTGGCTAGTCTTGCTTTTTTTGGTGTTTTTTATGACTTTGATGTGTTGTGCTTTGCAGGTTGGGCTGTTTGGTCCTGTTCAACTAGGAGTTTTCTATTTTTGTTCGCAGGTCTCTATTATTTGTGTGGTTTTTGCCTTGCTGGGAGGGGACCTTCTATTGTTTGCGGCTACAGGATTTTCTGGATTATGTTGGATTTTCAATCCTGGAAGTTTTTTAATATTGTTTATATTCACTTCGATTCTAACCTGTTTGTTTCTCCTATGTTTTTTGGTGGTTAGCCGTGAATTTCTTCCTTACTGGGACGGTTAGGCTGTGAAGAATTATCCAGAAGCTGATTTATGGGAATGCTTTTATGATGACTGGTGATCGTGTTGCCTTCTTTGTTTCTTCTCCTTTTGTTCTTTTTGTTATGATTTTGCAGGTTTGCTTCCACCTTGAGGGAGTTTTTGGCAAGAAAGCCTGGCCTGATTGGATATTATTAGAGCTTTCTTATTTTTGGGCACTTTTTTTGTGCCGCCTTAGAGTGTATCTAGGCGATTTTGTATTATGTGTAGACGGGGATAATCGGCCCTTAGGTTTTTTTTCTTTTTTGGATTGATTGTAGCTCTTCGAGCAGTAGCGGGCTGATAGTCTTCTTAAGGACTTGTAATTTTTTACTTATATCAACGCGTAGGCCCCTCCGTGGTATATATATATATATATATATATATATATATATATATATATATATATATATATATATATATATATATATATATATATATATATATATATATATATATATATATATATATATATATATTAGTTTTGATAAATCACCCAAATAATCTATCCAATCAAATATGGTAGTTCATGCAAGAAATAGAAGCAGTGATTAATGACTTAAATCTTTCTTCTATCGAAAATTATTATTCTTAATCAAAAACATATAGCATATTTTTATCGACATACTGTAGGCATTATTTATTGTTGTTCAGGTTTCCAACCAGAAATTTTTAAAAATTATTTCTCTGTGCAGCATTGTTTTACTTTCTTAAAATATTTTCTTAGAAATAAATTGTGCTAAAAATATTGTAAACTTTATAAATTTTTCACCTGAACAATTTCAAAATTTTATTAGCTATTTTTCTCACTGTAAAAGAGGTTGAACGTTGGAATAAAAGGAAATTTTTTATATATATATGTGTTGTAATTGTTGTTGTTGTTGTTAATGTTTTCTCTTATTTTACTATTTTAACAAATGCAAAAATAGAGAAAAAAAATATTATTCTTGATCTGATTCTATCAAAGGTTAAATGAATTATACTTTGAATCGGGTTGGTTCAACTAGTGTCGGATCAATTTCAAGTTGGACCCAAATCTAACCCATGACCTGATTTTGATAGTCCTAATTTTGATGATATGATAATTAATTATGAGTGTGGAATATCATGATAAATATTTTGGCTCTTCCATCATTTGACAACAACAAGACTGTCGAACTACGAAGAGGCCATGATGAAGCACTTGTTCATTCGAACTAATTTTGAGCATTGGAATAATTTTCTTCATTTAATTAAAATGATTTCCATCATTGAGCTCATTGGTTTATCTTAAATCTTATGACTAACATGTTGGGTGTTAGAACTATTTGGAATTATTTGGTTGAGGGGAAAATAAATACATGTGATTTTTTTTTTTTATTTGGCTTATAGCAAATTGATTGTGATGTATACCAAAATGATAGTGGGGATTGGAAGCTAACAGGCAACCGTGGCGGCGACTTATGATAACAATGACAGAAAATTTACAATGTATTAATTGAAAATCGATTAAATCTAATGATTCTCCAATACACCAAAATTGTATTAAATGGCAAAATCAACATTTGAAATACTTTAACACTCTTGCTACTTTAAATCAAACAGCCAATAAAGGACGTCAAAATGCTTTTTGATATCGTTTGATATAACTAGCAAGTATTTTGATGAGAGCTAGTAATAAAAACCTTCTAAAACATTTATTTTTCTTAGCCAAACGAGTAATCTATATTTTATTTTTTAATAATTTTTTGTTAAGAAAACAAATGTAACAAAAATATTGATCTCCTATTTAGTTAAGATAATAAATGTATCAAAAACTTTCTCTCATGTATTGCTTTATATATAGCTATTGGTATATGGATGACTAGTCGGCCTTATCTGCTTTTCCTCCTGCGCTGCTAGGGCTTTTGCCCTAGCCCCCTCCGGTGTGTTTGGTGGCGCCGGATTCTTGCATCTACTAGGGAAGTTTCCTTTTCCTGGTATTTTATGGATATTTTGCTCGTTTTCTTTTCCGGCATGGTCCAGTATGGCGGTGAAACTTTCGGACCCTGGTTTTTTTGGGGGGGTCTTGTTCATCTCGATCGTTTGCCGATGTTCTTGCGGGCTCCTCTAATGTAACTGGTTTTTCGGAAATTAAGGCTTTCTCTTTTCGTGGAATGCCTTCTCTTTGGGTTTCTGAACTTGAGATTTTGGCTTTGGCTGCTCCTTTCGAGTTTTCTCTGGTTGGGTTTTTTCCCACCAAGCGGCCTTCTCTTAAGTCCATACGTCGGTTTTTCTTTAACTTAAAGTTGAACGGAGATGTTTCGGTTACCTTGCTCGATCATTCGCAAGTCCTCATCAAGTTGGCTAATGACCTAAATTATTGTAGGGTTTTTTTGTCACCGTTCTTATTTGGTATATAACTGTTACATGAAGCTTACCAAGTGGTCCCCCCTAGTTGATACTAGTGTTGAGTCGCCGGTGATTCTCATTTGGATTTCATTTCCGAAACTTCGTCCCCAACTCTTTTCTCCTTGCATCCTTCACGTTTTGGCTTCTCTTTTTGGCAAACCTCTAAAAATCGATTCTGCTACTGCGACTGGTTCCAGGCCGTCTTTAGCTTGCATTTTGGTGGAATTGGATATAACGAAATCCTACCCTGATAGGGTCTGGTTAGGTCCTGAAAATCCTGGTTGCATTCAAGATGTTGTTTTTGATGAATTTCCTGGTTTTTGCTCGTCCTGTAAGTGCATTGGTCATGTGGTGGGTAAGTGTCGTCTTGTAGTTGATAATTTGAGTGTTATTAAGGCCCTAACCTTGGAGTCGGTCAATCCTGCTTTGAGTTTAAATTCCCTTGTGGTGGATTGTCTGAACAATGAGGTTGTTGTTGATTTGGTTCCTGCCGTTATGTTGCTTGGGGATGGGGAGGCTATTGGGAAGGTTTCGTCTGCTATCGAGGTTGGAGGCATCCTTGCTATGGTCTCTTGTGGTGCCAGTGTTGGTGCGCAGGTTTTGGGTTCGATTTTGGTCAATGATGAGGCTGGTGGTTCCTCGGTTTTTCATTATGATGTTGTGTTTGATAATAATGTTGTGGCTTGTTCTGGGTCTGGGGACCCCTTGGGGTTGGAATCTTCTTTGAATAGGGATAATTGTGTGGTGGTTGATGGTGTTTTTAGTGCTGGGATAGGTAAGGTGGATATTTTGGGTGTCGATGCTTTATCTCCCGACGCTCAACCCTTTATTCTGTTGGGTTTAAATTTGGCCTCCAATCGTGTTTGTTTGAGTGCTGAGGTCGTTCCTCGTGTGGATCCTTTGGTACCTGTGAGGTCCACCCCTGCTGCTTTTCGTGGTCATTCTTTAAATTTTGAGACGTCGGATTGCCTTGTTCAACCTACTACTGTGGAGGTTTTAGGCGAGGAAGTGAGTAAGGTGGTTGATTCTAGTATCTCTACCCCTATTCGTAATGATCGAGTAGTGAATAATGAGTTTGTTGATGTTCATGTCACTTTTATGGAGCCTTAAGGTTTATTGTATGATGTAAAGGATAATTCGGGCATTGATTTGCGGGTTCAGTTGGACTGGCTTCATGATTATAGTTCTGATTTGGCTTTTGAATCTGTTTCTGATTATGTGGATTCAATCGGTGATGGGGATCCTAGGAATTCTTTTAATTTGCTGTGCGATCAGCCTCTTGTTTCTATTGCATCCCGTGGTAGGCCTCGTGGCCGGGGCAGACGTGGTTAATGATTATGGAATTTGGGTTGTTGTTTTGGTTTTTTGTCTATTGCTGGTATGCTTCGTTGGTTTATTGGTTCTGTTCAAGTGGTTTCGATATGGACGATGAGGAAGCAGCTTGCTGCAAGCATCGTGGATGGCCAGGGTTGGTTGGCAACCTGGTTGGCCCTTTGATTTATTTTGTCCAGTGGATGGCCCCGCCCTGGCAACCTGAAGCTGGCCTGAGTCCGACTTTATCGACCCTTATCCAATTTAGTTTTTGCTTTGTTTTTTCCATTTTCCTGTAATCATTTGATGTGGCCACCTACGTGGTCTTCCCTTGTACTGTTCTTTTTATGAATGTATTCCTGTTTTTTGTCAATATATATATATAGCTATTGGTATATATAGTCTCATTCAAGTGTTTTGTTTTTTCTCTTTATTAAGAGCAGGTGTGATAGAAAAGATAAAGGGATGTACGAACTGAGAGTTAGGAGCAAGATAATGAGATCGAGTAAGAAGGTGGGTGAAGGTGCAAGATTGAGAGCGTCAACCTCAATTTCTCTTTCGAGGTAGAGCACATATTTGATCATGGAGGCAAGAGCTACGGCACTTTTCACTCAAACTATAGCTTTAAGGTCTCTCACATGTGACATCGATGGTAAAATTGAAGTCGGGCATCGATTGGATGAACATTTTTGCAAGAAAATAGTCGGAAGAATATTCCAATTTACTAAAAATAGCACATTTTTCAATTCACCGGGTGAAAATTTTTAATAATGTTAACCTAAAACTCTTGTACCTATAATAATATTAAAATTGAGATAGACATAGTATAACTTACCTCGATCTAAAAGTCTTTCCGAACTCTATTGATAGTAAAAAATGGAAAATGCCTTAAATGGGGTTTCTCTAATTAAATAACCCCCCCCCCCCCCCCCCCCCAAACACACACAACCCTCTCTATATGATAGCTTAAAGGGGATTTTGATTTTATCCAAAATAGAAATGAAATGGAAATTCATATTTTTGTTATAAATTTGATCAAAGGTCGTGGTGCAAACAACGACGCTCTGAGCCGGCACTTCATATTAAAATGAACAAGCCCAAGAGCTTAGCTCCGCAACGCCCACAAACCCATTGCCAAAGTACTCCCAAGGAAAAACTTTAGTCCTCATGTTTCATGCATACAAACCGTCGAGATATACTTCAAAATAAAGTTATTGGCATTCACATGAATATGAATCATTCTGAAATTAATACAGAATTTAAAATATTGATGTTCCATCACACAAGACTTATCATCACATGCATGTTAAAATAGTAGAATTAATGCCAATAACACTATTGTAGTTGGTATGTAAAACTCCCAAAAAAAAAAAAAATCATTATTACTATTTTAACACTCAAGTCCAATAAACAAACTAGGGTACATCTATATCATCTCAAATTATTTCTCCCATGTAGCTTTTATTTTAGTTTTGTGCTCCAAATGCACTTAACTATTAGGATCTGTTTATTTCTCAATTTCCTGACATCATATGAACACATTTTTTCTGATTCTTCTTTATAGCTCCAATCTTGATATATCTCAACCTTATTTACGAACACTCAATTTCTAGTGTCAGATATTCATTTCCTAAATTAATATTTTCTTCCTAATTTCACTTAATTAATTATTTTTTGTTGCTATTCTAAAATTCGCTTTAATTAATTTTCCACAATTACATCTATGATTTTCAAACAACCTAATAATCTACATCACTACAGGAAAATGGCCTATACCGGCGGTTTTGACCGGCGGTTTATAGACCGTCGGTACTACCGGCGGTTTGGCCGCCGGAAACGACGATACCGGACGAACAAGATAAAGCCGCCGGTTATATTATTAAACCGCCGGTACGTACCGGCGGCTTATCGACGGCCATCGGCGGTTATACGATGGACGCACGACGGTTTAAACCGTCGGTAATACCGACGGCTATAACCGCCGGTACTTTACCGGCGGTCTAACGGCGCCGTCCGGCGGTCTAATGAACCAGACGATGCCAGGTTTAACCGCCGGAAAACCGCCGGTACTTTGACCGGCGGTTTGCCGGCGGTAGAAATACCGGCGGCCACACCGCCGGAGTACCGACGGTTAAAATTCCGGTGTTCACCGGCGGTATTAGCCGCCGGGAAACCGCCGTAAAAATAAACCGCCGGTAAAAAGCCGTCGGAATTGGTTTCCTACGCCGTTTTTACCGGCGGTTAACAAACCGCCGTTAGACCGCCGGTAACATAAAAAACCGCCGGTAAGTCTACACTAACCGCCGGAAAAAACCGCCGGTTTTCAGCGTTTTTCCTGTAGTGCATTATTAAGTGAATATACATCATTCAATTTTAATTTTAAAATTGGGAAAATTATATTTAAATATATTGCTATCAAATCATTTCAAAATTCCCTTCAATTAAATTTAGAATACTTTAATTTATGCATTATTTTAGAAAACAAAGCTAAAATTGTTATATTTTCTTTGGCTAACTTTAATTATGCACTAAATCTATTGAATTAAAAATAATTCCTAACATTGAATCTTCTTCTCTTCTGTTTTTTGGTAATTGTTCACCCTTCCAAAGCTTATAAGATATTTATATGAGGCATTTGATCAAATAAATTGTGAGTAGATTTTCTCAAAAACTAGATTATTGTGATCGTTTAATGAGTTTCAAATTTAAATAAAGAAAAACTAGTCCTCAATGTGTAAGAAACCATCGAAGAATGAGTTATCCAACTTCACACAAAATTACTAGGGGTGTCAATTTTTGACACGACACGAAAACCCGACCCGGACCCGTCGGGTTGGACCCGACCCGATTTCAAAACGGGTCGAGTTCGGGTTCCAGAAATCGACCCGTTTCAAAAACGGGTCGGGTTCGGGTTGACCCGGCGGGTTGCCGGGTCAACCCGCCAACCCGTTTAATTCAAAAAATTTCAAAATCCCGCCCTCTGCCCGCTGCCCCAGCCCCTGCCCGCTGCCCCGCTGCCCGCTGCCCCGCTGCCACGCGACGCTGCCCACCCCGCTGCCACGCGACGCTGCCCGCTTCGCTGCCCCCGCTGCCCGCCCCGCTGCCCGCCTCTGCGCGCTGCCACGCGTGACGCGCCGCTGCCCGCCCCGCTGCCCCCGCTGCCCGCTGCCCCGCTGCCCGCTGCCCCGCGTGACGAGCCGCTGCCCCCGCCGCGTGCCGCGTGCCGCGCGCTGCCCCGCTGCCCCGCTGCCCCGCCGCGTGCCGTGTGCCGCTCGCGCTGCCGCGAGCTGCCGCGCGCTGCCGCCGATGCCTGCTGCCGCGCGCTGCCGCCGTCGCGGTTCCGGGTCGTGTCGGGTCAACCCGGCAACCCGCCGGGTCGGGTCCGGGTTCGGATTTTCGACCCGTTTCTCTACCCGGGTCGGGTTAGGGTTGACCCGTTTTCCACCCGGGTCAGTTCGGGTTCGACCCGAACCCGACCCGTGACCCGAAATTGACACCCCTAAAAGTTACCCTCATTATTTCTGGTTCACTTTCTGCTACCTCGGATGATTGTACTACTAGAATGGTGCTTTATCTGCTGATTCAAAAATTTCCCTTCTTGGTTACAACTCGGCCTCCTCATTTGAATTAGTCATTTTCAGCAACAAGTGCAGGTTCTACAATCTTCCACTATGAAATGCCATATCTTTCATCAATTTGTTCGTCAATAGTAGAGGTCAATTTATATGGCTTACGCTCACCAATTCCCTGAGATTCTGCACTTCGTTTTGCATCTTTATTGATAAAAAAAAAAACTCACAATTTATTGATCTAGTTGCCAAATGAGGCCTGCCTAAGACCATCTCAAATTGTTCGGCAAACAACCGAATGGGAGGCCCTCAAACATAGCAATCGAACGCCATTTACTCCGCCATTTGATCGCATTTGAACAGTGCGACGCCAATATTTGGCGTCGCACTGTTCACTTGCACAATTCTTTTCTCTCTACCGAACTTGCCTAAGAATGGCGCGAATGAAACGAGCGATCGGTTAGGGGGCAAAATGGGCGTTCCATTGGAGATAAATCACGACACTTTTTGGTTTTACTATATTTTGCAGTGAAAAATGAGAGTTTTGGTTGGAGATGCCAACATGGCTTCCAAGCTCGATCATCTTCAAGAGCTCTATGATAGCTTCCTTCACCCATATATCAATTTGCTTGCTCTTACACATGATGATGCTGTGGCTATAGCTAAAATAGGGAAGAAAGGCCAAGCAAAACTAGATAAAAATTTATAGTAACTAGGGTATGTATTCAAAATGAGTTAACCACCTCCTTCTATGAGACATGTATATATAATATCCATTTGTAGTATTATATGCAGTATTGGAATACTAAAAGCTACAATGCAGATGGTAGTAACAGAAAAGGAAATAAACAACAAATTAGCTGTAGTCGGGGTGAATTCCTGTTACACAATGCCTCCCAGATTAAAATGGTCGGCATCAAGTAAGAGAATGCAAAATAAAATAACACCGCATTTGAAATAATAGTTGATCAAAGATTGTTGGTAATAGGAGGTGAAGACGGAAAACATTAATAGGTGAGATGGACGACGATAGGCAGAAGGTGGCTATGAACAACACAAATAATAGCATTTGAAAGACAATAATTAATATTTTTCTCTATAAAAATTCAAAATTAAATTTTTTTGTAAATAATTTTCAATCAAATAGTTTTAGTATTTTTTTAAATTAAATGATCCACAACAGTCATTTAAATACTATCAAGATATAAGCTTAGATTCCTATTATTTTTAAGCATTAAATGATCCACAACAGTCATTTAAATACTATCAAGATATAAGCTTAGATTCCTATTATTAGATCAAGTAAGCATCAAGCTTATATAACAACCATCTAAAAGAACACAATGTTATGCCACAATAAGCAAATTAGGATTAACACCACCTATTCATTCATTTAAGAAAATAATAATTATGTTGAAATAACCCAAATTGTCTACCATTTTTGATGGAGCTAGCAATTAGCAGGGAATAATACAGATCTAGATTAGAACATGAAACATGTAGATGCAAAACTTAATTATAAATTACCCAATGTATCTACACTAAAATCATGAAAAAAAGCCTTAAAATTTTTGCTATATTATTTTTTGCTCGGTAAAACACCTTATTGTTGGCTAAAAAAACTAGAAAGTAATTCCTAAAACATTACATAAAAAATCCCTAACAACAAGATCCTAGACTTTAATAGAGACAATATTCAAATGTTCTAAGAAAAAATAGAAATTCCTAAAAACATAAATTACAAATTTGTTTTAATGTAATTACTAAAAGTAGAAATTCCTAAAACTATTTAAAAAAAATATTAAAAAAAAATTAGTAATAAAAAATTCTAAAAACATTAGAACATTAAAATATGAATTCCTAAAAATAGAGATTTTGATTTTTAGGGTAATGGGTCTTGAAAAGCTTGAGTTTTCTTGGTTTTGAAATGAATCTTGAAGTCCGCTTTCTTTCCTCTATTTTCCTTAGACAGGGATGTCCTTTAAGTACTTGCCTCTTATATATTATCATGAGTGATTTATCTTGTTGACTTGATGACGTTGAGCTATCTCATGGATTTTAAGGGTTCAACGTGGATATCTACAACCTATCTCATCTTCTATATTTTGATGATTTATTGGTGTTTGGTAAAACAAAGGTTCTCAAGTATAACATCTTTGTGGATTTACTCGGTACAATTGATGATTCTTCTAGCTTGCATATAAATCTTGAAAAAAGCTCCCTTATTATCAACCCTAACACTTCTCACTCGAGTGAAATTTTTTAATTCTCTCCAAATTCACAATATATGATCCAAACTCACCTATCTTGGCCAAAGAAAGTTAAAATCTTTTATTTCTCTCTTTTATTTAAAAAAAATATACTAACCACCCCATAGTTAGAAAGCTAGACTTCTTTCTTTTACAAGTAGGTTGCTTTTATCAAGTATATTAGTGGTAATACTATTACTTATTTGATTCGTAGTTCCACTATTCTAAATACCAACTTAAGACCAATGGGAAATTGTGTGTCAAAGTTGTTTACTTTGTAAACACTCAATCTTAGCATCTTCATCTTATTTCTTGGGTCAACACTTGAAAGCCTAAATGCTAAGGTTGTTTTGGGATCCCTTCCTCCCTTCATGGTCTCAAAATTTCTTACAACTGCTCCATCATCAGTAGGATCTACAATGAACCTTCTCCCCTCAATAAATGGTTAGTTTCTAGATACACTTCTTTGTGGAAATCTCCAAAGCACAACTCTTAAGTTTTATGGAAAAGCATTTGCAATAAAGCTATTAAGGCAAAACATAGGTTAAATTTCAATGTTACACCTGACATCCCCTTTGCATTATGATGGGATAACTAGTGCAATGGTTCTTAAAACTCTACCTCCTATCATAATCAACCAATCCTTAATATATGCTCTAGTTATGCCCTTTTATTTCTTTAGATTGCTAAAAACTTATTGGGCTTAATTTGCTAGATTCTCTTAGTCCTTAGATTAGGGAGATCATCTCCTGTATCCCTATCATCCAATATGGTTCCAAGTTTCATGGGCATCACCATTTGGCATAAGCGACATTATTTGAGGTATTCAGTATATGCTTGGTTGACTGTTTGTGGGTGTCTGAAAACACTTAATGCTCTAATCAGAAGGAACATTCAGGGGGGACAGTAGATGTTCTCTTTGTTATAACTATTCTGAAGTCCTTCTCACCTATTTTTTTAATGTGGCTATTCATTTTCAATGTTGGTTGATATAATTCATATCTTAAATTTTATTGGGGAATGGCTAGCTTGTGAATTAACTGATTTCAAAACCCTTTACTTATTTATGGTGACATATATAATATAACTTTGGCATGAAGGGAATGACAAAAAGTTTGGCTTTTCTACTAGTTTTGACGTGTCTTTGTCACATAAAATCAAAAGAGTTATTAGATTGAAGATATCTAAATGGCAATAGACATATCTTTTGAAGGAGAAAGCTAATTTTAGAGCTTATTTGGTGCTCTAGCCTATGATGGTTTCTATGTGGTGCTACTTTGCTGGGCCTTATCTTCTAGCCTTCTTCATATGACACACTTTATTAATGAAGAGTATTTCATGAGGTGTGATATTGGTTTATTAGTCTGCACTATTTTATGATGCATCTGAGTAGCCTTTCAATTTTTGGTTTCATAGGTTTTGTTCGTTTTGGGCCTTGGACGATTATGAAATCCTACGTTATGATCCCTCCCCTTGGACGGTCCTTAGGCAACCAAGAGAGTCGTTGTTACTGTTGTTCTATTTGTTCTATTTTGATTGTATTTCTTATCAACTTTGAGTCCATGCCCCATTTTATTTTCTATTTTTTCCCATTAACTAGTGGATTTTATTACCACCATTATCATCATCAATTAGGGAAAAATAACAAAAATTGAAATCTAATTTTCTGAGTTCAAGCATAAAAAATGCAAAATAATAAAGAGATCAAATATCTAGCTAGAAATCACAAACTATAATTTGCATGCATTACTTATCCACTTGGTGTTGTGTCGCATCATCATGTGGCTTTAATTAGTGACCAATGTGATCCCCACTAACACCCAATTACCAATCTCGATATGAATAACATCTCTTATGAGGATGTCAATCATGATTTCATTGGTGCAGAAATGAGTTACCACAAAAATACTACCCTCTCACCCTCGCTTAGTCCAAGATCATACCCTCATATCTTTACTTTGACCTCTACAAGAAATTGGAGGAATCTAAATAATTAACTGAATATTCCTGGGAAATTTAATATTACTGAGGAAAAATTAGATGAGTAATAGGCTGATATGGCAGGAGACATAGGTCAAATGAATGGAAGACCTAGTCGTTAAAGATTGAAGATGAGTATAAATATTAAGTATAAATATAACATCATTGAGTTTTGAAGAACTAATTATAAAATTTTTTGGAGCAAAGTAATTTTTATGCAACCCATTACACCCAAGAACAACTACCTGAGCACTTGACTGAGGCATCTCCTCGATGGTCCCTGTCACTCACTTCATCTTGAATCATCGATGACAAGGTCTTCTATTTGTTTGACGTAAGTCTACTACCATTTTAACTTATTACTCATCCAATTTCTTCCTCAACAATATTGATTTTCTTCAAGGGAATTTTCAGTTGATTGTTTGGATTCCTCCAATTTCCCGTAGTGGCAGAAGAAAAGACCTAAGGGCATGATCTTGGAGTAGGCAAGGATGAGATGGTGGTTTCTTTGTTAACTCATTTGTGCACCGACAAAACCAAGATTGATATTCTTATAATAGATGGGATTCATATCTGGATTGGTGATGGGGGCGTTGGTGGGGATCGCACTGGTCGCTCGTTGGAGCAGCATTATCACTACAGGAAAAACTTGATTTTCCGACATCCATTTTCGCCGAAAAATTGTCCAAAAACCGTCGGAAATTAGGATTTCCGATGGATTTCCGGCGGAAAAATTTGCGCCGGTTTGACGCGCGTCGATAAAAGACTTCTGGCGTAAAATAATTCGACGGAAATATTTCCGGCGAATTTTCCGCAGAAAAATATTTCCGGCGGATTTTCCGCAGGAAAATATTTCCGGCAGATTATTTCTGCGCCGGAAGATCAAGAAAAAAAAACAAATTATAAGAACCTGACCGGCCCGCCAATCCAGCCCGTTGCCTCAATTTACCGCTCAGCACAAGCCTGCCCCCCCAGCCTTACCCGAACAGGGCCAAGTCAGCCCAGTCAGGCGCCTGCAGAGCTGCGTGGGAAGCCCAGCCAACGCCTTCGGTCTGCCTTCGACGTGGTTCGAACCTCGCCCACTTTCCTCTGCGCGCAAAGCCTTCCCGCGTGCTCCGTCTACCATGTTGTCCTTAGATAAAACTTGATAAAGTTTATACTTTATTTTATTTAACTAATAACAGCTACATATTAAAAGTAATAATTATTTTAAAAGTTTTTTTTAAAGATAAAAGAAATAAAATTTTATTTAACATTAAATTATTAAATTACTTAATTTAATTTAACAACCAGCGCGCGAACCCCTCTCCTGCCGTCGCCCCGCTAGCACTCGAACACGAGGTGGAACAACCACTTTGATGAGGAGTAAAATATGTCATGAATCAAACTATTTTAAATTTATATATAAAATTGAAAACTTAATTTAATTAGTTAAAAATAAATAAATTAAAATATTTCAGTTAACTATTAAATAAATTATTAAAATTAATAAATAATTAAAATAAGTTATTAATTTTATAATAAAATAATTATTAATTTAGTAACATATTATTATTTTTTTATCTTTTTATATTATTTTAAAACACTTGAAGTTATTAGTAAATTATTTATTATATTAAAATTGATTATAATAATTTATCAAATTATTTTTTTCTTAAAAATTTTAAATCCGCCGGAAATTCCACTGGAAACTCTGCTGGAAAAAATCCGCCTGAAAATCCGTCGGAAATTCTGTCGAAAAAATAACTCGGAAAAATTTGCCCTTTATCCGTTGGAAATTCGTCGGAAAACCTGCCGGAAACAATTCCGCCGGAAAATTCTGCCGGTAATGGACAGTTTTCCTGTAGTGTATGATGTGCCACAACACCAAGATAATAGTTTCCCTGTGAAAGGCATAGTTTGTGATTTCAAGATATTCTCTTTCTTATTTTGCATTTTCTGATGCTTGGACTCTAGCAAGTTAGATTTCAATTTTTTCTATTTGTCCTTAATATATTATTACAATGATGATGAGCAAATCCATCAATTGACACTCTTGATCAAACCCAACCTTCTACCTCTATGTCAAAAGCTGCTACTAATAAGGTGGAGAACCCTTCTATCAGCAATTCAACCCAAGTCCACAAAACTACAAGGGGAAAGTTTCCTAAAAGAGCTCCAATTCCTCTTACAAACCTTAATTTCTTTGACTCCTATAGCAACCTGGAATATCAGGGGCATTAACAACCCTAATAAGGTTCTCAATTGCAAGCGGGTTGTTAATAACTTTAGTCTAGATATGGGTTTATTTTATAGAGAATATGGACTCAATCCTTGGCCCTTCTGAACCCTTGGTTTTGCTCCACTCATAGAATTTTTGATAATGATATTAGCTAACACAACTTTGGTTATAATAAGCATGGAAGATCTAGAATAAATGGAATCAAGATAAGTTGTGCTTTAACCCCTCTCATTTCTATAAACAAATTATATCTGGGATGCTGTCGGTGGGCTCTCTACCACCTTTTCTTGTATATGTTATGTATGCTTTAAACTCTTTTGAAGAATTCTTGGTGCTTTGGGATGAACTGAGAAATTTAAATCCCTTTAATGCTATTCCTTGGGTGGTCATGGGGGAATCTCTATTGTTGTCATTTTAAATATGAAAAAGCGGGTGGGAATGTTGTTTTATCTAGTAGGCTGGTCCCTTTTATTTCCATGATTTTTGATACCGAACCTTTTACATCTTTTGTCTATTGGTATTATTTTTTTTACATAGTACAATCAAAGAGCAGACAAACCCATTTATCTTATATTTGACTGAGATTTTAGTCATAAATCCTTGCAGGCACCCTTCCCTAACTCATTCTATAAAGTGCTTAGTTATTACATATCTAATCACTGCCCAATCATCCTCAAATATGAAGAAATTTCTACTCACAACCATAAATTACTAATTATTGGGCTAAGTTTCCTAACTTTGTGAAACTTTCATTCATGTGTTTGCTCTTTATTCACATGGAAATATCATCCTATCATTCATTTCTATCACAAGCTCAAACTTCTCAAAGCTACAATTAGGATTAAGAAATGGGTCTCTTTTAACACTATTTTTATCATTTATGCTTAACTTCACTCTCAGCAACAAGCTTGTCAATTGCAATGGTATTTGGACCACTTTAATGTTGTTTTATGTGCTAATCTAAAGCAAAATCAAATCTTGTCAGGTTGAATGTGCTTCTAATTTGGTCTTCATGGAATATTCCAATATCAAACGTCAAGTGGCTCTTGCACGGTGAAGAAGATTTGAAGTTCCTCTATTTCAAAATTAAAAAAGAGAGGTTACTACAATAAGAATATCATTACAGCTACTTTACTTGGGGCGAATCCTAAGAAACATTATGGTCAAGTATGCTATTATTCAACACTTCAAAGAATTATATAATTCCCCTTCTCCTAATTCTTTATGATACCAGTACTTTTCCTTTTGGTAAAATCCTCCCTCAACATCTTGGTGACTCTATAATGGGGCAAGTATTTGATGGGAAGATAGATCTTCTATTTTCACTAGTTCATCTTCTTCTTCTCCTTGGCCAAATGCTTAGAACTTTGAATTATAAAAAACGGGTTGGCATAAAGTAGGACCTTATGTCTGTAAGGCTATTAAATCTTTTTCTCTAAAAACTATCTCCTTAGAAGTATTGAAGCCACGGCCTTGGCGGCTCCGACTCCTAAAAAGTTCCATGCTAATAATCTTTCTGACTTTAGGCCTATCTCCCTTTGTAATGTGTTCTACAAGATTCTTGCTCAAATTTTGGCCTCTTGGTTCAAACCCATCATGCCCTCCATGATCATCAATTCATGACAAGTACATTTTATCAATAATTTTGGATTATGATATTTTGGGCCTTTTCAAGAAAAACACCAACCAAAAGTTTCTATGTGCTAAATTTGACATAAGAATAGAATTTGATATGGTTTCTAGAGGGGTTCCCATTTTAGGTTGGCCATGAAATTAAAGATTCCCTCCTACCATTATCAGTTGGATAAAACCCAATATATCTGATGTTAATATGTATTGATGGGGCCTTAGAAGGTTTCTTCCCTTCCTTTACTAGCCTTAGACATGGATGTCCTTTATGTCCTTACCTCTTATGTAGTATCATGGATGTTTTATCTTTTCTACTTGATGAAGCTAATCATTCTCATGGTTTTGAAGGGTTCAGCATGGATGGCTACAACCAATCTCATATTTTACATGATGATGATTTATTATAAAGAAAATTTCTTAATTGTAATACCCTGATCGAATTACTCAGTAAATTTGCCAACTCCTCTATAAAAAAGCTCTCTTATTATCTCCCCTAACACTTTTCACTTGAGTGAAATTTCTAACTCTCTTCAAATTTAGAATACATATTCCAAATTCACATATTTTGGCTTCCCTATTTCCCTATGAAAGCCAAAATCATTGATTTCTCTCATTTATTGGAGAAAATTACTAATCATCACTCTGATTGGAAAGCTAGACTTCTTTCTTTTACAAGTAGGTTGCAATTCACCAAGTATACTATTGGCAATACCATTGCTTATTGGATTTGTGATTCCATTATTCCAAAGACTATCTCTAAGACACTGAATCTAAGCATATTCATGTTATTTCTTGGGTCAAGACATGTAAGCTTGAAAGGCAAAGGTGGTTTTGGGACCCCTTTCCTTTATGCTCTCAAATTTTCTTAAAATTGCTCCATCATTAGTGGGATCAACAATGAACCTTCTCCCCTCACTAAATGGTTATTGCTAGATACACTTCTTCGTTGAAGTCTCCCTTGCCCAACTCTTCTATTTTTTTATGGAAAAGCATTTGCGATACTACTTTTAAGGCCAAACATAATTTTAATTTCAAGGTTACATATGATAGCCCCATTGCATTATGTTGTGATCATTGGTGCAATGGTGCTTGCATCTCTGCCTCCTATCCTAACCAACCTATCCTTATTATATGGCATATTTATGCTTTTTTATCTTTTTGGATTGCTAAAAATTGTTGGGATTTTGCCAACTTCTCTTAGCCCTTAGATTAGGGAGCTTATCTCCTCTATCCCTATCATTCAATCTTGTTCCAAGTGACACTTTTGGGAAAAATCAGCTCATGCTTCATTAAAGTTTTTTATTTGGAATTTTTTAAGTTTGATGCAAATTTTTATTGGCATCGACTTGTTTGGCATAAGCAACATTCATTGAGGTATTCAGTATTTGCTTGTTTGGCTATTCGTGAAAGTCTAAAAACTGTTGTTGCTTTAATTAGAAGGAACATTGAGGTGGGAGATAGTACATGCTCTCTTTGTTATAACTATTTTGAAAGTCATACTCGCCTATTTTTTCAATGTGACTATTTGTTTTTTATTTCGGTTGGTATAATTCATGAAGTCTAGGAATTATTTTTTAGGCCAAATGTTGTGCAAGCCTTAGATTTCATTGGAGGCATGACATGTAAGTTAACTAATCTAAAAACCCTTTACTTACCATCTTTGGCATGAAAGGAATGAGAAAAAGTTTAATTCTTCTGTTGGTTGTGTTGTTTATTTGTGTCATAAAATCGAAAGTGCTATTATATTGAAGATCTCTAAATGGAAAAATAGGGAACTATTGAGGGAGAAAGCCAATTTTTGAGCTTGTTTGGTGCTCTAGCCTATGTTAGTTTTTGTTTGGTGCTGTTTTATTGTGCCTTATCTTGTAGCTATCCTCATAAGATACACTTTATTAGTAAATAGTATTTTCTTAGCTAGGATGTTCATTTTATCGATCTACCATGTTCTATGATACATCCAAGTTGCGTTTCAATCTTTGATCTAGCGGGTTTTATTGATTTGGGCCTTGGACGATGATGAAATCATGGTTATGAACCCTATTAATAGGTCATGGTTATGAACCCTATATATATATAAGAACAACCAATAATTATACAAACCTAATATATAGGTACTTTTGAAATAGAAACAAAAAGGAACAATCAATAAATATATGAACTTATTATACAAGAACCAAATATATATAGAAACAAAAGAACAGCCAATAAATATAGGAACCATATATATATATATATATATATATATATATATATATATATATATATATTTATTATATATCCATATATATATATATGTAATTATAGTGCTTCCTACCTGTTGCATGTAATTACACTATTGTACACTTGTACACCTTTTTGAATTTAATGAAATTCGGCTTTCGCCCTTGTCATTCCCAAAAAAAGGTATTTCATGATTTCGGCTTATGCTTAATGAACCACAAAAAATGCGCCAACAATATAGGTAGATTGAATTGATGGGGAAGGATAGATTAACTTATAGTAGACCTATGGTAATGTGACTATAAGGCCATAAGTTGATCCAAAATAGTAAGTAGATAAAAAATTCCTCATTATCTAGTTATTCTCCATTATTTTTCCTATTTCTTCTCTTTTCTTGCATTATTATATGCATATAAATATTTGTACTAAAAGGACAATTTTTCGGCCAATCTAGAATTATATTCAATTAGAATGAATTTTATATTTGATTTATGGGCATTATGAGTCCTCTTTCTGTTCTTAGCCTTTCCTTTTTTTTCCTACTTTGTTGATTTTGTGTTTTTGAGCATTGCCCTTTCTTTCTACATGGATTAATTCTGCATATGTTGAATCTCATTTTTTTTCTATTTTATGAGTTGTAAATTGGGGGTTTCCCTTCTTGTAATTTCCATTATAATGAATAGATTTGGTTTACTAAAATAAATGGTAATAAGTGAAGAAAAATTAAACCTACAATAACAATAAGGGAAGAGAAGAAAAGCAACAGATATCCATAGTATATTTTTCGACGTACATTACTGTTTGAGCATACTGGTATAATTTTATTGGGCAGCTTAATCATTGTTTAATTTTCAGGCAACTAATATAATTTTATTTCACTACTATTTTTTTATTATTTTTTATTATTTCCTTGAAATTCTTATGATAAAAATTTATTTTTTATAACTACAATTATTAAATTTTTATTGGGTAAATAGAATAGTCAAAGTTGCTCTCTACATAATAGTTTTTCAATAAATTTTATACAAAACAAATGGAGATGCTAAGCCCTTTTTAGTTATGTAAGATTCTTCACTTGAGGAAGAAGCACTTCCTCATGATCCTGAGAGAGGAGAAGGGAGGAGAGCCGAATACAGCAAAACTTTATTTCTTCTTGGCAACATACTTTGCCTATTACAAACAAGCCTATTTATAAGCAAAAATAAGCTACACAATTAGCTACACTAATGGCTTTACAAGCCATACAAGAAACCTATACAAAAAAAATAAAAAAAAAAATAAAAAATCATAAATCTAGGAACAATACCCATCAATCTCCACATTGGTCCAAGATTTACACAACAAAGGATAACCACTGTTCACAAAGAACATCCAAAGAAAAATCCTGCAGGTCTCCCCCGCCAAAAGCTTCTACGGACAGTTAATAATTTTCTCAAGAACGGGTCTACCATCTTCTTGAGTTTCTTGCTTCACGAGCTCTAGCTCAACCTTCTGATAGATCTTCTCCTACGCACTGCGTCCCACGCAGTCAATTCTTGAGCATCCTCTGTGCCACGCTTCCACGCCCTGTGCATCCACCAGCACCCTGAGCCTCGTGCCTGCGCCCTGCGCCTCCAGCCCATGTCCTACGCCTCCAGCTCGCGCCCGCGACTTGCACTCATGTGGTTTGACTCCAACCACATTCTGCACGTATCCACCCATGCACCGAGCCCTACGCCTTTAACCTGCGCTCTGCTCGTCACAATTTCACGCCCTACATTGTCGCGTCTGGCCAGCGCCCTACATGTCTTTCACTAGTGCCCTGCACGCACTCCTATGCTACCTCCTCGTGCACCACACGACCTGGCACCTCCAAGTGCCCTGCACTCCCAGCATGTCTCCTTAAGAACAGGCCGACTCTACCTCAAATATCTCCCAGACTCCACCAGAAGTCCAAAACTCCACCTCCAAAGAAGATCTGATTTCGTCTTTATTACTGAAAAAATGCAAACCAACTCATGCTTTTAGATCCACTTGAATCCACTGCATACAACGTGTTATCTTCCTGCATCATCTGTCTTCTTAACTTGCTAGACGACTGTCGATGTCACCATGACATCATCTTATGTATAATCAGTTTCCAAGTTCTGGTTCGCAAGCCCAATGACCTCCTGCTTCAAGGTCTCCTTCATGCGAAAGGTCCTGCCTCCGTTGCATCTGCTCTGTGTGAATGAACCTTTCTTATTCCTCAATCCAATATCAAGCAAGGTTGCTAAGTCAAACCTCCAGTTTCCGGCTTCCGTCCGATCAGCCTTTCACGAAACAGCCCGTACATGGATCCTTCTCCCTTCAAGAAAACAAACTTATGTTTGATTCAGCCGTCTGCATGAGGTTCAGGCCCTACACGCGCCTTCGGTCTGCTTCAGCTAGCAGAAAACTCGCGTGTATGCCAGATCTTGCCTTCGGTTTACAAAAACAAAGCCCAAGCCTGGCCTCAGTCAGCCTCATGCGAACAAATCGCGTCACCAAGCCCAAGCACCACCTGCAGCGAACCCAGTGCCTGCTGCCTGTGGCCTGGTCATCCGTGTGCAACACTCGCACGCTACATCAACGTGATTTGCTTGCTCCGGTCCACAGCACACACCAGCGCTGCCTCACACGCTCTTCTTGATTTCAAGATCCTCCACTTTGGATCGTTTTCTTAGAAAAGAAAATCACCTCCGTCTCCTCCACCTCGAGATCACCACCACCGTGGCTCTGATACCAGATGTAAGATTCTTCACTTGAGGAAGAAGCACTTCCTCATGATCTTGAGAGAGGAGAGGGGAGGAGATCCTAAAACAGTGAAACTTTATTTCTTCTTGCACTTTGCCTATTACAAACTAGCCTATTTATAGGCAAAAACAAGCTACACAACTAGCTACACTAATGGTTTTACAAGCCATACAAGAAACCTATACAAAAAACAATCCTAAATCTAGGAACAATACCCAACAGGTTACTTTCTGCCTTCTCTCACCCTCTCTTATTCATTTTTTACAGTTGCTGACAAAAACCATTAAATGCAATTTTTTATGTCAATATATTCCTTAAGCTACATTTTAAAGAAATGCAATTATTCATTAATGTTTCTTATTTAAGATTATTTGAGAAAATATGCAATATATATTTTTTTTTAGCAATGTTAGTATGCAATATTTGTATCAAGGGTTAGGTACATCAACTTATTGAACCTATTTAATGGTATTAAAACTTTCAATTTCCATTTAATAGTTTTAATATCATTAAATAGATTAAAAAAGTTGACATACCTAAGTCCTAACCCTTGAACACAACAAATTAATTAAATATTGCATAATTTCACAAATAATCTTAAATAAGAAATATTAATGAATAACTGCATTTGTTCAAAAACTAGAATAGGGAATATATTGGCATTCCACTAATAAAAATTGAATAAGAGAGGGTGAGAGAAGGTAGAGAGTAACCAAATGGGGCAATGCATCTCCAGATGTATGTATAAAATTTATTGGAAAATTATTTTAACAATTTTATACATTTAAAAAAAAAAATTGTTGTTATAAAAAGTAAACTTTTGTCATAAAAATTTCTAAGAAAAAATAATAATATTAAAATAAAAAATAGTAGTAAAATGAAATTATATTAGATGCCTAAAAAATCTAACAACGATGAAGCTGCCCAATAAACCCTCAATCTTTATATCAAAAGTTTGATGTGAATGTCCTTATTACTATTTGTTTAAATCATATTCTTTCATTATAATGAAAATTACAAGAAGGGAAATCCAATTTGCAACTCGTAAAATAGATATTAGTGAGCCTTAACACGCAAAATTCCATGCAGGAAAAAAGGGCTATGCTCTAAAACACAAAATCAACAAAAAGGGCAGTGCTCAAGAACTCAAAATCATAAAAATAGGAAAAAAAAAAAAAGGAAAGACTAAAAGTAGAAAAAAGACTCATAATGCCCAAAAATCAAATTTAAAATTCATTCTAATTAAATATAAGTCAAGATATTCTAAGTCAAAATTTTCTATTTAGGAGCATCACTATTCTTGGACAAAAGAGCACAAATGCTCGAATAGTCGCAGACCAAGAACAAAAAATGAGCTTAGTGATATCGCTGAATTGTCAAGTGTAGATTCTTCGAATTTAGTTTATATATTATTCTGGCCTGATTCAAATAGAACCAATCATTTGGTTGGGGCTGTTAGGTTACAGATTAAGGTGGAAAGTTTCCAATTTTTCAAGTTAGGAGATTTAGATCTATCCAACATGAGCTGCATTAGGCTTCGTTTGGTTTTTTGGTATTTTTGTAAAAGACAGTTTTAAAAATCATTTGTTCAGAAAATAGAGTTTTCTAACGGAGAAGCATATATAAAAAGCTTTCTCAAAACAGCAGAAAAATGAAAAAAAGACGTTATTGGGAACGTGATTTGACGAAACAAACAATAAAGAAGAAATGAATTTGTCGTTTTAAAACGAAATAATCACCAAAAACTTCTAATGAAACGAAGCCTTAATTTAAATGTTCAAATATAAAATATTGCTTGTTCATTCCACCTTCCTTCCACCCCAAAAATTCATATAGACACTGCTTTGTCAAAGCGGAATAGAAGAATTTCATATGTGTTATATGTCTTAAGAAATGAAGTTGATACAATAAAAGTAATAAATTGTACTATTGGAGACAACACAGGTCAAAGCAATGCACCTACCTCCGAACCATCTAATATTACATTTGGACAGTAAGGACAGAAATGTGCTTGACCTAAACTGAATCTCTAATAAAATGATGATCAATCTCGATATGTTTGGTTTCAAGCATGAAAGATGGGATTGCAGGCAATGGACATGGCAGAAACGTTATCACAGAAGAGATCGGTAGTAGGGAGACTGATCAAGAAGTCTTCACAGAGGCGGCGGGTCCAAATGATGTCTGCGGCAGCTACTGCCATTGAACGATACTCCGCTTCAGTTGAAGATCTCACAACAGTTGTCTTCTTTTTGACAGACTAGGTGAAGAGAGTTGAGCCTAAGAAAAGGCAATAACCCGTTGTGGATTTACGGTCTAGTTGGTCGCCAGCCCAGTCCGAATCTGAATATGCAGAGAGATGTAATTTGGTTTTGGGAAGAAAGAGGCCATGATCGGAGGTGCCTTTCAAATAATGAATCACACGCTTGAGGAGCTGAAAATGAAGTAGAAGCGATTGTGCATATGCTGGCACAGTTTATTTATGGCAAATGCAATATCTGGACGAGTTGAGGTGATAAATTGTAGCGAACCCACATGCTGACAGAAGAGATCGAGTTGAGCAAATGGTGATTGAAGATGGGGATCAGTGGGGTATTTTGACGGAGCGGCGTAAGAAGTGGTTTGCAGGTGGACATAGAAGCCAGATGCAGCAGGTCGGTAATGTAGGATTTTTGCGATAAGTGGTAGCCGTTTGGTAATCTGGCGAATTCAGTTCCAAAGAATTTGGAGAGGTGGCCGAGGTCTCTGGTTTGAAACTTCGTTTGGAGATTTGAAATTAAATTTGTAATTTAGTTAGGATCGCTCCCTGTAATTAATATGTCATCAACATAAATTAAAATGTATATATTTATTTGATCCTTGTGGTAGTGAAAGAATGACGGGTCAGCAGAGGTGGGAGCGAAATGCTGAGATTTTAGGTAAGTGGACAGCGTTGCGAACCAGAGACGAGGTGCTTGTTTGAGGCCATATATGACCTTATGCATCAAGCAGACATGATTGGGAGACGAGGGATCCTCGAAGCCTTATGGTTGTGCCATATAGATGGGTTGATCAAGCTTGCCATGGAGAAAAGCATTCATCACATCTAGTTGATGAACTGCCCAGTCATAGTGTAGAGCAACAAGTAGGAAGAGACGTATTGTTGTGTGCTTAACGACTGGGCTAAACGTCTCAAAGTAATCAATACCGTATTGCTGTTTGAATCCCTGTGCAACTAGACGAGCTTTGTGGCGAGCGATGGTGCAGTCAGCTAGATACTTCAATCTGTAGTTCCATTTGCTATCGATTATCTGTTGATTAGTTGGAGGCGGCACGAGTGTCCAAGTGCCTTGAGCCTGGAGAGAGTGAAATTCAACTGACATAGCTTGACGCCAATTTGGATCTTTCTTGGCAACAGTAAAACATGTAGGAGGTGATTGAAAGGAATGGAAAGGTTTAAGAGTATTCGAGGTTTAAGATGTCCTGTTTGGAACCGTGTGAGCATATTTTGTTATAGGAGAAGGGACAGTAGGAGTGGAAGAAGTTGTGGTGGGAGTGGAATGAGAGTTTAGAGGCATAGATGGTGTGATAGAGGAATTCGGCTGAGGGGTAGGGGATGAGGGAGGTATGCTGTGTTGGAGAGAGCTTGGGGATTGTATATTAGACGGAGGGAACTAAGAAAGCTCAGGAGATAGCTGAGCTGTGGGATTTGCAGGTGGAGTAATTGAAGGAAAGAAAGATTCATCGAAGAGGACATGACGGGATATTATGATTTTTGCAGTGGCGGGATCATAGCATTTGAATCCCTTGTTATGGATGGCATAGCCGAGGAATATAAAGGGAAGGGGTCAAGGAGCTAATTTATTTAGAGCTAGAGGTTTCGTCCAGCGAAAAACACCTACAGCTGAATGGACGAAGAGTGGAGTAGTCAGGTGGAGTATGATATAAGAGATGATAAGGTGATTTGGAAGAGGTATTGATGGAGGGAAGTCTGTTTATAAGAAATGCAGCAGTGAGAACTGCATCAAACCAAAACGATGAAGGAAGTTGAGCGTCAAGATGGAGAGTGCGAGCAGTTTCCAACAAATGGCAATTTTTGCGTTCGGAAACTCCATTTTGCTGGGGAGTATAGGGACAGGTGAGCTGGTGGGTAATGCCGCGGGTGGTTGTGAAAGATTTGAGAGTGGTGTTAAGAAATTCACCACCCGCATTGCGGCGGAGAGTTCTAACAAAACTTTTTAATTGTTTTTCAATTGCATTTATGAAATGAATGAGGCATAGAGTAACTTTACATTTTTGTTTCAGTAAAAAGAGCCATGTAATTTTTTTTTTTTGTCATCTATAATAAGCAGGAAGTAATGAAAGCCATCGTAAGAGAAAATAGGGGAAGGACCCCAAACATCCACATGTAGTAAATCTAAAGGTGAACTTGATACATGGTAAGAGGGATAGAAAGGAAGTCTGTGACTCTTAGCGAGTGCACAGGAAGTACAAACAGAACTTAAAGATGTAATACATAGAGATGGAAAAGCTTTAGACAGAGCTGCGATAGTTTTGACGTTCTGGTGGCTGAGTCGCCGATGTCAGGCAAGAGCGGAGCGAGGGGGAGCAACGGTGGTGGATGCAGCAATGATGGAATGGGGTAGAGACCATTACAGGAGCGTCCTTGGAGTAGAGGTTGATTGGTCATCGTATCCTTGACACGAAAACTAGATTTGTCAAAAATAATAGAGTAGTTGTTATCAGTGGTTAATTTTGAGATTGAAATAAGACGATGGGTTAAGTGACGAACATGAAGGAGCTGATTTAATCCAAGCTTATGATTTGGTGTAGGAAGAAGGCAGTTACAAACATTCTGAATGGGAAGAGATGTGCCATTACCAACAAAAACTTGATCACGTCCTGTATACAGAGTTTGTTGTTGTAGAGGAAGTGGATCCGGAGTAAGATGGGCAGAAGCACCACTGTCT